>LR750541.1:169856-241844 GCA_902729485.2 Mus minutoides | reverse complement strand
AGGTGGAAGAATAACCATGAACTAACTAGTACCCCCTGGGCTCGTGTCTCTAGCTGCATATATAGAAGAGGATGGCCTAGTTGGCCATCAGTGGGAAGAGAGGCCCCTTGGTTATGCAGACTTTATAAGCCCCAATACAGGGGAATGCCGGGGCCAAGGGGTGGGAGCGGATGGGTAGGGGAGCAGGGCCGGGAGGGGGAGGGTATAGGGAACTTTCTGGATAACACTTGAAATGTAAATGAAGAAAATATCTAATAAAAGTTGAAAAAAAAAACCAATAACAGCCTGTAATGTTGAAATACTCCTGACCATCAACTTAAAGGAAAATATCCATACCTGATATTGGGTATTTTATTTGTGAACTATGACCTTGGGAGGCATAATCCTTGTGTAGGGTGTTATATTTTATCCTTTTGACTCTTTTTAAAATTAATTATTCCATTTCTTTATATCTCTACTATTATTCTACTTTCCAGTTACCCCTTCAGAACCCCCCCCATCCCATATCTGTCCTCTACCTCCTCCTCTTTGCCTTTATGAGAGTGCTCCCCCACCTGCCCACAATCTCCTGCCCTGCCTCCCAGCATCTACCTACACTGGGTCATCACACCTCCTTAGGACCAAAGGCCTCCCCTTCCACTGATGTCAGACAAGGCCATTCTTTGCTACATATGTATCTGGAGCCATGGATCCCTCCCTGTACACTTTTTGATTGGTGGTCTAGTTCCTGGGAACACAGAGTGGCCCAGCAAGCCAATCTTCTTATGGGGTTGCAATCCCCCTCTGCTCCTCCAGACATCCTGCCAGTTCCCCCACCAGTGCCACCATGCTCAGTCTGATGGTTCACTCCATGTACCCACATCTGCATTAGTCAGTTGCTGGCAGAAACCTCCCAAGGAACAGCCACACCAGGTTCCTATCAGCAAGCCCTCTTGGCAACAATAACAGTATCAGGATTTGGGGTCTGTAGACAAGATGGATCCCCAGGTGGGACAGTCTCTGGATAGTGCTTCCTTCAGTCTCTGCTTCATTTTTTGCCCCTGTCTTTGGCCAGGAACATTTCTGTGTCAAAACTTTGAGATGGGTGGCATGCCTATCTACTGGAGGTGACCTCTACAGGTTCTATCTCCCCATCACTGCACATTTCAGCTAAAGTCCTCCTGGTTGGGTTCTGGAAGCCTATTGCTCAGTCAGCCCAGAACACTTGGAGACATAGAGAGAGTGAAGCATGGGCTAGAGAGAGAATAGGAGGTAGAGTGAGTTGGGGTAAAAGAGCAATCGCTTTTATGCCCTGGCTCTCACCTGGCAGGCTGCTGCTAAATAGCTGTTGAGTGGATCCCAAGAGAATTGTCTGTAAGCCAACACCAGGTGACTCGAATCAAACACACACACACACACACACACACACACACACACACACACACAGAGAGACAGAGAGAGAGACAGAGAGAGACAGAGAGAGAGAGAGAGAGACAGAGAGATGTGGGTGGGAGAAGCACCCTTGCACACATTCAGGGACATACCCACATGCAGCTTATAAGTGCTTTAGGTTTGCATAGACTTTTTCAAGAATTCTTAGAGTTCCATGGGTATTACAATGGCATGAGTGTTATGGAGATTACTGACAGCTCTGGTTGGATTTAAGGCTTGCTCCACTGTCCTGGTTCTTTAAATCTCACCAAGAACCCATGGTTCGGGAGTCCAAGGTTGAACCTATGACTATTACATTGCTAGACAGGCATACTGTCAAACTTCATTCTAAGTACTTAATCCTACACAGTTAGATGACTGCATTCTCAGATGTCAACAGAGAAGCTTCTTCATATAGAGATGACAGTAATTCGGGAATCCACAACTGAATGAAGATCAGAGAGAGATTTAGTATCTTTGTGATGTTCAACCATAAATGGAACATGACTAGCATACCTCTTTGCTTCAAGGACCAGTGGAAATATTGTAAAAGCCAATACTTGTGGATGATAGGGGCAAAACAGTAGCTTCTGAACAGGTCAGGATTGATGTGCTCATAAACTGAAAACAGCAGCAGCTGCCTGAGTAAAAACTGTACAAGTTCCAGCCAATCAACATTCCACCATGGAGAGGAGAGAAACTTTTAATTGTCCACCCTAGATGAGGAGCCCATGTCAGTTGGTGGGGAAGGGAGAGTCCATTTTCTTCAGAGTTGTGGGGTTTGGCACATTGACATTAATCCAGTGAATAGCCCACACTCACGTGCAGCACAAATTGGACCCAATAAGTTTATAAAAAAGAAAAACAGACTGAATTTAAGGGGTTAGGGAAGTGGATTAAGAAGAATATAGGGTGAGGAGTAGGGATAATTTGATAAAATACAATGAATGATAAAATACATTGTATGCACATATGAAATTCCAGAAGAACTAGTGAAATGTTAAGGAAATGTTAGTACCCGAATATAATATTTATGCTTATTTAAGCATTATAACATAATGCTTAAAATATCACTATGATAAAAGATTATTTATGACATTACTCACATATAATTTATGATATAATTTCTTACTTTCTAATATAGTACGTAAAATATTTGTCATAAAGTTAAACTACTCTAAGTTAGAATTCAATATTAAGTCTAGTTGTGGGAGACAAATCCTAGGGAAGATATGCAGTTTACATGTTGCTGGATTCAATTTGATCTGACTTTTATCAAGAGAACTTAATCTTCTTATTCTTTTTTCTAATTGGGTTTGTTTATTTTGTCTGATACCTTGTCATGCTTTATTGATGCTTTGATGTATCCCATTAGGTATTTTTGATTTTTTAATGTGTGCTTTGGGGAAAAGGATAGCAGCTATGTTTTGACACAGGATCCAGGTGTAATTATTATTATCATGGTGTTTCTCCTTCCAATACATGGTGTTTCTCCTTCATTGAGTTGCTTTGCTTATTAAAAGGTGTATCTGTACCTCCTAGGGATAAAGAACCATCTAGGAAATTGTGCAGAGTTTTTCTTTAATGTAAAATATGATTTGAGCATCCAAGGCATATGAAACAAAAACTGTCGACTTTTGCCCTTGGTTACAGTGCTTGTATTGTTGGCTACTTTTATCTTTTTAGAACATAATTAGGAAGAAATTAAAGTCAAATGGCTAATAAATATCTCTGATAACCTCCTCCAATATGACCTTATACTACACCAGGTAAAGGAGAGGCATAAACAAAGCACTCTGTGAATCCATATTACTTATATTTTATAATCTACTTGGCTTTGGTTAAATAATTTTTATTTTGTTTTATATATAATATATTATATAATTATAATTATAATATAGTTATTATATATGTATATATATATTTCATATCTTCATCTCTGCCTTCAGTTCTGTTATCTGTAAAAGCTGGTTTTAAATTGATTCTCCATCTAGCTGGAGCATTTCTATTCTATAAATCTGAGATTCATTTTTTTCCTCTCTCTCCTGACATTTTAATGTTTTAATTTTGATGAATGGAGAGATTTGACATTTTCCATTACTTTTCAGGTTGTTTTGCCCTCCTGGAAGTGAAGGTTGTGCTGACCTGTACAGTGCAACTATGCCCAAGCTTGTTCAATAAGACCTTCAGTGTGTTCTCACTGGTTGCTGATTTGTGCCTTTGTGTTCCATCCTGTGAATGGTATGAGAAAAAGAGTTCTCACCACCAAGGACTCACTGTGATCTTCTGTGGACTTCCATCTTTTAAAGACAAGGGTGTCCTAACTGGGTAAAATGTATTTTCCCCTTATGCTTTTGAAAGACAGTCCCTATCTTTAATTGTTTATGCCATATCAAATTTAATTGCAATAAAATGCATATAATATTTGCCATTTTAACTGCTTTAATTCTACTATCCATTTCAATTAATTTTATTCTCAAGATTTAACAAAACTCAACCATATAAAATTTTTTATTAACTGTAAGAAAGTATGTACTCATTAATCAGCTATTTACCATTTCCTTCCCTGGGTACTCAGGAACCTCAGATCTGCTCTCTCTGTCTTCACACATTTCACATGTCTAGATATCTTACATAAATACAAACACAGCACTTTTACTTTACATGGACATTATTTCATTTGGCACAACTTTTTGAAGGCTTATCTGTATGACTCACATGTCATACCTTAGCTCTATGGTTATTTCTTTGCATGCAGTTAGCACATCAGGCATATCTCGCAATCTGTTGATATGTACCTAGTTTATTTCCAGTCTCTGGTTTATAATGCTCTGAGCTTTATTGTTGTAGATGTACTTGGTGTCTTGATTTTTGATTCCCACCTAGAGTGAGATGTTGTGACCTAGCACTTCATGTTTAATTTCTTCATTCCCTTCACAATTAGGATTGTATTGAATCTGTATTGTAGTAAAATTGTTATCTTTACAATGTTAAGCTATGGATCTATGACTATGGGATATCTTTACTGTATCTTTACTAGTATCTTTTGCTATATCTTACTTAAGAGGTTTTAGGGTTTTTTTTATAATTTTATATAATATATTTTGATCATCTGATTACTTCTCCCCCAAAGCAATAACTCATTTTAAACACTCTTCACTTTTTTTTTTTTGAGATAGATTTACCTCTAGACATGTTCTCTTCTTTGTGACTATGTTTCTAATATACAACTGTAAAGGTTTATGCACCAAATATTGGAGTCCATGATTGCATAAAACAAACACCAAAAGACATTAAAGACCCAATGGAAAAGGAATCCAAAGGCAGGCAGTGGAGTCAGAGGCAGCTCCTGCTCCTGATTTAGGAGTCCCAAATGAAGATGCAACTGTGCAAAGGTTTCAAATGTGAAGCAGGCCCAAGTCCATTCCATGCATTTTGTCATGGAATATCTTGTTTTATCTATGGTGATTGAAAGTTTTGCAGGTTATAGCAGTCTGGGTTGGCATCTGTTGTCTCTTAGAGACTTCAAGGTATCTTTCCAGGCTCTCTGGCTTTTAAAATCTTTGTTGAGAATCTAGGTACAGTTCTAATAGATCAGCCTTTATATGTTACTTAGCCCTTTTCCATTGCAGCCTTTAATATTATTTCTTTGATCTGTATATTTATTACTTTGATTATTACACGGTGGGAAAATTTTCTTTAGTTGGTCCAATCTATTTGGTGCTCTGTAAGGTTCTTATATGTTTATTTGCATTGCTTTCTTTAGATTAGGGAGATTTTCTTTTTTGATTTTGTTGAAAATAGTTTCTGGACCTTTGAGCTGGGAATCTTCTCCTACTTCTGTTATGATTATTTACAGCTTTTCTCTTTTCATAACATCCCAAAATATCTTGGATATTTTGTTTCAGAAACTTTTTAGACTTAATATTTTTTTGATAAACATATCAATTTCTTCTATAACACTTTCTATGTCTGAGATTGTCTCTTTCATCACTTTATTTTGTTTGTGATATTTGACCAACGTATCAATTTCTTCTATCATATTTTCTATGTCGGAGATGCTTTCTTTTATCTCTTGTATTATGTTCATGATGTTTGTATCTGTAATTTCTGTTCTCTTTCCCAGGTTTTCTATTTCTAGAAAATCCTCGTTTTGTGTTTTCTTTATTGCTTCTTCTATCATTTTCAGATCTTGTACTTTTTTATTTATTTCCTTCATCTGTTGATTTTATTTCCTGTATTTCTTTAAAAGATTTATTCATTTCCTCTTTAAAGATCTCTATCATCTTCATAAGACTGGATTTAAAGTCATTTTCTTATACTTTGTCTGTGTTAGGTTATCCAGGACTCATTGAAGGAGGATAGCTGGATTCTCGTGGTGCCATATTGCCCTGGCTGATGCTGATTATGTTTCTCTGTTTGACTTTAGCCATCTGGGTTTTGTGGTTATTACATATTTGTATGTTGATTTCTGAACTTATCTTTGTTAGATGCCTGGTATGTGTGTGTGTGTGTGTGTGTGTGTGTGTGTGTGTTTTCTACCTTGATTTCTGTTTCCTCTGTCTTCTAACCTGAGTGACCTGGGGTTTTGGTGAGTGGTAAGTCTTCAGGTTCAGTAGAGTGTCTCCCCTGGGGTTTTTATGGCGTGTATGACCTCTGGCGATTATGGTACTAACTCTGTGCCTCTGTTGTCTCTAGTATCAGAGTGGCTTGGTGTCCCTGGTGCTTTTGGGCCTCACAGAGAGCAGTCAGAGTTGTGGGGAGGAAAATGGAGTCCAAGAAGTAGGGTATAGGTTGAGATTGTTGGGTGCGTTTAAAAGGGACTAGGCAGGCAAGAGATTGGGACAGTGTCTTACCTGGTTATCCCTGGTGCATTGTAGGCCATCAGGAAAGCAGAAAAAGTTGGGGGATAGAAAGTGGAGTGGAGGAGATAGGGTGCACTTTACCTTTGTTGGGTGTCCTTTAAGAGGACGTGTCAATGTAGGAGGGCCAGGTCTTACCTGATTGTCCCTGGTGCAGGCAGGCCTCCAGGAAAGCAGGCAAAGCTGTAGGCTGGACTCAATGGAAGTGTGTCCAGGATCCTTTCCTGATATGTTTCTTGTCGGTATATAGCAAAGCTATTGGTTTATGTGAGTTGATTTTGTATCCTGCCTTGTTATTCAATTTGTTTATTATTTTTAAAATATTTTATGGTAAAATTTTTGGGATTTCATACATTTAATATGTTCTGTGTAAAGAGAGATGGCTTGACATCTTCAACTTTTACTTGTATTTCTTTAATTTCTTTCTGTTCCCTTGCTGCTCCATTTAATGCTTCTAACACAATAGTAAAAGGAGTGGATGTAAGCATCCCTTCTAGGCTTTGCCATACAGTTAACTGGCAACTGCCAGGTATGCCTTGTTTATTATAAAAGGTGCTGTTTGGTCCATCCTTACCCTCTTACTCTCTGCCCCTTATCTTACTGCCTCTTCTCCCCCTCTCACTACCTCAGTCTCCACAATCTCTCCCTGTGTTCCAGACTGACTATCCCTCCCCTCCCCTACCCCCTCTCCCCTCCCCTCCCCTCTTCTCCTCTTTCCTCTCTTCCTTCTCCTCTCTCCCTCTTCCCTCTCTCTCTATGTCTACTACTTTATCAACTCCCCTTCCTTTGCCCTAAATAAAATGTCTTCTACACTATACCCATCTTGTGGCATGACTTCTCAGAGGCATCCCCTCCCACCTCACTATACCTTGCTGATCATGTGTTTTTTTGTCTTTAAGTACATTTACGTTATTAGCTTTGAAACACTCCCCTAACTTTTTCTAATAATAACATTTCAGGATGGATTATTTTTCATGAAGGAGAAGTTTCATTTTGTTCAGTGTGTTTACTTACATACACAGTAGACAATTAGCTCACAAGGCCTTGCCAAAACCATAAATAACGGTTATTTGAGGTGAGTTTCTTCTAGAATCATTAAAGCAAAATTGTGACCTCAAACAATAAAAGTGTGTTTTCTCCCAACAGATTCATGCTTTATTATTTTAGTACCAAAGTTATAAGGAGAAGTATAAGATATTGTTTGTTTCATTTAATAAAATTAGGACTTTAATCCTTAGAGTGACTACCTAATCTCAGTACAAGTTCAACTATAGTGTATTTTTTAAGCTTTCAAGTTTCTCTAAATGCAATGTGTTTATGGAAGTCAAATTGAGGCAAAAACTACAGAAACTTTGCACATGTATAAAATTTCCCACAGAAGCGGAAATTCACAGAAATATGTTTTATATAACTAAATTCAAAGACTTCTTTGTGTGATTAGAAAATTAGAATCAGAAAACAGGTAAGCAGTATACTTAATTTTTAGGAGAAAAATAGATCTGGCACATCAGTATTAAATTCAGTGAGGACATTTGTGGCAATAATGATAGCATGCCAAGGTCTTTAAAATGCTGTGACCTAGAGGTTTCTCATTATCTTTAATTTATACAAAACACTTAAAGATCTGTGGGCAAGATGAATCAAGACAAAAGACATCATTGATGGGCCAAATCTAATGCAAAATTATTTCATGATTTGAGTTATTTCATAAGAAAATAACCGGGCTTTTTTCTTTAAATAACAAAATCCATCTTCTGTATAAATAATATTTTTTCTTTATTGTTCCTATCAAGTAAGTCCATTTCATATCATAGTTATTCAATCATTTTTAAGGTTATGAGCTGTGTTTTAGTATGTGAAGATTTAATGAAAACATCAAAAAATGATTAAAAATATTTACCCATACTAGGCTGAATTCAGTTTGATATTTCTTATATTGCTTTTTAGTTTGAATAGTGATGTGAAAGAAAACATACATAAATGGCACCTTTTGTATTCATTCTTTGGGTGAATAATGTAATAAAAAGAAATATGAGCAGATGCTGCTCCAAGCTGATGTTAGACCCTGAGGTCCAAGGCTGAGCAGATGTGCTAAGACAGCCAGCACAAAGAATATTCATCCTTTCACTTGTCTTCACAGTTAATACTGATTTTTTGTGGTTTCATTGATCTGGCCACAATCTACACTGGGTCTCTGCTTAGAAAGAGGAGATGCTTCATCTCTGTCTTTTTCTCTAGCGTGTGCAGCCTGCTGTGCACAAAGGAAATTTTCAGTAAAAGCTTGTGATAGAAATAATGAAGAAAAGCCCCATTAGTCATGGTAGTTCCTCAGAGGAAGTATGATCTAAGAATATTTTACCCTGACATGCCATTTGGAATACTTGACCATGCTGACCCTTTTTTAAAAAGTTGAATGAGTTGTGAGATAGTTATACTATGCTTTTTTACACACTCTTATTCCATACTTTGTGGATATATAGCAAAAAGTAAATTAAATACAGAAACACTGTGTGTTAATAAGTTAAAATCCGCTTGCTTGGGTTTTGTCCACTTTTACTTTATAGAGCTGTTAGCTGTGTTTCTGGGCCTGATAACAGCAAAGAGCAGGAGAGATGTGTGTGTGTGTGTGTGTGTGTGTGTGTGTGTGTGTGTGTGTGTGTGTGTTTGTTTTGTTTTTGAGTAATGCTATTTTACAACAAGCAGACAACACTTTTAACAGTTCCTAGCTATTTGAAACTGTTCTAAGAGGTGAGAGAGAGAGAGAGAGAGAGAGAGAGAGACAGAGAGACAGAGAGAGAGAGAGGAAGAGAGACAGAGAGAGAGAATGTGTGTGAGAGAGAGACAGAGAGAGAGAGAGAATGTGTGTGTGTGTGTGTGTGTGTGTGTGTGTGTGTGTGTGTGTGTTTGTGTGAGAGAGAGTGTGTGTGTGTGTAAGAGAGAGGGAGAGGGAGAGGGAGAGAGAGAAAGAGAGAGAGAGAGAAAGAGAATATGTGTGTGTGTGTGTGTGTGTGTGTGTGTGTTTGAGTATGTGTTTAGTTCTGAGTTCAGGGTTGCCAGTTCGTTTATATATGTATTCAGCAAGCCCCCAAGATCTCCCTGTCTCTATGTTCCTACCACTGGGGTGATAGGCTGACATTTTTTTCTTGGGATTTAACCTAGGTTCTTAGGCTTTTGATGCAAGTAGCTTACCAAATGAGAGCTACTATAGGGCCCCATTTTAAATCTTTTATTTATTTGATCATAGTAACCCTAGAATATATGCATCTATACTCACCTTGTATTAAAAACAAATAAAAACCTAGGTAGACCTTTTCATGTAACTTTTTCAGAGAATCATAATGTATAATTTTCAGCCATATCCAAATCTAGAAACCTGATTCCAGTGTCTGTGCCATAAATACAATCCTGTCTTTGAAAATTAAATTTCAGTACTTTAAAATTTTTTATTATTATTATTATCATAATTATTATTTACTTTTAGAGGAATTTGTGACTAAAGTATAATGAATATTTTTTGAAGAAGAAAGCCATCTTGACCACTGAAATGTGAACTTATTAACCAAGCTGTTCCTGATAGTTCAGGAGTCTTGCTGCCTCTCAGGACAATTTGATGAAACTATCTTTGGCCACTTAATTATTTATTTTTGAATCTGCTTATATATGTTTCAATTGTTTAATCTTTGTTTGAGCCATTGAAGATGCTATTTCAAACATGGCATATACTCAAAAGCATAAAAGATAAGACTCAAGATTCTGAAAAGAGCAGGTAAAATGATCAAAATCTAGGAGAAAGTTTAGTTCAAGTACTCACTGCAGAACTAATTTAAATACAGTTTTTGTTTTTTTAAATTGAACACAGAGTTCTTGGTTCCCAAGAAAAATGTGAAGTTATCTGTGCAATTCACACAATTTGAAAACTTATTGTTTCCTCACAGAGAATCATATATTTTGCACAAAACAGTAGTGGTATGATGTCAATGGTTTTTTTTTGGGGGGTGGGGGCAATATCTTTTTAATGAATGTAATCACAATACTATGAGAGGGACAATATCTTATTTTATGAAGGTAATCACCATGCTATGAGGGGGTAATATCTTTTTTATGAATGTAATGACACTCTATGATTGAATTGCATTGGTTTTTGTCTCGAGCTTATATCTTAAGTTTCCAAACAAAAGTGCATGAACGTGGGACTGTATTTAAAAATATTTTTTAAAGAGGTGATTGTAGTAAAATAGAAAAGTGTTTGAGACATGATTGAATGTGATTAATGTCTTTGAAAAAAGGAAGATCAGCACAATGATATGCATATGTGTAATACACAGAGCAAACTTAGGAAAAAAATTGCAAGGTAGTTAGTTATCCATGGGTAGAAAGAACCCTGAAAAAGTTAAACCTGTCTTCAGCCTCTCAAACTGAACAAAATAGACTTTTTTCTCTCCTTTTGTTTCCATTTATTTATTTATTTATTTATTTATTTATTTATTTACTTGATTGATTGATATTATCTTCATTTACATTACAAATGCTATCCCTAAAGTCCACTATAGCCTCCCCCACCCTGGCCCTCAACCCACCCACTCCTGTTTCCTGGCCCTGGCATTCCCCTGTACTGGAGCATATGGTCTTCACAAGACCGAGGGCCTCTCCTCCCATTGATGGCCAACTAAGCCATCCTCTGCTACATATGCCACTAGAGACACAACTCTGGGGTGTACTGGTTAGTTCATATTGTCCCTCCTATAGGGTTACAGACCCCTTTAGCTACTTGGGTACTTTCTCTAGCTCCTTCATTAGGGACCCTGTGTTCCATCCAATAGATGACTGTGAGCATCCACTTCTGTATTTGCCAGGCACTGATATAGCCTCACAAGAGAGAGCTATATTAGGGTACTGTCAGCAAAATCTTTCTGGCATATGCAATAGTGTCCGTGTTTGGTGGTTGTATATGGGTGGGGCAGTCTCTGGATGGTCCTTCCTTCTGTCTCAGCTCCAAACTTTGTCTCTATAACTCCTTCCATGGGTATTTTCTTCCCTATTCTAAGAAGGAGCAAAGTATCCATACTTTGGTCTTCTTTCTTCTTGAGTTTCATGTGTTTTGCAAATTGTATCTTGGGTATTCTAAGTTTCTGGGCTAATATCCACTAATCAGTGAGTGCATACCATGTGTGTTCTTTTGTGATTGGTTTACTTCACTCAGTATCATATCCTCCAAAGGCATCCGTATGCCTAAGAATTTTATGGATTTTTAATGGCTGAGTATTAGTCCATTGTACCACATTTTCTATATCCATTCCTCTGTTGAGGGTCTTCTGGGTTCTTACCAGCTTCTGCCTATCATAAATAAGGCTGCTATGAATATAGTGGGACATCCTTATTACAAGTTGGAGCATCTTCTGGGTATATGGCCAGAAGTGGTATTTCTGGATCTTCTGGTAGAACTATGTCCAAATATCTGAGGAACTGCCAAACTGATTTCCAGTGTGATTGTACCAGCTTGCAATCCCATGAGCAATAGAGGAGTGTTCCTCTTTCTCCACATCCTCGCCAGCATCTGTTGTCACCTGAATTTTTGATCTTAGCCATTCTGACTGGTATGAGGTGGGATCTCAGAGTTGTTTTGATTTGCATTTCCCTGATGACTAAGGATGTTGAACATTTTTTTCAGGTGCTTCTCAGCCATTTGGTATTCCTCAGTTGAGAATTATTTTTAAGCTCTGTACCCCATTTTAAAATAAGGTTATTTGATTTTCTGGAGTCCATATTCTTGAGTGCTTTATGTATATTGGATATCAGTCCCCTATCTGATTTAGGATTAGTAAAAATCCGTTCCCAATGTGTTGGTGGCTTTTTGTATTATTGACAGTGTCTTTTGCCTTACAGAAGCTTTGCAATTTTATGAGGTCCCATTTATAGATTCTTAATCTTACAGCACAAGGAATTGCTGTTCTGTTCAGGAAAATTTCCCTTGTGCCCATATCTTCGAGGTTTTTCCCCACTTTCACCTCTATAAGTTTCAGCATCTCTAGTTTTATGCAGAGTTCCTTGATCCACTTAGACTTGAGCTTAGTACAAGGCAGTGAACGCCAGGGCCAAGAAATGGGAGTGGGTGGGCAGGGGAGCAGGGCGGAGGGAGGGGGGAAGGGGGAGGGAACTTTCTGGATAGCAATTAAAATGTAAATTAGGAAAATATCTAATAAAAAATTGAAAAAAAAATGGATCAATTCACATTCTTCTACATAATAATAGCCAGTTGTGCCAGCACCATTTGTTGAAAATGCTGTCTTTTTTCCACTGTATGGTTTTAGCTACCTTGTCAAAGATCAAGTGATTATAGGTGTGTGGGTTCATTTCTGGGTTTTCAAATTTATTCAATTGGTCTACATGTCTGTTGCTATACCAGTACCATGCAGTTTTTATCACACTTGCTCTGTAGTACAGCTTGAGGTCAGGCATGGTGATTCCACCAGAGGTTCTTTTATTATTGAGAATAGTTTTTGCTACCCCAGGGTTTTTGTTATTCCAGATGAATTTGCAAATTGCTATTTCTAATTTGGTGAAGAATTGAGTTGGAATTTTGATAGGGATTGCATTGAATCTGTAGATTGCTTTTGGCAAGATAGCCATTTTTACTACATTGATCCTGCCAATCCATGAGCATGGGCGATCTTTCCATGGGAGATCTTCTTCAATTTCTTTCTTCAGAGACTTGAAGTTCTTGTCATACAGATCTTTCACTTCCTTAGTTAGAGTCATACCAAGGTATTTTATATTTTTTGTGAATAATGTGAAGGGAGTTGTTTCCCTAATTTCTTTCTCAGCCTGTTTATCCTTTGTGTAGAGAAAGGACACTGTTGTTTGTTTGTTTGTTTGTTATTTTTTTTTTTTTTTTTAGTTAATTTTATATCCAGCTATTGTACTGAAGCTGTTTATCAGGTTTAGGAGTTCTCTGGTGAAATTCTTAGGATCGCTTTTATATACTATCATATCATCTTCAAATAGTGATATTTTGACTTCTTTCTTTCCAACCCTTGACCTCCATTTGTTGTCTAATTGCTCTGACTAGGACTTTGAGTACTATATTTAGTAGATAGGGAGAAAGTGGGCAACCTTGACCAGTCCTATATTTTAATGGGATTACTTCCAACTTCTCTACATTTAGTTTGATGTTGGGTACTGGTTTGCTGTATATTGATTTTATTATGTTTAGTTATGGGCCTTGAATTCCTGATTTTTTTCAAGTCTTTTATCATGAAGGGGTGTTGGATTTTGTCAAATGCTTTCTCAGCATCTAAGGAGATGATCATGTGTTTTTTGTCTTTGAGTTTGTTTATATAGTGGATTACGTTGATGGATGTCCATATATTACACCATACCTGCATTCCTGAATGAAGCCTCCTTGATCATGATAGATGATCATTTTGATGTTTTCTTGGATTCGGTTTGTGAGAATTTTATTGAGTATTTTTGCGTCGATATTCATAAGGAAATTTGGTCTGAAGTTCTCTTTCTTGTTGGGTCTTTATGTGGTTTAGGTATCAGAGTAATTGTGGCTTCATAGAATGAATTGGGTAGAGCTCCTTATGTTGCTATTTTGTGGAATCATTTGAGGAGAATTGGAACTAGGTCTTCTTTGAAGGTCTGATAGAACTCTGCAGTAAACCTATCTGGCCCTGGGCTTTTTTTTACTTTAGGAGATACAGGACTGTTTATGATATTAATCTGATCATCATTTAACTTTGGCAGCTGATATCTGTCTTGAAATTTGTCAATTTCATCCAGGTTTTCCAGTTTTGTTGAGTATAGCCTTTTGTAGTAGGATCTGATGATGTTTTGAATTTCCTCATGTTTTGTTGTTATTTCTCCCTTTTCATTTCAGATTTTGTTAATTAGGATACTCTTCCTGTGCTCTTTTGTTAGCCTGGCTAAGGGTTTATGTATCTTGTTGATTTTCAAAGAACCAGCTCCTGGCTTGGTTGATTCTTTGAATAGTTCTTTTTGTTTACACTTGGTTGATTTCAGCCCTGAGTTTGAATATTTCTTGCCATTTATTCCTCTTGGAGTAAATGAATTTTCTTCCTTTTGTTCTAGAACTTTTAGGTGTGCTATCAAGCTGCTAGTGTCTGCTCTCTCTAGTTTCTTTTTGGAGGCACTCAGGGCTATGGGTTTTCCTCTTAGGAATGCTTTCATTTTGTCCCATAAATTTGGGTATGTTGTGTCTTTATTTTAACTAAACTCTAAAAAGTCTTTAATTTCTATCTTTATTTCTTCCTTGAACAAGGTATCATTGAGTAGAGTGTTGTTCAGCTTCCACATGAATGTTGGCTTTTTATTATTTATGTTATTGAAGATCAGCCTTAGTCCGTGGTGATCTGAAAGGTTGAATGGGATAATTTCAATATTTTGTATCTGTTGAGGCCTGTTTTGTGATCAATTATATGGACAGTCTTGGAGAAGGTGCCATGAGGTGCTGAGAAGAAGGTATATCCTTTTGTTTTAGAATAAAATGTTCTGTAGATATCTGTTAAGACTCTTTGTTTCATAACTTCTGTTAGTTTCAATATGTCTTTGTTTAGGTTCTGTTTCCAGGATCTGTCCATTGATGAGAATGGGGTGTTGAAGTCTCCCACTATTATTGTGTGAGTTGCAATGTGTGCTTTGAGCTTTACTATAGTGTCTTTAATGAGTGTAGATGCCCTTGCATTTGGGGCATAGATATTTAGAATTGAGAGTTCATCTTGGAAGATTTTACCTTTGATGTGCATGAAATCTCCCTCCCTGTTGTTTTTGATATCTTGGGGTTGCAAGTTGATTTTATTCCATATTAGAAAATGGCTACTCCAGCCTGTCGTTCCTTTGGATCATTTTTTTGGAAAATTGTTTTCCAGCCTTTTACTCTGAGGTAGTATTTGTCTTTTTCCCTGATTGTGTGTTTCCTTTAAGCAGCAAAAAATTAACTTCTCTTTATTTAGCAAGTCTGTTTGTCTATGTCTTTTTATCTGGGAAATGATTCCATTGATATTAAGAGACATTAAGGAAAAGTAATTGTTGCTTCCTCTTATTTTTGTTGTTAGAGTTGCGACTCTGTTCTTCTAACTCTCTTCTTTTAGGTTTGTTAAAGGATTACTTTCTTGCTTTTTCTAGGTCATAATTTCTATTCTTGTGTTGGTGTTTTCCCTTTATTATCCTTTGAAGGTCTGGATTCATGGAAAGATATTGTGTGAATTTATTTTTGTCATGGAATACTTTGGTTTCTGCATCTACAGTAATTGAGAGTTTTGCTGGGTATAGTATCCTAGGCTGGAATTTGTGTTCTCTTAGTGTCTGTATAACATCTTTCCAGGATCTTCTGGCTTTCATAGTCTCTGGTGAGAAGCCTGGGGCAATTCTGATAGGTCTGCCTTTGTATTTTACTTGACATTTTTCCTTTGCTGTTTTTAATATACTTTATTTAGTGCACTTTTTTTTTGTTCTGATTATTATGTGTTGGAAGGAATTTCCTTTCTGGTCCAGTCTATTTGGAGTTCTGTAGGCTTCTTGTGTGTTTATGGTCATCTCTTTCTTTAGGTTAGGGAAGTTTTCTTCTATAATTTTGTTGAAGATATTTGCTGGTCCTTTAAATTGAAAATCTCTATTCTCATCTACTCCTATTATCCTTAGGTTTGGTCTTCTTATTGTGTCCTGAATTTCCTGGATGTTTTGAGTTAGGATCTTTTTGCATTTTGCACTTTCTTTGATGGTAGTGTCCATGTTCTCTATGGAATCTTCTGCACCTGAGATTCTCTCTTCCATCTCTCGTATTCTGCTGCTGAATCTCACATCTATGTTTTTTTAGTTTTTTTTCTAGGTTTTTCTATGTCTAGAGTTGTCTCCCTCTCGGTTTTCTTTATTGTTTGTACTTCCATTTATAGTTCTTAGATGGTTTTGCTCAATTCCATCATCTGTTTGTTTGTGTTTTCTTGTATTTCTTTAAGAGATTTTTGTGTTTCCTCTTTAAGGACTTCTACCTGATTAGCAGTGTTTTCCTATAATTCTTTAAGGACTTCTATCTGTTTATCAGTGTTCTCCTGTATTTCTTTAAGTGAGTTATTATTGCCCTTCTTAAAATCCTCTACCAGCATCATGAGATATGATTTTAGATCTGAATCTTGCTTTTCTGGTGTATTGGGGTATCCAAGAACTCGCTGTGGTGAGCATACTGGGGTCTGATGATGCTGAGTGGTCTTGATTTCTGTTCGGTATGATTCTTACATTTGCCTTTGGCCATCTGGTAATCTCTGGTGTTAGATGATCTAGCTGTCTCTGGCTGGAGCTTGTTCCTCCTGTGATTCTTTAACTTCTGTCAGCAATCCTGGGAGTCCAACTCTTTCCTGAGTCCTAGTGGTCAGAGCACTCTTTGCAGGCAAGCTCTCCTCTTGCAGGGAAGGTACACAGAAATCTGAAGCTCAGATCCACCTCCTGAGTTCTGTGGTCAGAGCTCTCCCTGGAGGCTGACTCTCTTCTGGCAGGGAAGATGCCCTGGGGTTTGGGTCTCAACTCTGCCTCCTGGCAGAGGATGAAGGCCTGAAGGGACCCTGTCCAAGAAGTTCTGTTGCTTCTGATACCCATGAGCCCTCCTGTATAGACTGGACTTAGGGATCTCAAGATTCTGGGTGTGCTAGGGCCTGCTTTTGTCCTTTGTCCCTGTTCCTGCTAGCACAAGACCCTCTGGTTTTTTGGAACAGATGTGGTGTTCCACTCACCAGTGATCTCAAGATCCTCGGTGTGCTAGTGTGCCTGTACCGTGGAGAGTCATCTGAGGACCTTGGGATCCTCTGCCGAGTTTGTGCCCAAGATGGCACAGGGATCATGTGTATGGCTTTCTGTCCAAAATAGATTTCTAATGTTTAACTTTCCCCACATGTAGTGTTTTGTCTTAAAAAATAGCAAATGACATAATTGGATACTTTATAGGTTATAAAATAATCTATACTGCTTACCTTTTTCTTTTTTTCTTTTCTTTTCTTGGTTAGAATTTTACTGCTGTGAAGAGACACCATGACCAAATGCAAGTCTTATAAAGGAAAACATTTAATTGGGGCTGGCTTACAGGTTTAGAGGTTCAGTCCATTATCATCAAGGCAGGAGTTTGGCATTATCCAGGCAGGCATGGTGCAAGCAGAGCTGAGAGTTCTACATCTTTGTCTGAAGGTTGCTAGTGTAAAACTGACTTCCAGGGAGCTAGGGATATGGTCTTAAGCCCACGACCACAGTGACACATCAACAAGGCCATAACTCCTAATACTGCTACTCCCTGTGTCAAGCAAAGTGATATATAAACCCTCACTTTCCATTCCCTGGCCTCCATAGGTAGTTCAAGCATATGTCTATGGGGACCATATCTAGCCATAGCATAAGAAAGAGGTACATTTAGTCCAATTTCCAAAGTGTGCATAGTCTATAGCAGTCTCAAAAATGTTAAATGTCTCTTCTGAGATTCATCCAATTACTTCACTGTAATCCACAAAGCAAGACAGGAAATCAGCTGCACAAACTCCACACTCTGCATATCCATTTCTGATGTCAAAGCTGTCTTCAGATTTCCAACTCCAATTTCATTGTTGTTGACTGCACAAACTTCTTTTCCTGGGCTGTTTTCATTCCCCGTTAGCCAGCATTCCTCAGCAGATATCCTAGGGCTCTGGCATCTTGAAAACCTTGAAGTCTCCAAGGCAACTTAAATGTTACAGCTTCTTGTTTCAATGCCTGGCATCCACGTATGATCTTCTGGGATCCTCCCAAGGACGATTGTTACTTCTCCATCTCTGTCCTCTGTAACACTTCAAGCTCCTGTTGATCTATTCCAATGCTGCTGCTGTTTCTGGTGATCATCCTATGATACTGGGATATCCAATACAATACGGTCTTCTGCTGCAACTACGCTTCACCAATAGCTTTTCATAGGCTCTCTTCATGGTACCAAGCTTCAAATTCTTTGCATGACCACTTCAGTCGTGGACTGTAAACTACAACTGAGGCTGCATCGTCACCGATGGCCTTCCCATGGCCTCTTGCTAAGCCTCAGCTGGTCTTCATAACCCCTTCATGCCTTCAAAACCAGTACTACCTGGATGACTCTAATACATTACCAACCACAGCTGCAGCAAGAGGTACGACCTTGGCTATCTCTGGAACACAGCTTCTTTGTGCTCTCAGAAAACACTTCCCAGAAGATTTCACCACAGTGATGCTGGTCTCTTCTTAATTACTGCTAATTTCTTAGCTCTAGCTATGAACTAACAATTGTCCAAGAAGTCCCTTTCATTCTTGAATCTAAAGCCAGAGCCACACGGCCGAAGCTGCCGAGTGCTGTTGCTTGCAGAAGATGGATCATCCCCCCTTGTTCTATTATATTATCAGTATCTTTCTGTTTTCCAACTGCTTCACTGCCCACGCTTGACTGTCCTGGATCTTGCTCTGTAGATTGACCTTGAACTTAGAGATCTGATTGCCTGTCTCCTGGGTTTAAATGTATGTTCTACCACTCCTGGACTTTTTTTCTTCATTTAGAGCCTGTTCTGTCCCAGGCTGGCCTTGAACTCAGAGATCCACTTGGCTTTAAGTGGATTTTGGGATTAAAGGTGTATAGCACCATTTCTGGATGTGAATTTAGCTGGGTACAATCTTGCCCCCAAATTCCACTCTCTTATTCTGCTATCTTGTTTGAAATACTCTTCATGAGACATAACAAGAGAACAAAGTTTCTGTTGGGCTTTTTGTTTGTTTGTTTGTTTGTTTGAGACTTCCTTTGTCAATGCAATTAATATAAATCTCTTTATTTTACCCACAGGTAGACTCTTAAGATAAGGACAAAAAGCAGCCACATTCTTCATCAAAATACCACAAAGATAGTTGCTATGCCGCATACTGATATTCTTCACTAAAACCTCTTGGGCCAGGTCTGCAGAATTCACATTACTCTCAGTACAAAATCTTTCATATTCCAAAGCATTCCACTGCTTTCCAAATTTAAAATCCCAAAAGTCTCCATTTTTCTAAACAAAACCATAGTCAGGCCTATCACACCAATACCCAAGTTCATGGTACCAACTTCTGTCTTAGTTAGGGTTTTACTATGAAGAGACAACATGACCAATGCAAGTCCTACAAAGGACAACATTTAATTGGGGCTGGCTTACAGGTTCAAGGGTTCAGTCCATTTATCATCAAGCAGGGGTATGGCAGGATCCAGGCAGGCATGGTGTAATTAGAGCTGAGAGTTCTACATCTCCAGGTGCAGGCTGCTAATGGAAGTCTACTGCATATCTTTCTGCACAACCTTTTCTGTTTTGTTATTTTTATGGTTGTAATTATTTATAATCTGTTTTGGTTCCAAAACATTTATGAAAAATTGTAATAAGGAATTATTAGGAATCACATTGCAGACCATCTACAAAGAACTGTGTGGTATCTTTTCCAATTCACGTATGATCTGAGTCCTCCATTATCCAGCGATCTGGGTACCATGCATGCTACCTCCTCCCCAGTGACTTAGTATCCGACTCAATTATCAGCTAACCTGTTGTAGTCATAAGGTTATTCTTACTGAAAAAATTAAGTCTATAAATAAACTCTTTTAGTGCATATTACTGTGAGTTTTAGTAAACAAAGTTGTGAGAAATTTTTGGTGGACCTGGAGCTCTAGTAGTCATGATAAAAAATACTTTTATTATTCCAACCCGAAAGGTTTCATTGCATTAATCTTCTGTACACACACACACACACACACACACAGAGAGAGAGAGAGAGAGAGAGAGAGAGAGAGAGAGAGAGAGAGAGAGAGAGAGGCAGCATGCACTCATGCACTCTGAGAAAACTACTAATTCATTTTGCCTAAAACTTTGTATTAGAGAATTACACAGACTGCAGTTTTTCATGTTGACATATCTCATTTAGCTTGCCAAGTATTTATGTTGCTACAGGTTTCATTGTGCAATTTCCCAGTGTTTGTGATTAAGAAAGAAGCTGAAATGAACATTTTCATGAAGGTTTTGTATGAGCATATGTTTTTGTCAGTTTGTATGTTTGTTTTTCTCTTGCTAAATTCCTACGAGTGGAAATGCTGGATTGCATACTAAGTGTATATTTAACCAAAAAGAAACTGTCAAACTTTTTCCAAAATAATGTACCATATTGCTTTTCAACTGTCAAAGCAGGGGAGTTCTTGTTTCTTGTGTGTGGTAGTATCTGTCCTTGGCTATGTTTCAGTCATAACAGTAGTTTATGACTACATAAGTCGAATTTATTTTTGTTTCCATATACAGTTTACCAATAGTGACTGGCTCTGAACTTTCTCCTGTGTGTTTATATGTTGCTCAGTTATGATTTTCATTTTGTATAATAGTTTCTTTACCAATTTAATTTTTGATTGTTTTCTAATCAATGTAAACTTCAATATAAACTATTAGATCATATTTTAATCGAATATGTTATTCTAATCCATGGCCTTCTTTTCTTTAATTGAAAATTTTAATGCAAAGTGGAAGTTACTAATTCTGATAATTCTCAGAATTCAGTAACCATTTAGGAATCATGTTTTTTATTTCTTCTATAAATAAATTAGGCAAAATTTTTCCTGCATTTTTTCTTCTAGAAAGTCTTATCCTGAATTAGGAGGTAGTAGGATTAAAATTAGATGAATTATGATAGTGAGACATTAATCTACCAAGACTGAAACAGAAATGTGTAAGCAGAAAGGAAAGGATATCATGAGAACACAGCTAGGGCTGTCCACCAGACAAGAAGAGACCTCTGTTGAAATCAGATCTACTGGCATTTTGACCTCACATTTTAATTACCTAGAGCAATAACAAGATAAATTTCTGTTGTGTGAATTGTCTAGACTCAGATGAGCCCAAAATGACAAATACAAGGATGAGTCCTTGACTTTGTTCAGCATTTTCAACTCCTTGCTTTTCTGTTCCAGAAGTATCAACTTGAGACTGCTTTATTAACACATTGGACATTGTGTCTCCTGTATGAGAAGGTTTCTCGATGGATTTTAGATCTTTTATATATTTTCCTAAGTGAAGTTTTCAGTAAAGGGATTATCATAGTTAGCTTCAACTCTCAACTTGACACAAACCTAGGGTAAGTGATTCTCAGCTGAAGGTTTGGCTTCATCACACTGGCCTGTAGCTAATTCTGTGAGGCATTTTCTAAATTGCTAGTTGATGTAGGACAGTACTATCCTAAAGTATTTTCCTGGGCTGGAAAATATAGTGGGATCAACAAGTCATGGAGAGGAACTCAGTAAGTAGCAATCCTGGTCTCTGCTCCAACCCCTGTCATTAGGTTTCTGCCTTGAGCTCCTGCCTTGGATTCCTTAGGAGGTAAACTGTAGTCCATAAGATGAAATATACTCTTCTCTCTCTTTAGTGATGCTTTCAGTAATGGTGTTTTCCAGTGTAATAGAAAGATGACTGAAACCAAGGTAATGATTCTGTGATTCTGTATATTGGCATTTTGAAGAAAGCTGATGTCAGACAGAAGACATGTTCTTTGTACTGCCTTCTGAAGTCTTTTACCATGAGTACATGTTGAATTTCATGACTTCATTTGCATGCATATTGTGAGATGATTACATAGTTTATCTTCTTTTTGGTAGTAGTTATATTGATTGGTTTTAAATATATGACCAGCCTTTTATGGTAGATATTTTTGTATCTTTGTTCATAATGCAATATTACTCTTCTGTATATTCTGCTGAATTTGCTTTACTGACTTTTTGAGATTTTCCATCAGTGTTTATGATGAAAAACAACAAAGTCTGCTGCTTTCTTATCATTTTTTCATGGTTTTTATAGTAGTGTAATGATAGTTTTATAGTAGTCTTTATAGTAGTGTAATGATAGCTTTAGATATGCTGGGAAATATTTCTTTCTTCTCTACTTTCAAAGCTGTTGTTTAGAATTGACATAATTTAGCTTTAGATTATCCTTATCTTTGAATTCATCCATATTCTATTCAAGATTCTTAGTATTCTTTGAATATATTCTTAATCGTTCTTTGAATACTTTGTGTGAATTAGTTGTCTAACACTTCTTGTCAGACATTAGTATGTCACTGGTACCTTTTGTGGTTGTAGTTAATTTGACTCTCATGTTACTTACTAGTTTCTTTTGGCAATCAGACATTGATTGATTTCAGTTTGGTTCACAGTTTGGTGTTCCCTTAGGTTACTGAATCTTGCTTCATTTTAGTGTAGCTTCAAGTTCAGTCATGAAGATATTTGGTGATGATTTGTATTCAAAGGTACAAATGTTGACATGAATAAGAGAATATTCTATGATGGTACATATGTCTACAAAGAGATCGTCTCTTTTGCTGTATTCTCAAGAGAGGTGATTGACTCTATACCATTATGGACAGGGCTATGGTTGTGCTTTGGGGTTCTTTGGATAGTTTCACTGCACCATTACCTCTTTGCTCTTCTAGTGTTACCTCTTGATTACTGCCATTTTCTGCATCAGCCCCAGACTTTATTCTTTCTGTTCTATTTGGCCTTCAAGTGACTTCTACCGTGTCTTTTAATTTTTCTAAGATTTCATGCTATGTGGTTGTTCTTGCTTCTTATTTCTTCAAAGGGTATTAGGGTAAAAACATGAAAAAAAAACCCAATAAATTGTGTAGTAATTTACTTGTCTTCAAAATTCCTATTTTAAGATGAAAATATGATCATTTAATAAATGCTATCTGGGAATATCTACATAAAACTTTTTATGTCAAAATATAGTTATTTTAATGTTGGTTATATTTTAATATATAACCTTTGTCATCTTATTCACACAGTACATATTTTTCTTTTACTCAGTTAATATTAGAGCAATGTATGAGCTTACTAAATGAAACCAAATTATCTCTAAAGAAAAACTCAACTTTATAATGTTAATTCAACAACATGTACTATCAGGTTATTAGCATAAAAGTATACAAAATTGTTATTACTTTTTGTTTTTGTTTTTTGAGACAGTGTTTCTCTGTGCAGCCTTGGCTGTCCTGGAACTTACTTTGTAGACCAGGTTGGCCTCAAACTCTCAGCCTGCCTCTGCCTCCCAAGTGCTGGGATTAAAGGCGTGTGCCACCACACTGGGCACAAAATTATTTTTTTCCACACGAGGCATTAATACATATAGTTATAAATCAAACTTTTAATGCATTTGCAATCTGATACTCAGTTTTTTGTTTGTTTCTTTGTTTGTTTTTTTGTTTTCTTCCAGATGAAGGACAGAAAGTTAAACTAAAGGATGGTATGCTTTTTCCTACTAACTTTGACTGATTGCACAATGTTCTTTAGAATTATTAAAACTCACTCAAAATATTATGTCTTAAATATTTCAAGTATAATTTCACGTGTTCAACTAAAATTATGTTTTGCTTTGTATTTATGGCAATTTTTTAGGATGTCATCAGAAATTCACATGAGATGTAAGAAGTAGCTATTTCTTCAGTTTATTTTATGTTGCAATAGTGCCTGAATTTCTGTGCTTCCTTTTGTAGTTTATAATCAGTAATTCAAAGTTCTTGTACATTGGTGTCTTTAGCCATTCTTCAGCTGTTTTACTGGAAGTTTGTACACAGAGTTGTAGGCTAGAAAATAAAGAGTACTTCACTATAACAAAAGAAACATTAAGTAACCTGTAGAAGTAAAAACTTAGGGTTTAATGAAAGAGAATTCTCATATGTAGCACTTAACTCACATGAGGCAGGCAGACTATGCTGTCTGATGGTGTCTGGCACATTTGTGTCATTTTGATAGATTTCTGGTTTTGTTTATTTGTTGAAGTGTCCAGCATGGCTATGAGGGAATGAGACTAGCTGGAGAAGTAAGATAATGTAAAGGAGAGCCTGATGTCTGTCTTAGGTAACAGTCACAGTACTGGTGTGGCAGACATTATAAAGACATAGTCCACCCCCGAGAAACCTAAACATCAAGTGAAGGAAAAGGGATTGCGAAGATTAAGTGACAATTCTGGATAGTTGAGGTATAATGACAATTCTGGATAGTTGAGGTATAAGATCTCAGAAGGACCTCACTGGAGAAATTGCCATTCAACTTTTCTTCTTCATCAAAAGCATTAACACAGCATTTTTGGAGCAGAAAACAGAAAACCAGAGTGAGTTTGGAGATATGTCCGAGGGGGTGCTAGAAATATCACAGACCAATTTTAGGGGTTTACAGTCTAGATGAATCTTCATTACATATATGAAAGTTAGAGCAAGTGAATTTGCAGTCAACACCATAAATGCAACAGAAAAGGGATGCCTTAAAGATGACCCGAATGTCAAACTTCCTGCCAATGTAATTTCCAGGAACATTCTCAAAATTTCTTATATGGATGGACTCTTCCAAATTTATCTTCAGTCTCATTTGTGTCTTAGTGTTTAACAGAATTTCGTCAGTGATTTTTCTTTTTTTTTCTCTTTTTTCTTTCCTTTTTTATTTTCTAGACAGGGTTTCTCTGTGTAACCCTGGCTGTCCAGGAACTCACTTTGAAGGACAGGCTGGCTTCAAACTCAGAAATCTGCCTGCCTCTGCCTCCCAAGTGCTAGATTAAAGGCGTGTGCCACCACCGCCTGGCTTCATCAGTGTTTTGATAAAAGTTTGTTAATATTGTTCATTATAATTCAAGAAGGAGATGATTACAGGGATGGTGATGGGATATGCTCAGTTTTTACTATTTATTAGATAAATAATTGAGGGGTTGGCAACACTTCATTAGACTTGAGAAACCTGTCAGAAACTTCTTTGTCATGTGTTCTTGATTGAATTTGTCTTAGTTTTTTACTGATACACATATTGGGAAGGGGATCCTTCTAGATCCTACCGAATAAACTAGGGTATGAACAAAAAGACTAGAGAGACAGGTAGAAATAATGAAAATTTTAATCAACAAAAGAATTTGAATAGCTGAAACCTGATAGCTTTCAACCACTCACTGAACTGACTGAATTAACAGCTTGTGTTCATGCTGTGTAGTTATTTCCACTTCTATTGACACACAAGACTCTCATTTATAGTTAACAAATGCTCTCTCCTGAGGACTCAAGTATGCCCTATGCCCTTTGTGCCTCTGATTAAAGTTTCTGTTTCTTTTTGATATAAATGAAAATTGTTATCAGTTTAAACACATTGAATACACAATAGTTTGTTTCTAAATTTCTTTCTTTTTAAAATTTTTATTAGATATTTTCCTCATTTACATTTTTAATACTATCCCAAAAGTCCCCTATACCCTCCTCCAACCTTGCTCCCCTACCCACCCAGTCCCACTTCATGGCCCTGGCATTCCCCTGTACTGGGGTATATAAAGTTTGCAAGACCAAGGGGCCTCTCTTACCAATGATGGCTGACTAGGTCATCTTCCGCTACATATGCAGCTAGAGACACAAGCTCTGGGGGTAATGGTTAATTCATACTGTTGTTCCACTTACAGGGTTGCAGACCCCTTCAGCTCCTTGGGTGTTTTCTCTAGCTCCTCCACTGGGGGCCCTGTGTTCCATCATATAGATGACTGTGAGCATCCACTTCTGTATTTGCCAGACACTGGCATAGCCTCACAAGAGAGAGCTATATCAGGGTACTGTCATCAAAATCTTGCTGGCATATGAAATAGTATCTGGGTTTGGCAGTTGTATATGGGATGGATCCCAAGGTGGAGTAGGCGCTTGTTGGTCCATCCTTTCATCTTAGCTCCAAGCTTTGTCTCTGTAACTACTTCGATGGGTATTTTGTTCCCTATTCTAAGGAGGAATAAAGTATCCAAACATTGGTCTTCCTTCTTGATTTTCATGTGTTTTGAAATTGTATGTTGGGTATTCTAAGTTTCTGGGGTAATATCCACTTATCAGTGAGTGCATATCAAGTGGCTTCTTTTGTGATTGGGTTGCCTCACTCAGGAAGATATCATCCAGATACAACCATTCGCCCAAGAATTTCATAAGTTCATTGTTTTTAATAGCTAAGTAGTACTCCATTGTGTAAATGAACCAGATTTTCTGTATCCATTCCTCTGCTGAGGAACATTTGGGTTCCTTCCAGCTTCTGGCTATTATAAGTATGGCTGCTATGAGCATAGAGGAGCATGTGTCCATACTACCAGTTGGGACATCTTCTGGGTATGTGCCCAGGAAAGGTATTGCTGGATTTTTCGGTAGTACTATGTCCAATTTTCTGAGGAACTGCCAGACTGATTTCCAGATTGGTTGTACCAGCTTACAATCCAACCAGCAATGGACACAATGAAGGAGTGTTCCTCTTTCTCCATATCCTCACCAGCATCTACTGTCACATGAATTTTTGATCTTAGCCATTATTGCTGTTATAAGGTAGGATTTCAGGGTTGTTTTGATTTGCATTTCCCTGATGATTAAAGAGGCTGGACATTTTTTCAAGTGCTTCTCAGCCCTTCGGTATTCCACAGTTGAGAATTCTTTGTTTAGCTCTGTACCCCATTTTTTAATTGGGTTATTTGAATTTCTGGAGTCCAGCTTTTGAGCGCTTTGTATATATTGGATATTAGCCCCCTATCAGGTTTAGGATTGGTAAAAATCCTTTCACAATCTGTTGGTGGCCTTTTTGTCTTATTGACCGTATCATCTATCCTACAGAAGCTTTGCAATTTTATGAGGTCCCATTTGTAGATTCTTGATCTTACAGCACATACCATTGCTGTGCTGTTCAAGAATTTTTCTTCTGTGCCCATTGCTTCGAGGCTTTCCCCCACTTTCTCCTCTATGTGTTTCAGTGTCTCTGGTTTCATGTGGAGGACTTTGATCCACCTAGACTTGAGCTTTGTACAAGGAGATAAGAATGGATCAATTCTTATAATTCTACATGATAACCTCCAGTTTTGCCAGCACCATTTGTTGAAAAAGCTGTCTTATTTCCACTGGATGTTTTTACCTCCCTTGTCAACGATCAAGTGACCATAGGTGTGTGGGTTCATATTTGGATCTTCAATTCTATTCCATTGATTTATCTGTCTGTAGCTGTACCAGTACAATGCAGTTTTTTGTTTGTTTGTTTGTTTGATCTCAGTTGCTCTGTAGTACATCTTGAGGTCAGGCATGGTGATTCCACCAGAGGTTCTTTTATTGTTGAGAAAAAGTTTTGCTATCCTAGGTTTTTTTGTTATTCCAGATGAATCTTTAAATTGCCCTTCCTAACTTAGTGAAGAATTGAGTTGAAATTTTGATGGGGATTGGATTGAATATATAGATTGCTTTCGACAAGATAGTCATTTTTACTATATTAATCCTGCCAATCCATGAGCATGGGAGATCTTTCCATGGGAGATCTTCTTCAATTTCTTTCTTCAGAGACTTGAAGTTCTTGTCATACAGATCTTTCACTTACTTAGTTAGAGTCATACCAAGGTATTTTATATTTTTTGTGAATAATGTGAAGGGAGTTGTTTCCCTGATTTCTTTCTCAGCCTGTTTATCCTTTGTGTAGAGAAAGGACACTTATTTGTTTGAGTTAATTTTATATCCTGCTACTGCACTGAAGCTATTTATCAGGTTTAGGAGTTATCTGGTGTAATATTTAGGATCTCTTATATATACTATCATATCATCTGCAAATAGTAATATTTTGACTTATTCCCTTCCAATTTGTATCCCCTTGACCTCCTTCTGTTGTCGAATTGCTCTGGCTAGGACTTCAAGTACTATATTTAATAGATAGGGAGAAAGTAGGCAGTCTTGTCTAGTCCCTGGTTTTAGTGGGATTGCTTCAGAGTTTCTCTCCATTTAGTTTGATGTTGGCTACTGATATGCTGTATATTGCTTTTATTATGTTTAGGTATGGGCCTTGAATTCCTGATCTTTCAATTACTTTTATCATGAGGAGGTGTTGGATTTTGTCAAATGCTTTCTCAGCATCTAATGGGATGATCATGTGACTTTTGTCTTAGAGTTTGTTTATATAGTGGATTATATTGATGGATTTCTATATATTAAACCATCCCTGCATCCCTGGGATGAAGCCTACTTGGTCATGATGGATGATCATTTTGATATGTTCTTGGATTCAGTTTGTAAGAATTTTATTGAGTATTTTTGCATTGATATTCATAAGGGAATTTGGTCTGAAGTTCTCTTTTTTTGTTGGGTCTTTATGTGGTTTAGGTATCAGAGTAATTGTGGCTTCATAGAATGAATTGGGTAGAGTACCTTCTGTTTCTATTTTTGGAATAGCTAGAGGAGAGTTGGAATTAGGTCTTCTTTGAAGGTCTGACAGAACTCTGCACTAAACCCATCTGGTCCTGGGCATTTTTTTGGTTGGGTGACTATTAATTACTGCTTCTATTTCTTTAGGGGAAATGGGAATGTTAAGATCCTTAGTCTGATCCTGATTTAACTTTGGTATCTGGTATCTGTTTAGGAGATTGTCCATTTCATCCAGGTTTTTCAGTTTTGTTGAATATAGCCTTTTGTAGTAGGATTTTTTTTTTATTTCCTCAGGTTCTGTTGTTATATCTCCTTTTTCATTTCTGATTTTGTTAATAGGATGCTGTCCCTGTGCCCTCTAGATAGTCTGCCTAAGTGTTTATCTATCTTGTTGATTTTCTCAAAGATCCAGCTCCTGTTTTGATTGATTCTTTGAATAGTTCTTTTTGTTTCCTTTCCACTTGGTTCATTTTAGCCCTAAGTTTGATTATTTCCTGCCATCCACTCCTCTTGAGGCAATTTGCTTCCTTTCATTCTATAGTTTCTAGGTGTGCTGTCAAGCTGCTGGTGTATGCTATCTCTAGTTTCTTTTTGGACGCACTCAGGGCTATGAGTTTTCCTCTTCAGGCTGCTTTCATTGTGTCCCATAAGTTTGGGTATTTTAGGGCTTCATTTTCATTAAACTCTATAAAGTCTTTAATTTCTTTCTTTATATCTTCCTTGACCAAGTTATCATTGAGTATATTGTTGTTCAGTTTCCACATGAATGTTGGCTTCCTATTATTTATGCTGTTTTGAAGATCAGCCTTTGTCCGTCGTGATCTGATAGGATGCATGGCATAATTTTAATATTTTGTATTTTTTGAGGTCTGTTTTGTGACCAATTATATGGTTAATTTTGGACAAGGTACACTGAGGTGCTGAGAAGAAGGTATATCCATTTGTTTTAAGATAAAATGTTCTGTAGATATCTGTTAAATTCATTTGTTTCATAACTTCTGTTAGTGTCCATATGTGTCTGTTTAGTTTCTGTTTCCAGAATCTGTTCATTGGTGAGAATGGGATGTTGAAGTCTCCCATTATTATTGTGTGAGGTACAATATGTGCTTTGAGCTTTACTAAAGTTTCTTTAATGAATGTGGCTGCCCTTGCCTTTGGAGCTTAAATATTTAGAATTGAGAGTTCATATTGGTAGATTTTATCTTTGATGAGTATGAAGTGCCCGTACTTGTCTTTTTTGATAACTTTGGGTTGGAAGTCAATTTTATCCAATATTAGAATTGCTACTTCAGCTTTTTCTTCAGACCATTTGCTTGGAAAATTGTTTTCCAGCCTTTTACTCTGATGTAGTTTCTGTCTTTGTCCTTGTGGTGGGTTTCCTGTAAGCAGCAAAATGTTGGTTCCTGTTTGTTTAGCCATTCTATTAGTCTATGTCTTTTTATTGGGGAATTGAGTCCCTTGATTTTAAAAGAAATTAAAGAATAGTAATTGTCCTGATGGGACCATGTTCAAAATTCTCTGTTGCTTCTGTTGCCCACGTGCTCTCCAGTGATCATGAGGTCCTGGGTGTGCTAGGGGTCCTGCGGTGAGGAGAGTCCTCTGGAGACCTCAATCCCTTGGCTGGGTTCACAGGGAAGATGGCAGGGCTGGCCCAGTCCAGAATGAATCCCAGCCTCTGGTCAGGCAGGGTTCCTTAGTCCCTATTCCTGCTTGCACAAGACCCCCCTCGATTCTTTGGACTGATGTTGCGTTCCACTCACCCATGTTCCCGAGGTCCCGGGTGTGCTAGGCATTTCTAAGTTTCAACACATAGGTTTTCTTAAATGAATGTGGTAACACTAGATATTACATTTATAAATAGACATAAATATGTTATGAAGAGTTAATTATCTTTACTTCTGACAGCCCTATACACCATGATACAATAAATAGGCAGCTAATATCTGTGGGATCAAATGAAGTATTTCACTCAATATTTTTATTACTTTCTATACTTTTTATTTTTACAATTAATATTTGAAAGTTGTCAAACTCACTATGTGAATCTTAATACATAACAAGCTCAATGACAATTGGTTATAACTATTTTGCTTCTCATCAGATAATGCTTTTGCATACTTTTAACACTATTGATTTATGTGCTTGTGAAGTTTTAAAATAGCACAAAATTTCATTTGTCTAGTACCATAAATGAACATGAGGCAGGGTATTGTAGATTGATAGTTCTGCAAACTGACATGCCTTGGATCTAGTAGAAGCTGGTAACTCTAGTAAAGGCAACATCAACATGACTAACAGGAGAAATATGTCTCTCTAAATGAAGTCACTCAAATTTGCCCATAGCAGCAGGCATGTAAACTGAAAGGATTTATAAACTCCAGGGTTTATATTGCTTCCATATATTTTTTGGGGGGTTAGGAAAATAGAACTTAACTTTTATAAAATTGTCCTTGCTAAAACTGGACAGAACAGTGTACAAATCCTCATTCTGTCCATCTAAACACAGAGGATAAGCCTGTCCTAGAAAATCTATAATCTGTACTTGCATTTTCCTGTCTTACTCAATATTTATGAAGTTATTATGATAGCATCTTAGCTACTCTAAACTGATGTGGGGAAACATGAGTACATGTGTATTCTAGAAACATTTAAAAGTTACTAGAATTAAAAAATATATATGTAGGTAGCAACTGGATAAAAGGAAAAGTATGTTTTTGGTGCTAATTTCTGTCAACATCTTATCTCAGAAACAAAGTAACCCAGTCATCAATTCTTGGATGTCTATTATCCTCCAGCTCTGCATTAACAATTCATTTGTTATAGGTCCATGCTTGCCTCTCCCAGGGGCTTTTGTATTTGATTGAGGCTAATCTGATGAATTAAGGTTCTACTGGGGTATAATTGCTTAATGTCTCCTCTCTTCCAGGTAGCTTTTGCATTTACTCATAGGTCTTCAATGTCATGACCCAATGAGGTGTGTAATAAGATTAGAATGACCAGACCCAAACCCTTCACCTGGAAGGATACAACAGTCAATATTTGTGGCCTGATCTGAGAATTTCATTACTGACAGAGCCATAAAAACATTTTGGGAAGAAAGACATTTTACTTCCTTTGGGTCCTATGTTTGAGTGTTTTTCCTAGTTTAAATGCTTTCTGTTCTGATATTAGAAACAAAAGTAAATTTTGCTCTGGGGCTATATTTTTAAAGTAATTATAATAAATATTTAAACAAAAATATTATCAGTTGTGTCAGAATTACATGGGGCATTATAGGGACACTTATTTTATCAAGCTCCATTTTGTCTAATTTGTACTTTCTTCTACACTGCTAATGTTGTCTTCCAACAAATGTCATACAAATTTTAACAAACAATATTTTTTATTTAGTCCACAATATAGGGCCTGCTTTGCTACAAAGATCCAGAGGGTGTTAAGATGTTTCTTAAATGCCACATTTGCATGTACAAATTATTCTTATATTTCTCACTCATTTCTTCTTTCCCATGTTTATCTCTGCTGCCAAAGCCAACAGCCATAGCTATGTCTTACTCAATAGCCTGCTTACCACAGGAACCATTTTTCTACTGTGCACCAAATAACTTTGCTGGATACCTTTGACCTCTATGGCCCTATCATTACCTTCTCTGGATACCAATATTCTTGACAGAAACTTTTAATATCTTTACCCATGAGTTGCAGCCTCTGTGGTTCCAAATTGTTATTATGCTCTCAAGGGTCCTTGACCCTTTGCTAGCAAGAGCAGGAAGATTACTTCTCCCTTGCCTGTTCCACTAGAGTTTTAGATGAATGAATTATTTCAAATTATTTTATTTTTAATTATAGACTCTATTCTCTTTGAGTTCTTATAAGCATAATTTGGGCAATAAACTCAAGTGAGACATTATTTCCTGCTTAGAATAAAGTTTTATTAATGAGTCCTTCTATTTAAAGGTTCTATATATCTGACTTTGCTTCCTTTTGATAACATTTATCACTGGAGAATATCATAATTGACCTGTAAGCAGTCACTCTGGTGAATAAGGTATACAGCCTCATTCCAGTAGAGACACAACTTAGGATTCAGCTGGTCTAATGTACATCATTGATGGTGGGTTTTCTTAGAACCAGCATTGTCACTTTCTATTTTTCCTTTTCTTCTAATTTCCACTTGTGTAAACCTAGAGAATTTATGAGCTTATGTTTTAACCAAAGATGACTTTATCCCCTCTTTATCAAAACCTATACAGTTTCCAGCTCTGTCTTACAAAATTTCACATAAATAAATGAACAGAAAAAAATCTGCATGCTTAGAGTATAAGTAATATATGATTTGACATTGTGCTTTAGTAGGAAATCAAAAGGCCTAAACAGTAGCTAAAGTGGACATGTTTAATTCTGCCATTTGTCACTCCAAAGTGAATCTAAAATCCTTTTAAGAACTCATAATATCTTGATCATAAACAGACAAGAGAAACTTACTTTGTTTTCATGTCATCGTCTCTTAGCCTACATCTTTGTCTGTGCATGGAAATCTCCACCTTTCCCTATGGCAACAAGATCAGAATAAGCTACTTTTCATGGTAATCATGCCTCTCTCATTTTCTTTTAACAATGATAACCTGAGCATGCAGGTAAATAAATAGATGTAGATTGCTGGTCATGAATCACATAAAATTTTATTTTAAAATAATACTTTGTTATGTCTATAATTATTTTCATTAATGACAAAACAAACTTGCATACTAGTGAGATAAGCATCCTTGTTTGCCTAACATAATGCTTTCATCCGGTTCTCTAATAAGATGGGAGGCTAAGAATGGAATCTTCTGAAAACTATTTTTCTTCTATTTTAAAAAGGGTATGTATATTTGGAAGATTTGATTCTCAATGCCTTAGTAATATTCAGTCTTTTATTTTAAAAAATGTTGTATTGTTTTGGGTTATTTTTGTATTGAGACATACATATACTCAGTCATATGCATGCTAGGCAGATTCTCTATCTAGTACAAACTTAGAAGATTTGCATTTTGAGCAGTATCCCTAAGTTTCCTAGGCTTTGAATTCACCCTGTAGGCCAGGTAGGCTTTAGACTTTGAATTCTTATGCATTAGCTTCTCAAATAGCAGCCATAACAAACATGCAACACTAGGCCAACTGGATGAGCTTAGAAATTGATCAGAGATTTGGCATCATTTTGAAATTATGTACAGAAAGCTACAGCCAGTAAAGTCAGGTTGAATGTTTGCTCAGGCTTGGAGCTGCCGAACCAATTCCTGAACTACCCCCCAAAATCCTACTATAGGTAAGCAGTTTATGCTGTTGTGAGCAAATGAGAGCTTCTTAAACTTATTTAAACTCCATTTTGCACCCCAAATTGTTATGTGAACCTGAGTATGCAGGTAAAGAAAAAGATGTAGCTTGCTGGTTATGAATCACACAACATTTTATTTTAAAATAATACTTTGTTATACCTATAATTTATTTTTTATTAATGACAAAACAAACTTGTATACTAGTGAGATAAACATGCTTGTTTGCCTAAAATAATACAATCCATTTGATGCTTAAATGCTAGGGGCATAATGATAGAAAAATAATGAAAGTTTCTACTTTCCAAAATTAAGCCTTCATGTTCTTATAAGAGCAGAGTACTTTGAATATACAGTAAAATCACTGAAATTTCTGGTGTACAGTAGTTTAGCTATGTGAAGGTGTTTAAAGCCAGATACTTTGGCATGGCTTGCATGTAGATCAAACACATATTTTTTTTTACAAGGCTGACTACAGTGAAACATTACTCAATACAGATGAGTGCTGTCAGAAACAGCTTAGATTCATTACGCATTTTATTTTGGGTTAATTTTGGTCATTGAGTGCTCAGAGAGTGCGTACAGTTGCCAAAGTTTTCACAACTTTCAGAGTAAAGTCATGATCCACAGTTTAAGAAGTTTGGGGCTAAATCATAGTTCATCAAACAACAACTTCTCTGCCAAGTCCAGCCCAGCACCTGTTTCTGCAAATACAGCTTTTTGGAGCATAGCCATCACCTGTATTCACTGCATTGTCTAGTTGACGTCTTCTTCATGGTAGTGGACAGACGGCTATGAGTAAAGAGTTGAGATGTAACTGAGCAGGAACACTGAATAGCAGCACTTTACCTATTGATTGTTCAGCCCTAAAGATAGTTATCTGTGGACCTTTAAATCAAATGAGTTCTCAGGCAGAATGTTTTACTGTTGTCGCATCTGAAGTGGTAAAATTCTAAACCGAAGCATGTGTATTTGGTGTGATAATAACCACATTTTATATCAAATATCTCCATTCACCCTTAAGAAATTATTCTCTAAATGAAAAAAAAATGTTTAAAAGGAATAGTTTTGATTTACCTAAAAATATGGAGTAGATTGGAGACTAAGAAGAAACCATTTAACTTTTGACAAGTTAATTTAAAATAACTTTACCCCTTTCTTTCCAAATGAGATGCTTTGTGAAGTGCTGACTTAGTGAGTGAAGTACTACATTAACAGATATTCCAAGGGGTGATATTTGTGTAAACTATATACAGCTTTCAGTTTTAGAAAGCATTCTGTGGCCATCTCATTCTCTTTTTTTCAATCATGTAACAAATGGACAAATCTTGTTCCAATCCTCAGTATCAAAACGAACACTCTCCAGCAGAGACCCGAAGTTTAGAGTCATATCAGTCAGCCAGCTTAATTCTAAGAGATGCAACACCATTTCCACACCTACAAACTGAAATCACAAAGTGGAAGGAGCTATATCCAATAAAGATAATTAAACAGAGCTTTATGTCTGTACACCATTTTCATGGATCTGACCTAGACATATTCATTTAAAATTCACATTGTTCATGGTAGATCTCTTGCAGATAGCAACAACCTTTTTTAATACTCGGACAAGTTTGGCATAGAGTCTTGGGCTGGACCATCTTCTTCCATGTGCAGCCTCTGTTAGAGCTGATTCCACCCTTTATGATTAAGCGATATTTGAAGAATTTCTTCTTCAATTCAAGGAGATTGTTTTTTTAATATTTGTTTTAATATGAAAGAAGGACATGCTCATTCATCTTAGAAATGTTATAGCAGCACCCCTTACCAGCCATTGATGATGAATGGGAATATCTCATCTTAGCACAAGAGAGAATATCACACAAATCTTTTGAGTCTCCTCACAAATCTTTCTTAATAAAACTCAACACATCAATTTCTGGAAGAAGAATATGTTTTTGGCCATAAATGGTATACCAATAAAAAGAAATGTCTTGGAAAAGCTCTTTTCATACAGTACTTTATGTTCGTGATTATGTGGTGGCACAACTGGAAGCATCTTAGTTTTACAGAGAAAAATTTGGGCTGATAAATTGTTTCCAAAAGGAAACACTGTCAACTTCTTGAAGAGACTCTGATATTTATTTATTACTAACTGGAGTCAGGGATAGTACCAAGTATTGTGGGAAATTACTGTATAAAAAACAAACAAGTAATACTTTCATGAGTTAAATATGTGTTATGCAAAAGATGCTATTTGCACTGCAATAAGTGCATCTCTCCAGGCCCCTAGAAGTTAAGATAACATGCTATATGTGGGCCACTTTTCCATGTACAGTCAGAAAGCTGGTGCTGTTGACATGGAATAAATGTTTAACTTGTCCAAGGTGTCCTCTACATGCCATTTGATGGTATAGTCAATGTAATTAATCATATTTTCTAATGTGGAAAATTATAATTCTTGTCTCTGTAGGTCTCACAATTACTGCTCAAGTAGATATCAATTCAATGACTCAAGGAACACCTCCATCACTTGAGCTTACCAACTACAGTTCTCTTAGAGCTGAGAAAACTTGCACATCACCATTCCTAGCTTTCAAAATCAGATTCTTTTTTGTGCACTCTTACTAGCTGCTGAGTAAAAAAAATAAATAAAGACAGGAGAATGGAGAAACAGCTAGAGCTGGTCTAGTGTGCACAATGGTAGGTCTGTTCCCTTGCACAATCAAAAGTAATTAATTAAGTAAACAAATACCTAAAACTTGGTCATGGGCCATAGAAGTACTAGCATGTCCCAAATCAAAATTTTTTTGAATCTTTGGGAATCTCAATAAGTCAAGTTGAAATTCACTGGTGTCATTCGTCTCCCTCAGTTATGTTACTACACAACCAAGATGTGTAGCTAGCAGAGTTAGTTAATCCACAATGGCAGATGGAATGTAAGTAGATAATCATCACAGTTTGAAATTACCCATGTTTCAGGGCTGCTCATCCTGGCCTTTGAGAAACTATGTGTCAATTAGTGTGCAGAGTTACACACTGGAAAGCTCAGAGCTTTTTCCATGATAGCTAAGCCAATGTGTTCTGGAGTTACAAAAGACAAAATATGTGACTGCTAATATACTAGCTAGAGAAAATTAGATGTAAAGGTCTCCAATGTAAACTCCAAGTTTACTTTGTACATGGTTCCAGAGTCAGCACAAAGTCTTCACCATGAGCATTCCCTAGGTCTTACATGCAATTCCGCTACTACCAGGAATAATCGATTGAATATGAATGTTGCATAGAATGTCCACGGGTGTATAACTATGTCCTTAATATTATATTTTAGGAATAAAATAACATAGAATTAATTCATAAACTGTAATGCATCCTCTAGCAAGAGTCCAGTTGCTATCCTATAAAATTTCTTATCTACAGATATACAAACTTTATAATGGAAAGTAAAGTCTACCTTAGCAAATGAAAATGATCCCATATAGTAAAAATATGAAAATAGCTTTGGATTCTTAGAATTTACTCTGTTTTTTAAAACTGTGGAATATTTATGAGAAATCTCTATTTACATGATTGATAAAATATGTTTTATGCTGTGAATGACTAACAAACTTCTTGTTTATGAGGGTTTTATGAAAATTTGCTAAGACAAACTAATTGGTATATAATATTTATTTACAGTTATAATTTAAATAGATACAGTAAATATGCCTGTATGAATGAATTTGTATTTGGACATGTATCAATCTAGTTAACTCATGATTTTCTAAACATCATATTTTCAGCATTATGGAATACATAGCCCATTTTTGGTAAGGTTGTCCTGTGTGTTATGTGATGTTTTAATAGCATCCAATTTATAGCCACTTGAATCAGTGACAATGTCTCAGAGAAACAAACAAAACATTCAAGAAATAGTGTAAAATGTCCTTGATTGAAAACCACTGTGTCAACCCTACCCTTTTTGTTGTATTAACATTCAACATAGCAAGTCTTTATGCATTAGTATGTTAACATAGTGAGCATGAAAGAGAGGAAGAGGTGTAAATGTGTAATGATTAATGAACTATTCATGTTTGTAGAAAATTAATACTTCTTGAAGTAATGTTGGCAATTTCATGAATGTAAGAGTTCAACAAATTTCTACTTGGCAGGAAAACGAAGTAAAACATAATATACAATCTTATTTATATTATCCAGAAAGGGCTTTTGGTTCTTCAAAAACTTTTTGGATATTATTTGTGATATCATCTTATTCAGGAATACAGTAAATATTTATGAACTCAAAAAGGGTAGTTTTATTCTTCTGTGAACTAAATTTATAGGAACTATTGGCATGCATAGAGGGAAATATTAAAAGGTGAATATGGACAAAGTACAAAGATATTTGTGCACGATAGTGCCATTATCATTTTTGCTAACTGAAAATGAAAAACTCTAGAAAGACATCAGCTTATACGTTCTGAAACAACTCTATTGAAGGTAGACTACGATACTTCATGTTGATTCTTTGTATTTGTACAAACAAATAATTTTTTTTTCTAGTAATCAAAAAAGATTTTGGCATTTGACAAGTTTGTTTCGTTGATCTGGGCTCTTCATTCCTCAGGCTTCAGATTCAATGTAGCTTATTTTAATAGTTGTGCCTTAGTAGTAGGGTGCTAGATACATTTATAGAGTGCTTGCCTAACATATACTAAGACCTCCAATTGATATTCAAAACCTTCTGAAACAAGAATAGTGGCATGCACTTCTAATCTAGCACTCAAGAGATGGAGACAACATCTTCAACTGTGTAATGATTTCATTGGGCTAGGCTGAGATACATAAGCTCCTGTTTCAAATATTTTTAATTGAAATTGTCATCTTAGTCCTCATGTCAATTACTTCTTCTTTTACTTTGTTTGATAACATCCTATCTATTAATTCAGTGTTTATCACAATGTACATTGAATATTTATTTTGGTATTTTGAATGAGAATAGCCCTCATAGGCTCATGTATTTGAATACGTAGTTCCCTGTTGGTGAAACTGTTTTGGAAGGATTGGGAGGTGTAGCTTTGTTGACAGACCATGCTGATGGTGTGTTTTGAGGTTTCAAATGAGCATTTTATTCTTTTTGCTCTCTCTCTCTGAGTCCCAATTGTTGCCTCAAGATAGCATTTGAAATGTAAATGAAGAAAATATCTAATAAAAAAAAAGATATGACCTCTCAGCTAGTGCTCTGGCATCATAAATACTTCCTTACCATCTGAAACTGTAAACAAGCTTGGAGTAAAGTTTTTCTTTGTAAAATGCCTTAGTCATGGTGTCTTATGACATCAAGAGAAAGCATCTAAGAGAATATGAATAAATAATAATCATTGACTGATTCATTTGAATACAACTCCTAAAAAGAGAAGGCTTGTTTCCTTTGTTCACACTTGCATCATTGACACTTCATCTAGAATCTGGCTTTTAGTATGCAGCGATGTCCTGAATACATATTAAGTAATGCATTTCAGACCCAGCATCCAAAATGAAGTCTAAAGGTGCTTCCACAATCATTTTAAATTTTTACCAGCTTTCAGGGGTGGGATCTGTCTGTAGTTTGGGATTGGATCTGCTGATGCTAGCTTGTGACAGCCACACTATTAATCTGTTTTGTACTGTAAATTCAGTAAAACCATAAAGTCAGCTAGAAACTATTGGGAACAGGAATGCTTATAGTAGAAGGTAAACAAATACAAAAGCTTAGATGATTGTTAATTATTTGCCAACACATGACTAACTTTACGTTTCTGTACTGGTAAAGCAGCTAGAAGAAGTGGGTTCTCCATATTGTTTCTTGTGTGAAGCATGTATTTACAAAAGGATATTGCTAAATTTACTCCTTAAGAAATAGAGATTTAGAGTGTTTTGGATACCTTGTATATTGATTACAATCAAAAGTACCAGACACAGTATATTTTGATAGGTAACAAACTGCAAACCAATTTAGCAAGAATATTTGGAAAAGGGACTCCACAGTGGTGATCTAATTTTTATTGCCAGTGTTCTTTTCAACACTCTTGTGAATTCTACACCTCAGCCCATGGGTCAAAATGCTGAATGGAATAATCTCCTCAGAAAGGAAGTTGGGGTTAAAGAGATATCTCTGCTAAATATGAAGGATTAAATTAATAAACCTGAATACAGATTAAACTAATTTGTAATTAATCTCAATCCTTGATTGGACTAAAGCCATTTTTAGCCCAGCTAAAACCAAATGTCACTTCCCTTCAAAGCTTCGGCCTATCTCTATATTTTATGTACAATGTCAGATGTGTCAGTGAAATTCCCATTGTAGGTTTTTCTGATGGTATTTGCGTAAGAAAAAAAAAAGGCTAAAATATATTGACAATTTGTTATAGTAGTCTATTAGTTCTCTTTGTGTATGTACAACATGGAAAATTCAGAAATTTAGAACAATACCAATTTCTTATTGAAGTTATAAAGAAAGAAAGTCTGGAGTGAGGTACATTAGATTAAATAGGAATTGTCAGGACTGAGGTACTTCTGAAAGTTCCAATTTTAAAAAGCACAAGAGTAATTATATCTAAGATGTTATTCCTTCTCCATTTTCATAGTCAGAAACCACCTGGGCAAATATTTTCTCTCTGTAAACATTTGCCTCTCCTTATTTCACTATTCTTATTAAATGGATTTTCTGATAATATTTTGATAATACAAAATAATCCAGAATAATGATTCTACCTCAAATGCATCTGGTCAGTAACTGTAGCGACATCATTAACCTTAATCGCTGTTTGTTAGACGCTTTTCCATAGTCTGAGATTACAGCAAATTAGATGTGGACATTTTGATGATCTGTTATATATTCAACTCTCAGGTAGTTAAATAGTTAGGTATTATACTTCCATGTGTTTGAGCAAGAGGGCATAATTTCTGCAGATTAAATGAAATATAAACATAATATGTAGGATGAAAATAAACAGTACAAAAGAAGATGCTGATAATGAGGCTGAAGAGTAATTATAAAGAGCAGGAGACGAAAGTGATGAAACAGAATACAGTTCAGAAGAAAATAATAACACAATGTAGAATCATAAAATGATATACAGCAAAAGAAATAATGTACATATGAAAAACAAGACATGGCAGAAAATGAATAATAAAGTTTAAGGTAAAAAAGGAAGAAAGAGACTTTAGGACAAAAGGTATTTTTGATGAGTTAATGGTTAAAAATGTGACATAATTCAATGATACACTGAAGGAGATCTAAACATCTTAGCATGATAAACATAAGGAAAAAATAGTGATATAGTATAGATAAATCACTGATAATAAGTAATCAATCAAAGGATATAAAGGTTGAAAAGGAAGAATAAAATTGGTAGTTCTTTTATTACAGACAATTAAAGTCAGAAGAAAATAAAATGATTTAAAATCCCCAAAAGGAAATTATTTCTAAACTATAATTTCACATTTGGTAAAAAATATCTTAGAAAAAAATTTCAGAAAGCCATTGTAATAATTGATATTCATGGTTGCAGTAGAGGAAACATTCAACAATGATGAGAAATGACAAGAGCTGGAAGCTCATAGATGTAGGAGCAAGTAAAGGCAAGTAAAATAATAAATGTGTTTATAATTCTAAACAGTATACTAAAACAACAGTAATGAATGTTGGGTTTCATATATATTTAAAATTAAAATACACAGCAAGTACAGCACATCAATATGGAGGCAAATATAAAGTAAACGTGACTCATAGAGTATTGAATAAATTTCTCAACATATAATATTGAATATAATAAAATTCATAATTGAAGTTAGTTTACCATCTCCTTCTCTTCTCTTTGTTCTATCTGGGATTACATAATGAGATTTCACTCTAAGAGTATTAATTTTTATTAAAAGTTAATGAATGAGGAAATCATGTAATCCATTGATGTGTAAATACTAAGGGATTAATAATACAGTTTGAATGACTCAGTATAAGTGAAACAAATATCAAGTAAAGGAACATGAATAGGCAAAGTAAAAAAGCAAAGCAAAACCAAAACCAAAAATAAACAGAATTATCAATAGGAATATGAATCAAGAACCATCAAAAATTTAACAGAACCTGTGTTTTTCTTCTTTCCTTTCCTTTCCTTTCCTTTCCTTTCCTTTCCTTTCCTTTCCTTTCCTTTCCTTTCCTTTCCTTTCCTTTCCTTTCCTTTTCTTCTTTTCTTTTCTTTTCTTTCTTTTTGTTTGTTTTGTTTTGTTTTGTTTTGTTTTGCTTTCAAGACAGGGTTTCTCTGTATAGCCCTGGATGTCCTGGAACTCACTCTGTAGACCAGGCTGGCCTCTAACTCAGAAATCTGCCTGCCTCTGCCTCCTGAGTGCTGGGATTAAAGGTGTGTGCCACCATGCCCAGCTTGTTCTTCTTTCTAAAATAGATTTAAATATTACTTTTTAATTTTTGAGATTATGATTATATAATTTTCTTCTTTTATTTCTTCCATCAAGGACATTTATGCAACATTTATTTGTATTGTGAATAAATATAAATAATCTATATACTTTAATGAAAAGAAAGTCATACTAAATAAAAGTACCAGATGACATTTACCTAAAAGTAATTACAAAGTCATACTATGACTATAAAATGCATAGAAAGTTTTAGAGTAAAAGAATATAGGAAAAAGACAATTTAGCTATATTACAGTATAATTAAGATGATATTAAGTTAAAAGTTATTAGAAATAAAGAGGCATATTAGATCATAGTAAAATGTTTAATTGAAAGGAAAATATCACCATTCTCACTTTATATTCCCCTTAATACATTGTCTAAATTGTTAAGGCAGAATCAGTGAAATAAAAATCATACAAATTGAAATTAGAGTGGGGCTATGGTGCTATACACCAATCTCAGTAAATGATCGCAAAACATAATATAAAGTCAATGAACTTTATAAAAGATTTAAATACAAAATAAATAAACATGTTCTAATTAAAGAGTGAAATTACCTCCAATAAACCCAAATGTGATTTATTGACATTCACCTATAAAAGGAGGATATAGACATGGCCTCCCACACCATAGGAAGATCTGCAATTGACATTTACTAGAAAAGTGAACTAGTTTTCTCCAATGGAGTAACACTTCAGGGTAGGCCCAGTGGCCAGAAATAGTTGGCTAAACACAAAATTAACTTGATGATATTTTTGTAGACATTTTCTAATTTGTTGGATGGGTGAGGAATTGGAGATGATCTTGGAGGAGTTGGGTGAGGGGCAGAGCATGATCTGAATATATTATATGAAAAATTGTTCTCAATAAGAATGCTTATCTTTTGGATAGAAAACAAATAGTTACAAATGTCCATCCATTCAGTATTAATCTCCGATTATAGTGGAGTTAATCTAGAAGTTAATTGCAAGCAAGTAATCAGAAAAATCCCATATAGTATTGAAAATTCAGGAAACACACATCTAAATAGTCTGTAGTTCAAATAAGAAAACACAAATTGATGTTTGAGAGTAAATCAATGTAATTAAGGCCATATATGAGTAGAAAATAATGCTCTTGGGTAAATTTTATATTAAAATAAAAATAATTAGAGAGTGCATCACAAACCAATGTGGGCAATGTAGAGGTGATGCTGATTCAAGTCTTGGAGATACCAGGAAGATAAATTAAGAAACTACTGAGAGTGGCAGGCAGAGGTGGTACACGCCTTTAATCCTAGTACTTGGGAGGCAGAGGCAGACAGGAAAATTATAAACCAATACACATATTGTTGATTTTAATTTTAGGTGCTTGGTATAATCATTGGGAATAGATCCATATAAATGACCAAATCAGTAGAAGGAGAGAGCAAATAGATGTTTAATAGCCTGTCACCACAAGTAACATAGTGTGCAAAGAATATGATAGATAGGTTGTACTATAGTCAGACAATTTTGTACACAATGATACAATTAGGAAATTGATAAAACACACACACACACACACACACACACACACACACACACACACAGACACTGCATATAAGCTAATCTCGAAATAACCAAAGCTAGCAAAATAAATCAGATTCTTTATTTCCATTATGTGAAGAGTCTGGAAATACATAACACATCCATGGTACCTGCAATGGTATTGACAATAGGGCTCTCAAGCAAAGTTTAGAATATTCTGGTTTATTTGTCTTTTTTTTGTTTATTTCTATTTTTAATATGTGATGTGCTTGAAAAACTGTCATTTTGTGATAATTCTCTTGTTTACTATAACTAGAGCACTTCTCCATATAATGTTACAGTTCAGTAGAATGTTATATTTTTAACAATGAAAGTCTCAAATGGATGAGTCTGGAGGATATAATCCTGAGTGAGGTAACCCAATCACAAAAGAACACACATGATATGCACTCACTGATAAGCGGATATTAGCCCAGAAACTTAGCATATCCAAGATACAATTTGCAAAACATATGAAACTCAAGAAGGAAGACCAAAGTGTGGATACTTTGTTCCTTCTTAGAATACTGAACAAAATACCCATGGAAGGGGTTACAGAAACAAAGTTCAGAGCTGAGACAGAAGGAAGGAGCATCCAGAGACTGCTCCACTCAGGGATCCATCCCATATACAACCACCAAACCCAGACACTATTACATATGCCAGAAAGATTTTGCTGACAGGACTCTGATATAGCTCTCTTGTGAGGCTATACCAGTGCCTGGCAAATACAGAAGTGGATGCTCACAGTCATCTATTAGATGGAACACAGGGCCCCCAATGAAGGAGCTATAGAAAATATCCAAGGAGCTAAAGGGGTCTGCCACCCTATAGGAAGAACAATATGAACTAACCAATACCCCCAGAGCTGTGTCCTAATTGCATATGTAGCAGAGGATGGCCTAGTTGGGCATCAATTGGAAAAGACCCCCTTGGTCTTGCGATGATCATATGCCCCAGTACAGGGGAATGCCACGGCCAGGAAGCAGGAGTGGGTGGGTTGGGGAGCAGGGCAGGAGAAGTGTATAGGGGGCTTTAAGGATAGCATTTGAAATGTAAATGAAGAAAATATCTAATAAAAATGCCTTAAAAGTCTCATAGAATGATATATATCTCATTTGATTGCTCTACATGTTTCATTTCATGATAAATGAAATATAAATTTGGCTCAAACTTTTGTTATTGGGATGCTTCATGCATATAAAATTTTGTCTAAAATATAAAATAAACATATTATTTGGGTAAAGGTAGGCTTATCTAATGATATAAAGGTGTTATATCTATTCTGTTCAAGTACATTTTATAAACTCAAAATATCAAGGTGATGGAAGATTAATATGGTTTGAACATTCTTAATCCTAAAAGCTAATACATGAAATAATTGAGCATTTATGAGACAATGTATGTGGCAAAACTCTCTATCTGTTTTCCTTTGAGGAGTCACAATCAAAATTTAGGTGCACACCTGCTTTGGTGAATCCCTGTACTGAGGCAGGAGAATAGATTCTGACTTCTAGGTTAGTCTAAAGTCTAAGCTAAGCAGTAAAATTCTGCATCAAACAACAAATACAGAAACACTAGAATGTTGTTCAAGGTTACCTCCAAGCTTCATGCATATACTGAACATGAAACACAAGTGAATTTTAAGTTTATTGTTTTAATTTTTATTTCCAAGGTAACCCATTACAAACATACTAATACATGCTTAAATTAAAAGGTAAACTACAAAGCCCAAGTATTTTGAATATGGAAAATTCACTTTATATAATATAGTGATAAAAAAATCATTGAATAATTTGATTATATAATATACCAAATGCCAACAAGATAAAGAAAATGTATTATTAAAATATACTTACACACCTCACACCAGTCAGAATGTTTAAGATCAAAAACTCCGGTGACAGCAGATGTTGGCAAGGATGTGTAGAGAGAGGAACACTACTCCATTGCTGGTGGGATTGCAAGCTGGTACAATCACTCTGGAAATCAGTCTGGCAGTTCCTCAGAAAATTGGGCATAGTATTACCTGACTATATAGCTATACCACTCCTGGGCATATACACATATTCTCCAACATATAACAAGGACATATGTTCCACTATGTTCATAGTAGCCTTATTTATAATAACCAGAAGCTGGAAAGAACCCAGATGTCCTTCAACAGAAGAATGAATATATAAAATGTGATATATTTACACAATTGATTACTACTCAGTTATTAAAAACAATAAATTCATGAAATCCTTAGGCAAATGGATGGTACTAGAGAATGCCATTCTAAGTGAGGTAACCCAATCACAAAAGAACTCACATGGTATTCACTCCATGATAAGTGGATATTAGCCCAAAATATCCAAATACCCAAGACCACATGAAGCTCAAGAAGAAGGAAGTCCAAAGTGTGATTGCTTTGGTTCTTCTTAGAAAGAGAACAAAATACTCACAGGAGCAAATATGGAAACAAAGTGTAGAACAGAGCCTGACAGAAAGGCCATCGAGAGACTGTGTCCCACCTGTGGATTCATCCCAGAGGCAGTCACCAAACTCTGCCTCTATTGTGGATGATAGAAATGCTTGCTGCAAGGAGCCTGATATGTAGCAGAGGATGGCCTTGTCAGATATCAATGGGAGTAGAGGTCCTTGGTCATATGAAGGCTCAATAGATGGCCCAGTGTAGAGGAATCGAGGACAGGGAGACAGTAGTAGGTGAGTGAGGTGTGGAAGAACATCCTCATAGAAGCAGGGGGAGGGAGAGTGGGATAGGAGGCTTCTGGGAGCAGGGGTAACCAGGTAAGAGGATAAGAGTTGAAATGTAAATAAATTAAAAAAAATAAATAAGTAAAAAGAAAAAAAACTATTTCCCTCTCAAAAGAAAGAAAGAAAGAAAGAAAGAAATATACTTATACACCTAAAAAGAAATTTTGTACCATTTAGTAAATTTCAAAAGATAGATAGATAGATAGATAGATAGATAGATAGATAGATAGATAGATGCACACATATATAGCTAAATATTTGTGGTTTTAGTGTTGACTATTGAACAAAGTTTATTACATTTTTTATTATGTTTTACACTTTGTTAGACCTGAGGGCTGATTAGTAAATTGTGCCAATTTTGTAATCTGTACCAAATTTGACATCTATCTATAGTAGGTCTCTATCATTTGCACACACATATAATGCTGGTGGAGTTGCAAACGTGGATAGGCACTACAAAAATAGCATAGTGTTTCCTCAGGAATCTAGGAATAGGTATACCTTAAAATCCTGTTATATAACTCTTGAGCATATATCCAAAGCAGTCTGTATTCTATGACACTTGCTCAACCATGTTCATTCCTGCTCTATTCATAAAAGCTGAAAACTAGAATCACATTCATTCAAAGTATAGATAAAATGTCTTTCCTTAACTAAATTGACTATCTGCTTTAAAAACATGAAATCATGAAATTCACAGGAAATTGAATGGAACTAGGAAATAAACAACAAAAATGGATGTTAGCCATTGAGTTTGATAAATTATATGGATATATTCTGTATAACCATAGAGAGTAGGTATAGAACAATAAACTAAGGGTGGAGGAATGTATTTCTCTACAAAGGGGAAACAGATTAGATAGACGTGTATAGCTAGGCAGAGGTAGTAGAAAAAGAGGATCGAATAGGGAGAATACAGGGTTTGAGGGAATGGATACAGGGAAGAACAGTTTAAACTGAGGACCAGTTGAGAAGTTGTATGGAAACCTAACACAGTAGAATGACCCCAAAATATATACATATATGAAGGTCATCTAAATGGAGTTGCCAAATAACAAGTGAAATGGAGCCCCAAATGAAGTCTCTATTCCCAAGAAGGGTTACATATGATTGAGTTGTTAGCCAGTGAGCCAAATGGGAATCCCAAAACAACTGAGGATATTGGCAAGGCTATGAGTTGCTCTCCACAAATTGATGTTGAGGCTCTATTACTAGAGATAATGACTACAAAACTCATTGAACACATAGAAGTCAAGATGGTGCCTACCTAGAGACTTTACCCCATACTAACTGGAATTCATAGTAGTAAAAGGTACTCTCTACATACTATCAAAGGAGAAATGCAAATACAAAAACTGCTGCAATTCCTTTGATCTTTGATGCTGACCAGCCTGCAGGATGTGCTAGTGCAGCAGTGGCACAAAGTTTATGGGAGCAAACAACTAATATTTGATAGGATTTAAGGCTCATTGCATGAGGTAGAATCCACCCATAAAACTGCTTAGACAGCCAAGCACTGGAGACTAAATAGGCCAAAGAACTAGGAGAAATTGGAAAAAGATCTTCCTGAAGATACAGCAATACTACTCTTAGGAATATACCTAAAAGGTGGCCCACCATGTCACAGTGACACATGTTTCGCTATGTTCATAGCAGCCTTGTTTGTAAGAGCCAGAAGCTGGAAACAACCCGAATGTCCTAAAACAGAAGAATGGATACAGAAAATGTGGCTCATTTATACAATGGAATACAACTCAGATATTAAGAATGAGAAAATTCTGAGTTTTGCAGGCAAATGGATAGAAGTAGAAAATATCATCTTATCCTGAGTGAGGTAACTCAGACACCAAATGACATGCATGGTATGTACTCACTAATAAGTGGATATTAGGCAAAAAAAAGTGCCAAATACCCAAGATACAGCCCACAGAACTAAAAGAGTTCAACAGGTTAAAGGGTCCAAGTGAGGATGCCTCAGTCCCACTTGGGAGAGAGAGGAAAGCAACCACGAGGGGGGAGGGAGGGACCAGGCAGAAAAATGGGTTGGGAGGGGCTGGAGAGGGGAACATGATCTGGTATAGGGTGGGAGAAAAGGGCTGAAATTACTGAGGGCCAGCAGAAAGAATGGAAACATACAACCAATGGAGGTAGGAGGTTGGGGATACCCTCCAGAAGGTATCAGAGACCTGGGAGGGAAGTGAATCTCAGGACTTAAAGAGAGAGACCTTAGATAAAATGACCTACATTGGAGAGATGGAACTTGCAGAGCCTACCTCCAGCAGAGCGACAGGGAATCAAGTGAGGGATGGGATTGCCATCCCACAGTTAAAACTCTGACCCATAATTGTTCCTGTCTGAAAAAAACTGCAAGGATAGAAATGGAGAGGAGCCTAAGGAAAAGAAGGTCCATCAACAGGACCAAAGTGGAATCCAGCTCAAGGAGAGGTGCCAAGGCCTGACACTATTACTGAAGCTATAGAGTACTCACAAAGAGTGACCTATCAAGACTGTCCTCTGCAAGACCCAACAAGTAGCTGCAAGAGTCAGATGCAGCTATTTGCATAAAACCAATGGACAGAAGCTGCTGATCCTTGTGGCTAAATTAGGGAAAAGCTGGAAGAAGCTGAGGAAGAGGGTGACCCTATAGGAGGACCAGCAGTCTCAATTAACATGGACCCCTAAGATCTCTCAGATACTAAAACACCAACTAGGCAGCATACACCAGCTGATAAGAGGCCTCTAACACATATACAGTATAGGACTGCCGGGTCTGAGTTTAGTCAGAGAAGATGCGTCTAACCCTCAAGAGACTGGAGGCCCCAGGGAGTTTAGAGGTATGATGGGGTGGAGGTGTGGGTTGGCGTGGAGACAGGGTCATGGAGAAGAGGTATGGGAAGTGGAACACTTGAAAGGTGGGAAATAAAATCTGGAGTCATGGGTGCAACATCACTAACAGAATACAAGAGATAGAAGAAAGACTCTCAGGTGCAGAAGATACCATAGAAAACACTGACACAACACAAAAAAGGGAAAATGCAAAAAGATCCTAACTCAAAACATACAGGAAATCCAGGACATATTGAGAAGACCAAACCTAAGGATAATAGGTATAAAAGAGAGTGACAATTCCCATCTTAAAGGGCCAGTAAATATCTTCAACAAAGTTATAGAAGAAAACTTCCTAACCTAAAGAAAGAGATGCCCATTAACATACAGCAAGCATACAGAACTCCAAATAGACTGGAGTAGAAAAGAAATTCCTCCAGTCACATAATAATCAAAACACAAAATTCACTAAACAAAGAAAGAATTTTTAAAGCATTTAGGGAAAAAGGTCAAGTAACATATAAAGGCAGGCCTATCAGAATTACACCTGATTTCTCACCAGACTATGAAAGCTAGAAGATCCTGGGAAGATATCATACAGACCCTAAGAGAACACAAATGCTAGCCTAGACTACTATACCCAGCAAAACCCTCAATTACCATAGATGGAGAAAAGAAGATAGTCCATGGCAAAACCAAATTTACACAACGTCTTTCTAAAAATCCAGCCCTATAAAGGATAACAAATGAGAAACACCAGCACAATGAGGAAAACTGCAATGTAGAAACAGAAAAAAAGTAATCTTTCAACAAATCCAAATGAAGATGGCCAAACAACCACAATTCCACCTATAACAACAAAAATAACAGGAAGTAACTTCCATGGACTGGGCCCAGTCAGTCCCCCTCAATTCGTGGAAAATTAGGGGTTCTGGCAGGTGGGCATGGAGTTCGAGAGAATTGACAAATGGACGCAGACACAAGGGAATGCTGAATCTGAATGTAATTTTTTCCAAGCAAACACCAGACTTTTTTTTTCTCTTTATTAGATATTTTCTTCATTTACATTTCACGTGTTACCCAGAAATTTCCCCATCCCCTCCCCCATCCCTGCCCTGCTCCCCTACCCACCCTCTCCCACATAATGGCCCTGGCGTTCCCCTGTACTGGGGCATATAAAGTCTGTATGACCAAGGGGCCTCTCCTCCCAATGATGGTCAACTAGGCCATCTTCTTCCATATATGCAGCTAGAGACATGAGCGCAGGGGGAACTAGTTAGTTCATGTTATTCTTCCACCTAGAGGGTTGAAGACCCCTTCAGCTCCTTGGGTACTTTCTCTAGCTCCTTCCTTGGGAGTCCTGTGTTCCAACTAATAGCTGACTGTGAGCATCTACTTCCGTGTTTGCCAGGCACTGGTATAGCCTACAGAAGTAAAACAAGAAAGCCAGGCAAACACATCCGCCAAGTTACATTGACACAAAGCAAAAAAGAATGCATACATTAAAAGATGGCTGCGTTTACCACTGAGAAGAGGAACAACCCTTAATTAAAAAGATCAGCTAAGCCGGGCATGGTGGCGCACGCCTTTAATACCAGCACTCGGGAGGCAGAGGCAGGCGGATTTCTGAGTTCGAGGCCAGCCTGGTCTACAGAGTGAGTTCCAGGACAACCCGGGCTATACAGAGAAACCCTGTCTAGAAAAACAAAAACAAAAACAAAAACAAAAACAAACAAACAAACAAACAAAAACAAAACAAAAAAAAAAGATCAGCTAAACACAGGAGCCAGGTGAATGCTCTGATGCAAATGCTAGTCTATTGTTAATTCACCACCAGGGGTTCTTTAGTAAATACCTGATTATGCTATTCCTCTGGGCCTAGTGAAAAAACCTTCACAAGGGGAATTCTGTTTTACTAACCCTTTCATAAATAATACTACATTCCACCTATTTCCTAGGCCATTGTGTATTCCTATGTTTGGATGTGACTGGGCTATTGTCCTAATTAATTACTATGTAGACTAGTCCAGAGCTTTTCTAGCTTTGTTCAAGTAAATTGTAATGCCTAATTAGTTTCACTTTCTCTACTAGAATTGAATTTGAATGTTACTGAATAGGTAACATTCTTACTGAATTCCAAGCTCAGGGTAGGCTTCAAGGACTTTCTAGGAACCATTGGAACACTGGTGGAGGCTTATCTATTGTCAAAATCAGTCCTTAAAGGGACTTATAATAAAACAATACTGAAAGAGAGCACACGGATCCATACACCAGACTAACGCAGGGACAGGTTTTGAGTATATGTGCCAAGGTTCCAGGAGGCTGTTTCTGTGAAACTCTGCCTCAGGACTGCTTCCAGATTTCTAAACCTGTAATGCGAGTCACTACTGGAGTAGATGTAGCAAGTAACATCTTCCTTAATATCTCTTCATATGAAAATTAATATTACAAACATATCCTAATCGATTTAAATTAAAATAATATGAGGAATTAGAAATTTGTTTGCTGTCATCCAGTGGTCTCTGTAATTTGGTAACTGGAAAAATAGATCCAATATTGTACAATCCATATATACTTTCCGCTTCTTTTTACATGACAGTATCTTGCTGTGTACACATAATTGTATTGAAATCATGCTTCTCCTATCTCAGCCTGTCTATTAGTAGTATTGATTATTTGATGTTTTTAAATCAAATAGTTTTCAGAAAAGCTTACATATTTCAAAATTATTTATACAGCCAAAAGAAACATAGACAATTAATATGGGTGGTACTTTGCAAAAGAACAGCAAAGAGTGAGACTAATTGTTTTGCTTGACATTTATAATTATTGTATCAATTTTGAAGAAGAGAAATTTCTAAGTTACTTTTTTTCCTGAGTTGAATGCTTTTCAAAATCATCACAGCCAATGAACCAGAATCTTACCCTTACCTGATGTCTGTGCCACCCTCCAGGCATAACATTGAAACAGTTGATGAATGACTTCATAGAAAGATCATCTTAACACACACAATTTCTTAAGTGAATGTAACCTGTTCACTGTGGGCTAAGAATGATGACAATCACTCAAGTCAAATAGCTTTGACTGAAGCAGGAAAGCTGTACCCAAATAATCATGGCTACAATTCATTCATTGGTGCAGCAGAACTGTCAACTCTTAGCTTATCTACTATGGAGGTAAAATCCTTTGGTGATGTGACAGATATTGAAGTGCAGCCTTATTACAATGAACTCCAATGTCTAAAAATTGTTCTTACTTTGGGTTTGTACCCAAACCCAAAGTGTAAGAGCCAAGATTTTAAGCTCTACTAAAAACAAAACAAACCAAAACAAACAAAATGACTTTATTTATGTTCATTTACTAACATGTCCATCACTTTTATGATTGGTGTAAAAAATACATATTGTGTTGAATATGATTAAAAGAAAGAAAGAAAGAAAGAAAGAAAGAAAGAAGTAATAGAGAAGCTGTCATTTCCTGATAATACCAGTGCTGCCTATTTCCTTCCTTCCTTCCTTCCTTCCTTCCTTCCTTCCTTCCTTCCTTCCTTCCTTCCTTCCTTCCTCCTTCCATTGTCGTCTTTCTTTCTTCCCTTTTTCTTCTTTCCTCCCTTCTGCTTAGGAAATGGATACTACTTTTATTCATTAGGAGTAGAAGAAAGAACATCAGAATTTCAAACTTCATCATTCAATGGGCCAAAGTACAAATATTGAGAGCTATTCAGCAGATCATCCTCTTCTTGTATCTTCTAGATACAAGATCATAATTAAGATGTCCCTCTACAGCAATGTCATTGACCCAGCAGCACCAGCAGACTCTCCCTGCCCATCAAATGGAAGTCTTTCTAGGTCACAAGCAGCAGATAAGCGTTTATTAGTTCTGCTTTTCAGATAACCTTCTTACTGCCTGAGAATCCCATTAAACCTTGCAGTCATGGTTTTCACTCCTTGACTGAGCCAAATATATATATCTTGGCAAAGGAGCATGCTTTCAAGATGTCAGTCCCTTGACTTTATATGAAATGACTACTGAAGGCAAGGCAAGCATTCTTTAAAAGGGGAAAAAAAGCACTTTGAACTTCTTAAGCAATGCCTTCCTTCAAACCAATGGGCAGTGCTGACAATTATTTCCTGCTTTCCAGAGTACTACAATCATAGTTTATGATATTTTGAAAGCATAATGCCACGATTGGAAGCTTTGAGGCAGAAACTTCAGCCTTCATCAACAAGGAGCATGTTATAATCTAACTCATTTTTCATAAAGCTGGTTCTGGAAAATCGCACCAGAGCCAGCTGTGACACTGTTTATGGGCCTGTCTCACAGAGCCAAGGCTTGTCCAAGGCTTGCATTTATCTTTGGAAGAACTGTAATATTGTGGTTGAATATGACCAAAATCCATTATACACCCGTAAGAAAAAGTAATCATGGAATTCATTATTTTATACATTTAAATTACTCTAATAAAATACCTTTAAGAATCAAACCCAAAGCAGGTATATACTGCCTTTATAAGTACAAAAAACTGTAAAAACAAATCCATTGTTCTCTCTATCTAAGACAATGCATAGCAAGTACATTTGATAGTGGGGAGATCTTGAAGTGTACCCATAAACGTGTATGTCTGCAAATCTGCCATTTTTTTTAATTGTATTTTGATGAACTTAGTCAGACCTGGATTATATCCCAGTTCCTCACTGAGTGCTGCCATCTGAGAACTCAGGGCTCAGACTTGAGGGCTGTTATGATTAAATTAGGTTGTGTTCACCAAATGCCTGCATGCAGGAGGCACACAGTTTGCAGTAAATATCAGGTGTAATTTCTGAAATTTATCATAGTTTTATCAAACTGGAAAAACACCAGTTATACATTTAAAGAAGGATGAGCAACCATCATCCAGTGAGCAGTCGAGAGTACAAAAGAGGGAGGGCCCAGTCCTATAGTTTTCGTAAAGTTTTACAGGAAATAAAAGGCAAATCACCTCCATTGTTAACATCTTAGTGGCCTTCATTGCAGTAACTAAGCAGTTGAAATACTTCAGTACTGAAGAGGAAAGAGAAACCCACACTATGGAACTTTTCTGGAAGTCTGTCCTGGATTTGGGAGCTCTTGATTGGTATGTTAAGACATAAATTTGGAAAAATCTCATAACCTCCTTGAACTGCCTTCACTTTGTCTTCTAAAAGAAGTGTTGCCATCTCTTCTAGCTTTGTACTAAATATCTAGAAAAATAGAATTGCTTTGCATAGTATACTAGTTCCTTGCATATCACTTTGACCACTTTACCAGAAAGATGTATGTGTAGCACCTTCTTAGAACAGCTCATATTTATCTTCTGTTTTACAATCTATTATGATTTCTTAAATTTCTATGTTACCATCAGAATAAACCCTGGAAATTCATCATTGTTGAGAAGTTTGAAGGTTTGATCGATGCTCTAAGTGAAAGGAATGAGGAGAGGCAGCCATTAGCTGTTTGTAAAGTTTAGATATGAACAGAGAAAAGGCTAAAAGCTAATCGCACAACTCTAAGAGAATGGGACATAGGACTCAAGGAAGTTTTATGATTCTTTGTTGCATTTAGGCTTAGGTTTGTGTGTGTGTGTGTGTGTGTGTGTGTGTGTGTTTTGTTTGTTTGCTTTTTAATTGGATATTTCCTTTATTTATATTTCAAATGTTTTTCCCTTTCCTTTCCTCTTCTGAAACCCCCTATCCCTTTCCCCCCCTCCACCTGCCTCTATGAGGGTGCTCCCTCACCCACCCACCCACTCTAGTCTTCCCATCCTGACATTCCCCTACATTGGGGCATTGAACACCCTCAGGCCCAAGAGCCTCTCTTCCCACTGATGTCCAACAAGTCCATTCTTTGCCACATATAGAGTCAGCCCCATGGGTCCCTCCATGTGTATTCTTCGGTTGGTTGTTGACTCCCCGGGAGCTCTGGGGAATCTGGCCTATTGATACTGCTGCTTCCTCCATGGTGCTGCAAATCCCTCATTCCCTTCTCAGACTCCTCCTCCGCAGACCCCCATGTTCAATCCAATGGTTGGCTGTGAGCATCTGCCTCTGTATTTGTAAGGCTCTGGCGGAGACTCTCAGGAGACTTCTATATCTGGCTTCCATCAGCAAGCACTTCCTGGCATCTACAATAGCGTCCTGGTTTGGTGAATGTATATAAGATGGATCCTCAGGTGGGGCTGTCTCTGAATGGCCTTTCCTTCAGACTCTACTCTACACTTTGTCTCCATATTTCCTCTTGTGAGTATTTTGTTCACCCTTCTAAGAAGCACTGAAGCAACCACATTTTGATCTTTCTTCTTTTTAGGATTCATATGGTCTGTGAATTGAATATTGAGTATTTTGAACTATTCGGCTAATATCCACATACTAGTGAGTACATACCGAGTGTGTTCTTTTGTGACTAAGTTACCTCACTCAGGATGATATTTTCAAGTTCCATCCATTTTTCTGTGAATTTCATGAAGTCACTGTTTTTAATATATGAATAGTATTCCATTATCTAAATGTATCAAGATTTCTGTATCTATTTCTCTATTGAGGGACATCTGGGTTATTTTCAGCTTCTGGCTATTATAAATATGGCTGCTATGAGCATAGGAGAGCACGTGTCCTTATTACATGTGGGAGAATCTTCTGGGTATATTCCTAGGGGAGGAATTGCTGGATCTTCTGTAGAACAATGTCCTATTTTCTGAAGATTTTTTCCTTTCCAATTTGTATCCCTTTGACCTCCTTTTGTTGTCTAATTGCTCTAACTAGAACTTCAAGTACTATATTAAACAGATAGGAAGAGAAAGAGGGCAGCCTTGTCTAGTCCCTGATTTTAGTAGGATTGCTTCAAGTTTCTCTCCATTTAATTTGACATAGGCTACTGGTTTTCTCTATATTGCTTTTACTATGTTTAGGTATGGGTCTTGAATTCCTGATCTCTCCAAGACTTTTAACATGAAGGGATGGTGAATTTTGTCAAATGCTTTTTCATCATCTATTGAAATGATCATGTACTTTTTTCTTTGGGTTTGTTTATGTAGTGGATTACATTGGTGGATTTTCGTATATTGACCCATCCCTGCATCTCTGGGATGAAGCCTACTTGATCCTGATGAATGATCGTTTTGATGTGTTCTGGGATTCAGTTTGCAAGAACATTATTGAGTATTTGTACATTGATATTCATAAGGGAAATTGGTCAGAAGTTCTATTTGTTTGTTGGATCTTTGTGAGGTTTAGGTATGAGCCTAACTGTTGCTTCATAGAATGAATTGGGTTGTGTTCCTTCTGTTTCTATTTTGTGGAATAGTTTGAGGAATATTGGTATGAGGTCTTCTTGGAAGGTCTGATAGAATTCTGCACTGAACCATCTGGTCCTGTGCTTTTTGTGTTTGGGAGATTGTAATGACTGATTCTGTTTCATTAGGGGTCATGTAACTGTTTAGATGGTTTATCTGATCCTGGTTTAACTTTGGTACCTGGTATCTGTCTAAAAAATTTCATCTAGATGTTCCAGTTTTGTTGAGTATAGGCTTTTGTAGTAGCTTCTGAATATTTTTTGACTTTCCTCAGTTTCTATTGTCATATCTCTCCTTTCATTTCTGATTTTGTTAATGTTTATACTGTCTCTGTGCCTTCTGATTAGTATGGGTAAGGGTTTATCTCTCTTGTTGATTTTTTCAAAGAACTAGTTCCTGGTTTTGTTGATTCTTTGTATAGTTCTTTTTGTTTTGACTTGGTTGATTTCAGCTCTAGTTTGATTTCTTTCCTTCTCTCTACTCATTTGGGGTGAATTTGCTTCGTTTTGTTCTAGAGTTTTCAGGTGTGCTGTTAAACCCTTAAGGTGTGCTCTCTCCAGTTTCTTTTTGGAAGCACTCAGAGCTATGAGTTTTCCTCTTAGCACTGTTTTCATTGTGTCCTATACATTCGGGTATGTTGTGCCTTCATTTTCACTAAATTTTAAGAAGTCTTTAATTTCTTTCTTTATTTCTTCCTTGACTAAGTTATCATTTTTCAGCTTCCATGTGTATGTGGACTTTCTGTTGCTTTTTTTGCTATTGAAGACCACCCTTAATCTGTAGTGATCTGATAGGATTCATGGGATTATTTCAACCTTCTTATCTATTGAGGTCTAGTTTGTGACCAGTTATATGGTCATTTTTGGAGAAGTTATCATGAGAAGCTGAGAAGAAGGTATATTCTTTTGTTTTAGGATGAAATGTTCAATAGATATTTTTAAAACCGATTTGGTCCAAAACTTTTGTTAGTTTCACTGTGCCTCTTTTTAGTTTGTGTTTCCCTAATCTGTCCATTGATGAAAGTGAGGTGTTGAATTCCCCCACAATTATTGTGTGAGTTTCAATGTGTGCTTTTAGCTTTAGTAAAGTTTCTTTTATGAGTGTGGGTGACCTTTCATTTGGAGCATATATGTTAGGAATTGGGAGTTCTTCTTGGTAGATTTTTCATTTGATCAGGATGAAATGTCCTTCCTTATTTTTTGATGACTTTTGGTTGAAAGTCAAATTTATCCAAGATTGGAATGGCTACTCCTGCTCCTTTCTTGGGACCATTTGCTTGGAAAATTGCTTTCCAGCCCTTTACTCTGAGGTAGTCTTTGTCTTTGACACTGAGTTGCATTTCCTGTATGCCAAAAATGCTGGGTACTGTTTACGAGGCTGTTAGAATATGTCTTTTTATTGGGGAATTGAGTCCATTGATGTTAGGAGATATTAAGGAATAGTGATTGCTGCTTCCTGTTAGATGTTTTTTGTTTGTTTGTTTGTTTGTTTGTCTGGCTATCTTCTTTTTATTTGTGTTTGTTGAAAGATTACTCTCTTGATTTTTCTATGGTGCAGTTTCCTTCATTGTGCTGGCATTTTCCATTTATTAACTTTTGTAGGGCTGGATTTGTGGGATGATATTATGTAGATTTGGTTTTGTCATGGAGTATCTTGGTTTCTCAAACTATGATAATTCAGAGTTTTGCTAGGCATAGTAGTCTGGGCTGGCATTTGCATTCTCTTAGGGTCTGTATCATATCTCCCAAAGATCTTCTTACTTTCATATTCTCTGACAAGAAGTCTTGTATAATTCCTCTAGGCCTGCCTTTATATGTTTTTTGACCTTTTCCCCTTAATGCTCTTAATATTCTTTCATTGTTTTGTGTATTTGGTGTTTTGACACTTATGTGACAGGAGAAATTTCATTTCTGGTCCAGTCTGTTTGGTGTTCTGAAGGCTTCTTCTATGTTTATTAGCTTCTTTTGCTTTAGGTTAGAGAAGTTTCCTTATATAATTTTTTGAAGATATTTACTGGCACTCTATGTTGCATATCTTTACTCTCTTCTATACCTATTATTGTTAGGTTTGCTCTTCTCATTGTATCTTGCATTTCTTGGATGTTTTGAGTTAGGAGTTTTTTGCATTTTGAATTTTCTTTGACTTTTCTGTCAATGTTTTCTATTGTATATCCTGCACCTGAGATTCTCTCTTTTATCTCTTGTTTTCTGTTGATAATGCTTGCATCTATGACTCCTGATCTCTTTTGTAGATTTTCTATCTCCAGGGTTATCTCACTTTGTGATTTGTTCAATGTTTCTATTTCCATTTTTAAATCCTGGAGGGTTTTGTTCCATTCCTTCACCTGTTTGTTAGTATTTTCCTGTAATTCTTTAAGAGATTTTTTTTGTTTGTTTCCTCTTTAAGGGTTTCTAGCTGTTTACCTGTGTTCTCCTGTATTTCTTTAAGGAAGCTATTTATGTCCTTCTTTAAGTCCTCTATTGTCTTCATGAGAAGTGATTTCCAATCAGAGTCTTGCTTTTCAGATCTGTTCCAAGGCTAACTGTGGTAGGAGAACTGGTTTCTGATGATGCTGAGTGGCCTTCGTTTTTGTTGCTTATGTTCTTACCCTTACCTCTTACCATCTGGGTATCTCTGGTGTTAAATGATCTTGTTGTCTCTGACTGTGGATTGCCCATCCTGCAAGCTTGTGTGTCAGTACTCCTGTGAGATCAGTTCTCTCTGGAAGGAATTTGAGCATGAAGAGCTGTGTACAGATTCAGCTCAGGGCATAGAGGGAAACTGGAAGGCTTGTGTCCTGGGCTGTTCCCTGCTTCCTGTGCCCCAAGAGTTTTGGGCAGTTCCCTTTGAGTAGAAGTCATGGTCTCAACTGTGCTTACAGGCTTGTATGCACTCCTGGAAGGTTTGGTCTCTCCTGGTGGTATGTGGGCATGGAGTACTGTGGCATAGGATCAGTTCTGGGAGCTGTGACACAGTATCAGCCTTAGCCTTAGGTTTCAGACTAGATTCCATACTAGATTGTACTTACTAAAGTCCTAGTATTTCATGATGGCATCACAGCACACCTGCATCAGAGCTTCAGAGGAGTCTGGTCATTCTTGAACAATGCTTCCTCTCTGTCCTGTCACATCTATGGAATAGAATCAACTGTCAGGTTTGTTTAGGTTTATTTTTTTCTCTCTTAAACACTTTGATTTCCTTTTTCCTCCTACTGTTGCCATATACTTCAGATGTTTTCTCCTAAATTGCTACCATGGATTCTAAGCTCATCTCCTTTATTGTTTTCTCTGATTCAACAAGGGGCACTGCTATCACCAGAGGCATCTACCTAAAGCTCAACCCTAAGCATGTCTGTTATGACAGAAAATGGATTGGAGTTAGAAGATAAAGGGAGACCTAAAGTTGTCAGACAACCAGAAGTAAACTTGTGAGTTTAATCTTTGTAAATATGCTAATGATCTTTAGAGTTCAGAACTTTAGGTAGTATGCATTCCTTAAAAGAAAAAAATGATAAAAGTTTTAGATAATAGAACATATTGAGAGGGGTTTACATGTCTTTCTAATGCCATCCATTGTTTATCTTGAAGTAAAAAATGGAGACATGCACTTCTCATTAAGCCAATTTAATTTAATTAATAAGCTGCTAAAAGAGAAAGAGAATAATGATGAAGAGTTCAGATTCTGTTACAAAATTCTCTTCAGATCTTGGTTCTAACGTCATAAGTGCAGAAGCCTTGTAAAATTATCCAATATCTTTTAATCTTAATCATCACCACTGGACACCAAGGATAACTATGCCTTTAGTTATTAGTGCATTACTGATTAGGTAAGATTAGGTATTTTGTTTATTTCTTGCATGAATATTATCATAGAAATTATATAAAAAACAGATAGAAGAGTATTTTGTACAAACTAAGTGGTGCATGAATAATAATAACAGCAGCAGCAGCAGTAGTAAAAATAACAATAACCAAAAATTATTTAGTGATTTCTATTTATCATATGCTATCATAAATACTTCTAATAAGCATTGTTTAGAATGGCATTATATCCTGATAATTATATATATATGAATGATTAAAATTATGTACAGTTCAAAACTTGCATCAAATTATACAGCTAGCCTGTGATAAAATTAGAGTTCAAAGCAGTAGTCACATTTAGAATATGATTTTGTATTCTATGTTATTCTCCTGCTAATGGAAGCCATATTATATTGTTCCTAACTTCAGCACACAATTGATTATGTCCCCAGAATTGCTGTAAAAATGAACCTGAAAGTCAGCAACTTCTACATACTACCATATATTTTACCAGAGTCAGTTCCCTGGAGTTAACCATTGTTGGGATGCTAAAGCATCATTGAAAATTATGCACCTTTCTTAACTGTTTTTATAACTAGATGCCACTTCTGATCTGGAGTATTAGACTTAACAACTCATTCTGAAATTCTTGGAAAGAATCCTACCCCACAGTTTAAAAGAGATTGACCATCTGACTAATGGGACAATAATTTAGGGGAAATTAGAGGGTTTTCCTTTCAGAATGTTGGTTAGAATATAGTTTTAATTCATCCTGAGGGAACTATACTTGAAGATTTAATTAGGGTAAATACTCTGGCAGTGATTGGGGCCTACCATTTAGGAAAAGGTTCAAATGTTTCTGATGAAAAGAGATTTCCTCCTGGGAACTTATTTAGCTTTGGACTACTGATCAGATGTTTTAGTGTGGCTATGTGGCTACAGTTATTGAACTACAGATGGGGAACTGGACAATTTCAAATGTACATGGATGAAAATCATCTTTATGACTATGTAAATTGGTTGGCTCAGTTTCTCATAAGGATTTAGGCTCTGATGTTCACTTACTGGAAGCTATCTAATCAATAACAACCTCAGCTCTGCAACAGCCACAGTCATAATTCTTTAATATATATTTGCTTCTGAAGTTTACTCTTGAGAGGAGAACATACTTGTCACAATTTTTTTTTTTTAAATGTGTAGATCTGGGCATGGAAGGCGCTGGAACATGGAAAGGGATAGGAGTCAGTAATGTAATTATCTTTAATTTATTTTAGTTTATTCTTCTTTCATATACTACTCCCTGACCACAGTTTCACCTCCCTTCACTCCTCCCTGACCCATTTATCTCTTCTCTTCCCCAGATCCACACCTCCTTACCTTCCCTGTTTCCCTTTCAAAAAGAGCAGGCCTCCCAAGAATACCAACTGAACATCACATATCAAGTTACAATACGACTAGGTATAAACCCTTATATCAAGGCTGAATGAAGCAATCCAATAAGAGGAAAAGGGTCCTAAGAACAAGCAAAAGATTCAGATACCTCTTCCCACCAACCTACAGACACCATTAGGAGTCCTACAAGAATATCAAGCTATTCAATCATAGTACACATGTGGATGACCTAGCTTGGATTCATGCAGGCTCTATGATTGTCCTTCAGACTATATGAGTACTATAAGCATTGCTTAGTTGAATATGTTGGCTTTGTCCTTTTGGTGTTCTTGACCTCTTTGTTTCTACAATCCTCCTACCCTGTCTTCTGTGGGGATCTATATGGAACTTCAAGTTCTATATTGAATAGATATGGAGAAAGTTGACAGTCTTGTCTTGTTTCTGATGTGAGTGAAATTGCTTTGAGTTTCCCACAAAAGCAATGAAACAACCAAAGGAGACCAGGGGATACAAATTGGAAAGCAAGTAGCAAAAGTATCCTTAAGAGTTCCAGGGAATAGATGGAACAACAATATGAACTAATCAGAACCCCCAGAGCTCATGTCTCTAGCTGCATATGTATTAGAAGATGGCCTAGTTGGCCATTATTGGGGAAGAAAGGCCCTTGGTCTAGTAATGTTTATATGCCCCAGTACAGAGGAATGCCAGGGCCAAGTAGTGGGAGTGGGTGGGTAGGGGAGCAGGGTGGGGGAGGGTATAGGGGGCTTATGGGATAACACTTGAAATGTAAATGAAGAAATTCTCTAATAATAAATAAATAAATAAATAAATAAATAAGAAAAAATAAAAATAAAAAATAATAATACAAAAAAAAAAAAAAGATTTCCATTTCCAGGGAACTACCACAACTGATAATCACCATCTATGAAGTGTCTGGATATAAGATTACCTAAAATAACCAGTAGCCCTCCTATATACAAATAACAAATGAGCTAAGAAAGAAATAAGAAAACACACCCTTCAGAATGGCCACAAGAAATATAAAACATCTTAGTGTAACTCGAACTAAGCATGTGACAAAATTGTATGACAAAATCTTCAGGTCTTTGGAAAAAAAAAGTTGAAGATACCAGAAAATAGATCTCCCATATTCATGGGTTGCAGGGTTAACATAGTAAAAATGGTCATCTACAGAAACAGTACAATCCCCATAAAAATTCTGACACAATTTTTTACAGATCTTGAAAGGACAATACTCAACTTCATTTGTAAAACCAAAAACAAACAAACAAACAAAACAACAACAACAACAACAAAAAACCAAGGATATATAAAAAAAATACTGTACTATAAATAAAAATCTGGAGGTATCACAATCTCTGGTTTCAGACTGTATTACAGAGCTATAATAATAAAAACTGGTTCATAATTGGCATAAAAATAGACATTGAGCAATGGAAATGAATCAAAGACCTAGATACAAACCTACAAACCCTTATACATGTTGACACTTGATTTTTTTTTTATAAAGAAGCCAGAAATATACAACGGAAAACAAAAGATTCTTGAGCAAATGCTGCTGATCCAACTGAATGTCTGCATACAGAAGATGCAAAGAGATCCAATAAAATGCAAGTCTAAGTAGATCAAAGACCTCAACATAAAACCAACTATACTGATAGAAGAGAAAGTGTGGAACAGCCTTGAATGCATTGGTACTGGAGACAACTTCCTGGTGGAACAGTAAGAGCACAAGGATTATCATCAACAATTAGTAAATGGGACCTCACAAAACTGCAAAGCTTCTGTAAGGCAAAGGTTAAAACATCAGCATATGGAATGGGAAAGGAATTTCACTAACTTGGCAGAAGATGTAATTATATTTTAATTAAGATAATTAAATTTCATTTGCAAGTTTTCAATGAACAAAGACTGGCTATCCTGGCTAGGAATGACCATTTGAAGTTTTCAAGTACACTGTGGTGGAAAAAAATAACATATGCAAGTAATAGGATTTCTGAATTTTGAACCAACTATGACAGCTTGATTGGCCTTGTGGGCCAAAGAACAGTGAGTACTGACAGTTGTTTCTGTCTGTCTCTGGCATGCATGGGATCACTGATCATAGTACCTACATATATTGAGCAGTTACCCCATTTTCTAATGCTTTCACTACCTAAGACTCAAATGGTTATTGTAGAAATATCAAAAGATCAGAATGGAATGAAGATCATTGCAACTGATGTAATAGACTTCCAAAAGTTACCACAAAATGAGAGGGGACATAAACAACCACTCTTATTCTTTTTCCTACTATTCTTGATAAATATCTGAATTTTTGTTTCTTTTTTTATTGCAGGGATACAAATATTAGGGAGAAAACCCATTTTAGCTAGTTCTTTCTAAAATGTAATCAACCTATAATGTTATAAAGGCTGTAATTTCAAAGAGCTTTTTCTCTTCTTTATCTTTGGGTGAATTTGAGGTCAAATATGTATAGATGGGTTTTGCTTTCTGAACCATTTTTCTGTTACTCCAATAGACTGAAGTGTCTGTCTATATCAGCATTTCCTCCGATGCTAATAAATACATAATCTATTAAAGTCTACCTTTGAAATACAGAATCCGACTAGGTAGTCTCTGGAAAATGAGCAGTTCAAACAAATTTTTAAAAAGGATCTTATTGTAGAACTTGAAAACCACTTAGAAAAATACATGTATTTTACCCAGGATCTCAGATATTACTATTATATCTACATCCATATCAGAAACAGAATATTATTTGAAAAGCAGTAGAATTACTTTGTGTTGAAAATCTTATTAATTATTTTTGGAAAAGTTACCATTAGGATAGTTAACTCTGAAAACTGCAGTGGGGAAAATACAGGTGAAATTGCCAATACTAGATTTAAGAAAACATTTACTATTGTATGTCAGAACTTAGACAGTAAAAAGTTTAAATATACAAAGAAATATTTTTATTTGTGTTTCAAAGAGTGTAAGGCCCAAAAAAGTTTTAAAAACCTATAATTATTATTCGAGTCAACTTCCATTAACATCAATGTTTTGAATTAACAAAAAAACCCTACTATCTATGAACAAGCAATATTTTATGCAGTATTGTAGGGCGCAAAGGTGAATAATACATATTAATCTCATGGAGGGTTGTTTTTTTAATTTGATAACTGTCATATAAGTAAGTAAGTGTGAAACAAAATTGAGTCCAAGATTATCCTCATGGAGAGTGAGTTCAGAGAAGAAAGCATTAAAGCCTGAAGGTTGTTTGAATTTGTAGTCTTTTTTTTGGAACATATAGAAGATTATTTTTTTGGCAAAATGACAATATGTATGTACCTGTGGACATTGAAAGCAGAGCAATGCATTTACTGAAGTAAAGTTAGTGTAATATAAAGCACACTTGGTTTCTGGTCCTAGACATATTATGACTGTCATTTTGAGCAAATTCAAGACAGATTTAGATATGAGCTCAGCTTCCCCATCTATTGCTAGTTCCTGTGTCTTAGTTAGGGTTTTATTTCAATGAACAGACACCATGTCCACGACAACTCTTATAAAGACAAATATTTAATTAGGGCTGGCTTATAGTTTCAGAGGTTTAGTCCATCATCATCATGGTGGGAAGCATGACAGTTTACAGGAAGACATAGTGCTGGATGAGCCAAGAGTTCTACATCTTGATCTGAAGACAGCCAGAATATTGTTCCCCACAGACAGCCAGGAGGAGGCTTTCTTCTGTGCTGGGAACAGTCTGAGCAGAGGAATCCTCAAAGCCCACCTACACAGTGACATATTTCCTCCAAGGCCACATCTCCTTCAACAAGGGCATACCTAATAGTGCTACTCCATATGGCCAAGCATTCAAACACATGAATCTATGGGAGTCAAACCTATTCAATTAACCATACACTGCCTTCTGGAAATTATTGATAACTTCTTTTCTTTGTATATACTATTCCCTTTAGGGAACCATGTGAGTCCCTTGAAGCAGGCAGTGGCCAGGCCCTATCCCTGAGGACCTCCAACCACCAGGCTCTACTAACAAAACACTCTTAAGGTCCATAAAGGCCAGCCCCATGCCCTCAAGATTCGTATGGCCAAACTTAGTTCTTCAGGACACAAAAATCCACCAATAGTAGGCCACCCAAAGCTGCATCCATAAGAAACCCTATATAAAGCCTGACTCCTGCTGCATTCTTTGCTGCTTCTCATCCAAGCAGAGGCCACCACTCTCTTGTGTTTTTCTAATAAATTTCTTATGTGAGGTTTTTGTGCTGTGATGTGACCTTGGTATTCCTTAGCTCCCAACTGCCAGGATGTCTTTCTCTTCAAAGCTGTAACACTTGCATTGGGAATACCTTACCCTTCAGAGCTGTAATGCTTAAAAACCTCTCCTGCTCTACTCCTTTCAAACCACTCGGCTGAGTCCGTGTCATGCATGTTTTCATCAGCTCCAGATTATTTCATGCATCTTAGGCCCCATCACCATTTGTTTGACATTTTAAGGACAAAATAATCAAGACTATCTCTAGCCTCTATGTAAACCTGTGCATTACATGTCTCCATTCAACCATCCGGTTTTGTTGTGAAGTGTGCTTCCAATTACCCAGCCTCTCTTGCCACTGATAACAATGGAACCACCATTTTGATTAGTTTCGTCTTTCTTCCCTGATAATATTAATTCCATGTAAATTGTAGAATTCATTGAAGTCCTGTGACTTTATACACATAGCTCTTTCTATGATCTCTAAAGCGATCTAACTCATTTCTTTCATTTTACTCTGTTTGGTCTTTACACCTCCTCCTTGAGTTGATGGTATGTTAATATTTGTATTTCCCTCACATGTCAAGCTAGGTCTTACATGAGCCCCTTTTCTCGGATGGCTTTTTCTGGCTTTAAACAGGGATAGCTTTTTAAAAGTTATTTTTTCCTACAAGTTTCATCTCAAATGTCAGTGTTCTTGAAAGAACTTATCTGACCATTTTACAGATTAACATCTTTAACAACTTGTTAGCTACTATACTACAGATTATCCTGTTGTTTCCCAGTATTACATTTGTTTCTGTGCCTATTTTTTTTTTTTGGTTGCTTGAGTTTTATCTTCACTCTAATATCAACTTCCTGTTATTCATTTCTTCATTCTTCTCACTTTAAAGTCCATATTGGCATGGACTACATCGAGAGAGTCTTCTATAAATATGAGCTCAACAAATGAAAACTACAAGTCATCATTTAAAATAAAAGTTAGATTATATTACCTTGAACTGTCCAGAATCCAGTACTATCAACCATCAGCCATATGTGGCTATTTAAACTTGAGTTAAAATTGATAACATTTAGACATATTAATAAATTCACATTTTTAGTTAACTACATTTTATGTGGTACATAGCCATAAGCACAGAGATAAAACATATAAATTATCATCAAATTTCTATTGAACAATGCTCTAATCTTGAGAATGAGTACCATAGGAAAAGTTAAAGGTTAAAAAAAAAGCAAACAAACAAAAAAACCAAAATACAAGCAACCAAAATCCAAAACCAAAAACTAAAAACCTTCTAACCAAGATAGATTATGTATAATAATTTTAAAACTATTGGGTTTTCTTTTCATAACTCATTTAAGTAAGATGGAATTTCATCTCTGAAGAAGGTTTAATAGATATATAGCCTGGAGGTGGGTCTTTGGACTTTTGACATTCCCATGTCCCTTTAGCAGCTGCACATAATTCTTCTTGAGATTATAATTAAATGTGTTTTGTGTGCCCCAGTTGCTAAAGGTTTCATAGGTCTCACAGAAGATGCAGTCTTTGATCTCAAAAATAGTTTTTATGACTGTTTTCAAACTGTATTTAAGAACAATCACATGTTACAAAATCTTTACTAAAAGAGCTCATGATGATGGATGACTCTGAGGAAATCTGTGTGACAGAACCTAGTATTTTAAAGTATTTACTTGTCTTTTTAAATGTATAAATAGAAAAAAATGACCTGTCCTATTTAATTTGTAAAACTTCAGAAGTGCTACAGATTAAATTTCTAACAATTGTAGTCAAGTTTTATTAGATCTTTAGCTAAGAGCTTGTCTGAATTCTTGCAGGCTAGTTTATCTTCTAGCTCATTCGCAAGTTGCAATAAGACACCCTCCTTTAGCAGCCAGTCAGAGCTGTTTGCATGGTCCCTGAGACAATAATTTAAAGGAATATTTTTACTGTCTGAATATAAATGTAGTCAAGGAGTTTGTTTTGTTTCACCTGAAGTCAAGTGACAGGATGGGACACTGTTTATGTGAGGAAAATGTAATCAGAGTTCAGAGGATTCTTTTGTACCCCAGGCAAAATGCATGCTGAGGGGGCAGCATGAGGAATACAAAGAGATCTGTTATGCTTGGAGCTTTGGCTGAACTTTCCAGAATGAAAATCTGCAGGTGGGTCCCAACTTAGAAAGTAGACAGATTTGATATTTGGAAATATAAAATTATATGAGAAATGGTTCCTCCGACTGTTTTCATGTTTCCTGGTTTCTAATGTCAAGGATTTTAAGCAAACAGAGCTTGCATCAGTCTATTTGACAGACATTCATAAATTTTAATACCTTGTCTTCATATTCATGTTAGTGTTGATGCAGTTTTTGTTTTTCAGTTTTAAATAAAAATATTTGTGTTCAAAATATGGGTCCATGTTACTATGTAAACAATTGAGAACAATTAATGGACCTGTTTAGAAGTAGTTCCTTGGGATGATTCCAATCTCTATTTGTCAGAATACCAGCAGTCCAGTTCAGTAGTGTCAGGATAGCAAACACTAATCAGCAGTAGCACAATCCAGAGAAACCACCAGGCCTCCATCAAAATCGCATGAAACAACGGGACTGACCAGGACCAGTACCAGCCATGATGCCATGAAGTGTTCTATGCTGTGCCTCTTTCAGTGAGGTAAAGATCAGTATAGATAAAGATGTGAGACCAACAAAGTGTTGCAAATCTACCTGTGCAAGCATGTGGTCATTGCCACTGAGTCCTATTTATACTTTCTTCAGCTATCACATGTCCTCCCACAAGTCTTGCCTCAGCAAAACACTACTTGATTCTGTCTTAGCAAAATATCATTGAGTCTATATCACCTGACATATCCAGAAATTTCCATCTCAGTTTCCACCTTAAAAATTGTTGTTTAAGTAAACTTAATGCTGAAAATACAAATGTTGTGATGGTTTATTTATAAGTCCTCAGATTATTTTTTATGATATAGGATAATCAGAATTAAATATTTGACCTTATATTGGAGAATGCATAAACTAAAACTAGGCCAACTTCTGAAATATTAAATTGATATATAGATATTACTTTAGTATCTTTCAATAATGACTTTACAAATTTGCAGTAGTTGTTCCAACATGATACCCTGAGAAAGGTTACCTCTGTCTCAATGTCAATAAAATCTGTATGTCTAAGCTTATATATTTAATTTGTTCTGTACCTTTATTGTTCTGATTATTATGAAGTGAGGAAATTTTCTTTTCTTTTTTTTTTTTTTTTAAAGATTTATTTATTTATTATATGTAAGTACACTGTAGCTGTCTTCAGACACACCAGAAGAGGGTGTCAGATCTCATTATGGGTGGTTGTGAGCCACCATGTGGTTGCTGGGATTTGAACTCCGGACCTTCGGAAGAGCAGTCAGTGCTCTTACCCGTTGAGCCATCTCGCCAGCCCCGGAAATTATCTTTTCTAGTGCAATCTCTTTGGTGTTTTGTATGCTTCTTGTACCTTTATAGATAGCTTTGTTTAGGTTAGAAAATTTTTCTTCTGTGACTTTTTTCTTGAATATAGTTTCTGGGCCATTGATCTCTATTTCTTCTCCTTCCTCTACATATACTGTTCTTAGGTTTGGTCTTTTTTCCTGGATGTTTTGTGTCAAGAGTTTGTTTAGACTTAACAGTTTCTTTGATCAATGTATCTATTTCTTCTATAATATCATCAATGCCTGAGATTCTCTTTTCCATTTCTTGTAATCTGTTGGTGAAGCTTTCCTCTGTTGTTTCTGTTTGAATTCCAAAATTTTTAATTTTCAGAATATCCTCAATTTGGCATATATTTGTTGAATTTCTCTCCAATTTCAAGTCTTGTATAGTTTTATTAATTTCTTTCTGCTGCTGTTTGTTTGTATTTTCCTGGATTTCTTGAAAGTGTTTATTCAATTCATACAACTGTTTGTCTGTATTTTCAAGATATTCCTTAAAGGATTTATTCATTTCCTTTTTTAAGGACCTTTACAATCTTCACACAGGCTGTTTAAAGTTATTTTTCTTATGCTTTAACAGTGTTAAAATTTTCAGGGCTTGCTGTAGTAGGATAGTTGAGCTCTTATGGAGACATTTCTCAGGCTGTTATTGATTGTGTTTTTACACTAACATCTAGGCATCTGGGCCTGGGATGATTATAGGGCTAGGTGCTGCTCTCCTAATTTGTCTTCACTGGGTTGGTGTTTTGTACCTTTGTTTCTGTTTCTTCTCTTGATTTTTGGAGAGTGTGATGGATATGTGTTTCCTGGTAGGAAATTTTCTTTAGACCTGATAGTGTGACTCCAGGGAGTTTAGGGTGAAATGTGTTTTGGGTATTGGGAGCTGATATTTACGAATGGGATAGACTAGGCATATGAAGGAGTTTACAGGAAGGAAAACAGAGTTTTCAACCAGGATCTGCTCATTTAATCTCTTTGAAGTAGGGAGAAACAGTGAGGAGAAGTCAGCTTAGAGGATCTTCTATAGTGCTAGAAATGAGACTAGGTTATTTGGTCTATGTTGTCGATAGCCCTAGGGCTGCTTGTGTTTTGATGCTAATTCTGCTTTCCTGGGAAAGGTTGTACACAAAGTACTCAGATGACTTCCTGTGAACCTTCTCGCCATCCTAATTTGTAAAATAAAGGCTAGAGACAGTGATTGGGCAGGAGAAGGGAAGGTGGAGCTGAGAGTCTGGGAGAGAAGGAGAAGGAGAAGAAGAGAGGATGGTGGAGGCAAAGTGGAACAGAAACATGCAGCCTGGAGAAACAGCAAGTTATAAGGGGTCTCATAGATGGGGAAGATGGTAGTGTAGTGGTAGATATTCCTAATCTAGGTGTGCATTTTGTATTCATATTAATTGTATTTTTTTGTTTGTTTTTTATTTTTGCTTGGGCTTATTTGAGTTGGAGATTTACCGCAACAAAATGGTGCCCAACATATTGATTTGACCTCAAATAACCTGAGATAAAAGTTCACTGCCCCACCCTCTCACCCAAATAGGGCTTAGGAAGTGATCTAGGCTACAGCAGTGTGGATTGAAAGTTGACTGGGTCTGAGGGGTCTACAGAGAACAGCAGAGAGGCCCCCTCCCCCAACATTCAGACAGGTATGGTCAGGGGCAGCACCTGAGCCTGGTGCTGGGCTTGAGCACTGCCATGTAAGATTTTTTGGGAGGGACAGGTGACACTGGAACACAACTGCTTATGAGGTAGTTTTTGGGCAGACACAATGAACTGTCTCTTTGCCAGGGAGAGTCTTTCCGTGTTAGCTTCCCCATATCCCCTCCCATCCCCATGTCTAGGACAGCCAGACTGGATCTCTGTACTGCTTGCTTGTCCTGCCGGTTGCCTGAGATCATCACACAAGCACACACTGCCAGCTGCAACCCAAACGGAAACACCCAGCCCGTCTCTGTAAATAAAAGAATTGGGTACAAAGGTACAAAGGGCTCCAGACCAGGTAAAGGCTGATACTTAAAGATGAGAAAAACAATAAATATCTTTTGGGCTTTATGTGATGACATTTTGGATGGTTTAACAGGGATGGACTTAATGGAAATAGACACCTTATCATTTACTGGTATTACAGTATTTATTCTTTTGATCTAGTATGTCTTCTCAAAAGACAGGGCCCTAAAAATTTTTTTTTTTTTGTCTTAGAGAAAAGATTATAAGTAGCACCAGAACTAAAGGTTCAGGATATTATTGATCAAAAAAAAAAAAAAAAAAAAAAAAAAAAAAAAAAAAAAAAAAAAAAAAAAAAAAAAAAAAAAAAAAAAAAAAAAAAAAAAAAAAAAAAAAAAAAAAAAAAAAAAAAAAAAAAAAAAAAAAAAAAAA
>LR750541.1:141636-169756 GCA_902729485.2 Mus minutoides | reverse complement strand
ATAAAGAGAAGCTAAGATTATGGAAGCAAGGCTTAGAACAGAAGATATAAAAAATTATAGAGCAGCATAAACAATAGAAAGAGAAATTTAAGAATTGACAACATGGCCTAGAGGAAACACTAGAATTGCAGACACAGGAAATTATAGATCAGAATAAGAGACAGAAAGATGAAAATGAAGGTGGGAGACAAGAGCTGGAAAAGATGCTAGAACAAAGGAGGCAGCAGCTCACAGATCAAACTGATCAGCAGAGAGAAAATAATGAGGATTGGATGCAAAACTTGGAGAATAACCTTTTAAAATTAATAAACCAAAATAAAATAGCAGACTATCAGAATTGCAATATAAAGAAAAAAATCAAAATCTGGAGGCAGAACCATGAACAGAGAACACTCAAGGAATGGGAAGAAGAGCAAAAAAAGAGAGATATGTAGTGTGGACACTGATCTAAGGGAGGAATTTAAAATTTCAATTAAGGAAAATACTCAGGTAGAGAAAGGAGATAAAATTAGAGACAGCCATCCAAAGGTTATTTGAAAACAAACTTGAGTTTATCTGGTTAATATACATCAAAGACCTCCAGAAGATGATTATCCACAGGGTTATCAGGGATTTGAAAGGCAACCCATGGATGTGTTAGAATTGAAAAATTTAAGGAAAGTGTCACAATTTTGGAATTCATTTGCTATTTGTGAAACAAATCCTGACTTTTTGAGATATTAAAAATAAAATAACCCCCAAACATTGAAAAGACATGGCAACAGCAATACTAGAATCTGCTGAATATTTACAATGGTTCACATGGAGAGATGAGGTGAGGGAGATAGCAAGACAAAAAAGAGCCATGGGCAGAGAGAGTTCCATAGACCAACTGTTTGGTGAAGGTCACTTTGCTGAGGTAGAGGTGCAGGCTGTATATGATGAACAAACTCTGTCATTGTGGTGTTTGTCAGCCTTAAAGGCCTAGGACAATGTCACAGAATCAGGAAAAAGATTTCACCCATTTACTCAAATCATACAATGTCCAAAAGAAATCTTCCCTGACTTTTTACAAAGGCTTACCTCAGTGGTAGAAAGGGGCATATCAGATTCAGCATCAAGAAAGGCAATAATTGAGTCTTTAGCCTTTGAAAATGCAAATGCTGAATGCAAGAAAGTAATCAGACCACTGAGGGCAAGGTCAATATCAATAGATAAGTGGATTAGATACACAGCTTATGTTGGATCTTGCTTGCCTAATATAACTATAATAGGAGAAGCTGCCACTAAACACCTAGAGATGACCCAAGATTTCAAATGCTTAAATTGTCGAGAGCAGGGACATCTCAGAGATGATGTCAGGAAAAACCAAAGTAACACCAAAAGGGGACCAATGCCTTCTGGAATATGTTAAAGATGTGACAAAGGCCAATATTTGACTAGGGAATGTAAAGCAACAACAGACAAATGGGGCAACCCCCAGCCAAAAACTCCTATGGGGGCCTCTCACAGGTCCCAGTTCCAGGCAGGGCAAAGTCTCTTCTTCAACACAATTAAATGTCACTGCTTCAAAAACAGATGTTCTGAGACCAGACACAGCTGAGTCAAGTTCTATAGATAGTTCAAAAGGCCTCAAAGGGACCAAAATGAATATTTTGACAAACTTCTATGGAGGATCAAAGACCAAAGCTAAGAATATTAGTAAAAAATACTGAAATTGAAGGAACAGTTGACACTGAAGCAGATGTCACCATTATCTCTCCAAAATCTTGGCCAGCAAGTTGGCCACTTCAAGAAGTAGACATCCAATTTCAAGGAGTTGGGACTTTATCCCAACTAAAGCAAAGCACCAATTGACTTAAATGTATAGGAACAGAAGGTCAGGTAGGAAAAGTGAGGACATTTGTGGCTGATCTAGCCATTAACCACACAACAGTGGAACACCAAAATAATATCCCACCAGTTTCAGTGTTTAGCCATGAATCTCATCAGCCTCCTCATAACAATTCTAAATTAGGGGACATTATCAAAGGCAGCTACAGACTGTCAAAGCTGTCCATAAACAAGATACAGCAGAGGCTGACAATTTAGCTCTACCCCAAAGAGCCACTGCTGCCAAGACACCAACAGCCTTACTACTAAGGTGATTGACTAACCAACCCATTTGTATTGATCAATTGTCTATGACAAAAAACAAAAACAACAACAAAAACCGACAGGCTTTAGTCCAGGAGCAGCTGAAGGCTCAGCATATAGAGTTTACCAGACTCTGGAATTCTCCAGTATTTTCCATTAAAAAGAAATCTGGCAAATGGAGGATGTTGACAGATCTCAGGGTGATTAATTATTCAGCCAATGGGTTCCTGGCAGCTTGGGGTCCTATTGCCTTCCTTATTGCCTAAGGAATGGTCTATCATAGTTATTGATCTGAACCATTGTTTATTTTTCACCCTTTCTCTACATGAATGTGATAAGGAAAGGTTTGCTTTCTCAGTACCTACTTTCAATAGAGATCACCCAATAAAGAGATATCATTTGAAAGTCCTGCCACAAATAGCCCTACCTTGTGTCAATATTTTGTACAACAGCCATTGGAGATGATTCGCAAACCATTTCCCCAATCTATTATTTATCATTATATGGATGACATCTTATTGGTTGATTCAGATATACATATCCCGGAAAGAATGTTTGATGAAGTTAAAACAAAACAAAACAAAACAAAACAAAAAAACCAAAACTTGCCTTGCTGGAGATGGCAAATTGCCTCTGAAAAAATACAAAGTGGAGATTTTATTAATTATCTACAGTATAAAATAAGTCTTCAAAGGGTTAGGCCACAAAAGGTACAAATCAGAAGAAACCAATTAAGGACCCTTAATGATTTTCAGAAGCTACTGAGAGATAACTGGCTGTGGCCTGCAATTGGCTTGACCACTCAGAGTTAAACAATTTATTTCAAACCTTAAAAGTTGATAACAATTTAAATAGTCCAAGGAAACTATCAGCTGAGAAGGAGTTAGCTTTAGTAGAAAGGAAATTGCAGGATAAACATCTAGATCGTCTTAATTCAAAGATGGCCTGCATCTTAGTTATCTTACCTTCTACTCATTCTTCTACAGGGATTCTTATGCAGAGGGAAGATTATATCTTAGAATGGATATTTTTAGCATATAAACAGAATAAGAAATTAAAAACGTACATTGAGAGGGTCTCTGAATTGATACTAAAAGGAAAAAATGAGACTTTGACAATTAGTCTGAATGGATCTGGCTGAAATTGTGGTACCTTTTACTAATGCAAAAATTGCCTTGTTATGGGGACAAGATGAACATTGGCAAAAAGCATGCAGTAATTTCTTGGGAGAGATTGACAACAGATACCCTGAAAGCAAGCAGCTTCAGTTCATAAAAATACAGTTCTTTTTCATATAATAAAGGGACCTCCAATGTCTGGAGCCCCTACATTTTACACGGATACTAGTAAACCAGGAAAGGCAGGATATAAATCTGAAGATGTAAGGTGGCTGAGAGTCCCTACAAGTCAGTTCAAAAATCTGAATTATATGCAGTAATTATGGTGTCAGATTTTCAAGTGTCTCTTAACATAGTAAGTGACTATCAATATGCAAAAAGGGTTGTTTTACACATAGAGACTGCTGGACTTATTCAGGATGATTCTGAATTGACTTCACTATTTATTCAGCCATAACAAATGATCAGAAATAGGAGTCATCCACTATATATAACACACATTAGATCCAATAGAGGTCTGCCAGGCCCTCTGGTGCAAGGTAATAATGAAATTGGCCAGCTATTGATAGGAAGTATACTAGAGGCTTCAGAATTCCATAAAAAATGCCAACACGACATTAACAGCAAAGGTTTAAAGAAAGAATTCTCTATCACTTGGCAACAAGCCAAAGAAATTTTGAAACAATGTCCTACTTGTTCATTATATAACTAAACTCCGTTGTCTACAGGAAATAACCCTAAGGTTACCCAAAGAAACAACGTTTGGCAAATGGATGTTTTCCATTTTACAAAGTTTGGTAAACTGAAATATGTGAACCATCTACAGACATATATTCAGGATTTCAATGTGCAACTGCATTAGCATCAGAAAAAGCTGATCCTGTAATTACACACTTGTTAGCAGTTATGGCCATTATTGGAATTCTCTCATAAATTAAAACAGACAATGGTCCAGCATATATCTCTAATAAGATGAAGCAATCTCTTGAATATTATAATATAAAACATGTTACAGGCATATCACACAATCCTACAGGACAATCAGGTGTGCAGAGGTCTAATCAAACTCTAAAGGAGATGCTTAGTAGGCAAAAGGGATCAATAAGAACCTCCAAAGATAGCTTACATAATGTTTTATTAACCTTAAAATTTTAAAATGTCAATGGACAAAACACCACAGCTGCTACAAGACATTGTATTGTGGAACAAACTATTATTGAACTAAAGCATCATTTTTCTACTAAGGATATTCTGATATCAGAATGGGAAATGGGAAGTATGTTATGCTGGAGGAGGGGTTATGCCTATGTTTCCACAACTGTGGGTTCCTTCCAAATTGACAAAAATCAGACATGACAAAAGGAGACCTCTTGAAGACCTTGCTGACAGAGAGGAAAGGGAGACTAACACAATAAACAAAATAGGTGATGAATATGTGGTCATGTTTATGTCTCTGTATGGAGACAGCTCTGGAACAGGCTGAGACTAAAATGTCTATACACATCCAATTACATTTATTGGGTACAAATTTTTCATAAGTTGTTATTACATACTGTCCTTTATGAGGGCAAGTATACAAAGTTATATTGCAGTTTGATTATGTGATAAAACAAACCTGAGGAAAGGCAGTCATCTTTCTTTATTGATCTTCATTGACCAATCTGTGCACAGAACTATATGTTGCTATTAAGTTTTGTATACTGCAGGATGACAGAAGAGAAAGTCAGCCCTGAAAGATTCACACACTGGGATGATGAGATTCTGGGACCTTCCATTCCAGCTTTGTGTTGACTCTATCTCAATTATATCAAGGCTGCTTCTTTTAAAGAATTGCTTCCAGAACTTTTCCAGAACAGCTAGCTCACCTATCCAGCCTTTCAGACTTTCATAGTCAAGTTGTCAGCTAAGCAATAAACTTTCTCAGCACTCAGTGACTGGAAGGCAAATGATGCCAGCTAGCTCTCCTTTGATAAAGCCAATTTTCCTATTTCCCTTTAGGCCCCCAGAAGGGAATTCTTCACCCCAGTTTACCTGGAAGCACACAAAAGATAATCATTGTCTCATTTCCTTATGTTGGGGTGGATGGTTCTGGCTATTTTATGAATTATAGATATGCTGTCATTTAAGGAATACTTTATAAATGTAGCTTTGGACAGGGAGGGAACTATAGAGCTTAAACTCAGGGATTTCTATTTTTCCTTTTCTCTTCTCTATCTTTCCTTCTTAAGTAGAAGGGAAGGGAATGGGAAAGAAAGTGGGGAAATAGTAATATAGAAATTATAGAAATTGATAAATAGGGAGAGTATAGCAAATTTACTCTTAAGCAAAATATTACATAACTGTATCTTACATTGGTACAGAATTTATTTCATACAAACAAGATTTCATTGGTATGAATTTCTTATTGATACAAAATTGGGGTTAATATTGTTTGTTACTCTCACATAGGCATTGTGCATATATAACACATTTAACAATACAAGGCTTAGACCTAGTCCTTCTATAACTGCTATTATAAACTGTTTTTAGATGATTAAACAATATGACTTAAGGGCCAGATAGCCAACTCATGGTCCTGAGTTAAGTAAAAGGGTGTTTCTGAGATATTTCAATTAGAAATGGCTGGGAGTAGTCAAAGCTTAACAGTTCAGAAATGCTTTGGGTAGATAGTCTTCAAAGGGATCAGAAGTCCACAGCATATGACATGTACACCTCTTTATTAAAGATCATTTGACTAGAGACCTGTCGGCCCCTGACAGCACCCCTTTCTTGGGTTCAAAGAAGAAATTGAGCATCAATGGAGTTGTTCCAGTTGTGGCAAGACAGCTGCTAGGCAAGAATTGCCTCATTTCATCTACAGACAAAATACTGTCCAGAAAAAGGACACACTATATGAAATAGTTGACTGATAATCTGTGCCATGACAGGGTAATCAACCCTTCAAAATTCTGCATTACAAAGGTCTGTCAGATGATCCTGGGCCAGGAGACTGAAGACCAATACTCCAACCTTTTGAAATATAAGGGACTGTCCAGGTGATCAGCAGTCTCTATAAATTGGCTAAGTTTTGGAAACTATATTTTTTGCTTCTCATATTTTCAGGTAATAGTAGTTGTTCTTGGATTTCTGATGGGGCTGAAGGGGATGGTATGGGGAGGGGAGCTCAGGCTGCTCCCACTGGGATTGTTCTTGGCTTGCCAACAGGGGCAGTCTTGGTGGCAGTTGTGGCTTTGAATGCAGAGAGGTCTTCTATGGGAGATTAGACTTTGGCTCTATAGGCAAAGACATTATTCCATGGCTCCCCACGGTGAATCTCGATGGAAAGAGGTGGTCCATAGATCTGAGCCATTTATTATCCTGGCAGAAAGTAGATGTGTAAAAGTATTCCCTATTGCTCAGGGTGGGCCTGAGATTAAACACCTTTTGCAGGGAGAAATGTACTGGAAGGAAAGCTCTTTGGCTGTGCCTTCTGTGCCTCTAGGTAGCTCATCAGCATGGAGACCTCTGCCTTAAGCCCATGTGACCAGTGGTTATCTCTTTTACATAAGTAGCATGACACATGTTCCACGTCAGGAGTCTGACAGGGAGCTGGGAGTCACCTAAGCTTCAGGTGTGTGCCCACCAAAGTCTCTGGGTCTCAACTTGCTCTACCTTACCAAACTTCCTGGTAACATTTTACATCCCACACATATGCATACATATATGCATGTAATAATAAGGTGTGCAAACGATCTCATGAATTTGAAGGAGAGTGGGAGGGTTTTATGGGAGGATTTTGAGGGAGAAATTAGTGAGAAATGTTGAAATTAAATAATAATTTCAAAAATAAAAGATATCTTTCAATTAGGTTTATTTCAATGGGACACATGCGAATGCACACAAGTACATGCACACACACACAAACACACACACAAACACACACACAAACACACACACAAACAGAGAGAGAGAGAGAGAGAGAGAGAGAGAGAGAACTGGAAATAGCACAAGACTTAAATCTCAAAGCCAGTACCAGTGACACATCTCTAGCAAGGCCATACCTCTAATAATTTCTTTCAAAAGCAGTTCATCAATTGGGATTAAGACATATGAGCATATGAGGGCCATTCTTATCTACTCACTTCATTTTCACACCTTTCCATTACCCTGTATTTCCCCTCCCCACCTCCTGTAGTTCCCTTCTTTTTATATACCTGTATATGTGCACATATGTACACTTAAATTTAATTAAGCACATATATGAGTATAACATTTGAGATTTGTCTTTCTGCCTGGTTTATTTCACTTACCATGGCCTTTAGTTCAATCCTGATCCCTACAAATTTCACTATGCACGTGGGGTGGTTTTGCTTTTGTTTTTGTCATTGAATATAATTCCATAGTCCATATGTACCATATTTCCTTTATCTGTTTGTTCTATTTTGCATCCTTGTTCTTGTGGTACATACCACAACCAAAAAATCTAAGAGAGAAGAATGTTTATTTGGCTTCTAGGTTATAGCTTATCATTAAGGAGAGCCAATGTAAGAACTCAGGTGTTATGTTGCTACCTCATATCATTAAGCAAACAGATTTTGGATAGCCCTCTCTGTATACTAGGTCTCAGGTTTTTTTAACTTGTTATCAGGTTCCGTATATGTGTTCCATTGTGTAAGAGACAACTAACACTTCAAAAGCTATATGGAAATCTACAACTAGGAAAACTTTTTAAAATTTATAAATAAGCATATATTAAAAGAGATGTAATGGAGTTAGTTACCTAGTATGTGGAAGCAATATCACAAGTAGACAACTCATGATAACAAATAAAAACCTTAGTACCTGTAACTAATTACATCCTTTTAAATAGTTAGATAATGGGGTTACCTAGATGCTCAAGCAATATAGACTAATTTGACAGTAAGACCCTCTTTCTGATGACACTATATACTTGAGTCACAGTATATCAAATATGGGAATCCACTGGAAGCTGCATCTCTATTGGTTAGCTTTCATGATTCTAGACATGCTATGTGTGCTACTAAAGACTAAAAGTAATCCTCAGTCTCACCTAGCTATGAACCCTTCAAACTGCAGTGACTGGCCCCTGGTGCAATAGTGGAAGTAATATTATAAGAGCAACAAACCACTTTTTGATTGGCTTTGTCTGTGGGATAGAATCCATACCTGGCACAGTTATAGTGACTAGAACTTATGTCTAGATATGTCACAGACCCTAATAAAGAAGGGAATACTATCATTTTGCTAGAGGATTAAAGTATTTATTATAATGACTCCCAATAATGTTGGTATACTCATTGATCAAAGCACCTCTTAATCTTCATCAAAGAAGATTTTCCTTTTAGTGTATATGGTAGTTAATATTAATAACCTCCAACTCAACATTGTGAAAAAAAATAAGCGACTCTGGATTGCTTAGCCTTAAATGAGACATACATTCCACTTCCCCAACTGATTTTCATGGAAGAGGTGGCAGAAAGATTGCATGTTCCAGGGGTAGTAGAAAACATTAAACAATACATTTAATGCAAGCTACAATATGGCAGTTGTACATATAACTCAAAATGATTGGAACAACATAAGACCTGCAGAAGCTTAGGGCAGACAAAATCCTAACATAGTTGTGCACAAAATTCTACCACTATTTGAGGAGCAGTTTCACTTGATACCTGATGGAAGAGAAACAGTAAGTTTTGTTTTAATGATGTTACTAGTGTGTCAACTATGTATCAGGGCACAGTCTATCACCAATATTAGCTGGTTTACACAAACTGGACTCAATTTGGGAGGGAAGTTTTGCTTAAACTTTAGTAGAAAGGGCAGTGTAGAGTGGATTATTATGGGAAGAATTGGGGGAAAAGGGAGTTAGGTCTATTCAGAATTCATTATATGAAAGGACCCAAGGAGTTGAAGGGGTTTGCAGCACTTTAGGAGGAAAAAAACAATACAACCTAACCAGTACCCCCAGAGCTCCCAGGGACTAAACCATCAACCAAAGAGTACACATGGTGAGACTCATGGCTCCAGTTGCATATGTAGCAGAATATGGCCTAGTCGGTTATCAATGGGAGGAGAGGCCCTTGGTCCTGTGGAGGCTCTATGCCCCAGAGTAGGGGAATGCCAGGACCAGGAACCAGGAGTGGGTTGGTTGGTAAGCAGGGGGAGAGGGGACAGTATAGGAGGAGGTGGTTTTCTGAGGGGAAACTAGGAAAGAGGATACCATTTGAAATGTAAATAAAGAAAACATCTAGTAAAAAAGAAATTTTCAATTCATTACAGAAAATATTCAAAAATAAATAACAAACAACAAATCAATACAAGTGTCATAAGGTTTCTTAGAAAAATTCTAGAACTGTTGTTGGTGTTTACGTACAAAGACAAAATTCAAAGTTTTTGGATGAAAAAGAAACAGAGCATAAACTGTGATAAGCGGATTAAGTTCTTTTGTAACCTTAGTCCAGTAAATAATGCAGGCTTATTTTCTGTAGGTTGCAGCTAGACCATAAGTACTATTAAAATCTGCCAAGTTGTGCTTGCTTAATCTGTGGTTAGCAGATGCTGTGTGGATGAGGATGATGGCTTTCTTGTCCCATCATGCCTGGTATTTTTACTCCTAACAACCACTCTCAGTAAAAGGTGTATCAGGAGTTGTCTGTAAATAGGGCTCCACATGAAATGCAATGACTAATGGGAGTTTCAGAGCTTCCAGTTGGCTTTGACTCTCTTCACAGGCATTTTCTGAACAGGACAGAGCTTTAATGTCATACAATCCTCCAGAGGCAAGAAACAATGGGTTTTACCAATATGCATGAGAAGGTTGAAGATGAGGGCTGAATGTAATTCTTTTGTAGAAGGCAGGCAGGGCAGGTGCTTTTATAGTAAGTTCCAAACAAATTTTAAAAATCCTCACCCTAAAATAAAACTGCAGCTGAAACTTGGCCAATGGTTGTATTTTCTAAAGTAAAGGGAAAAAAAAAACAAAACTGTCATATATTCCTTGCCGTCAAACAGAGCAGTTAAATTGATGATCTCCTTTGTTTCTTCCTGTTTTCAGTCCCTTTCCTCCCTCTCTTCCTTTCATTTTATGCCTCGGATGATAAATTGTCAGTGTTTGTGGACTTTTTTCATATGATCCAAATTTCATTACTTGACCTGAAGCCTAAATCAACTTCATTGAGTATTGTCCTTGATCATTCTCCTTAAATCCATGTTTGTGAGCACAGCTCCAAGAATGGTTTATAGAAATTACCAGCACACATCTCTTCACTCCTACACAAATTCCCTCCAGTCCTATTGGTGCATTCACGAAAGCAGTCACATTACTTCTGAAGTTTACTCTTATTTCTCAGCTTCATTTTGTTCTTATATCGCCACTCCTTTTACAATGTCAATGGCTGCTCCTCTATAAACCAAGTGGTTTCACAGCCCTGGGATAGCAGATCACATTGAAGTTGTGTTATGTGGTCATATTCATCCTTGCCCAAGGGTGCAGAATTGTACAATTTGATTTATTTTGGGTAACATTTTTTCAAAAAAAGAAAAAAGATAATGAAGAAACTTATTGTTTTATCAAGAAACACACACAAACACACACACACACACACACACACACACACACACACACACACACTCAAATCCCTAGCATTAAAATTAAGAAAATAGTAAGCTATTTGAACTTTATAGCTTAATAATCATTTTTTGGCTTAAAATAATAAAAAATTTAAGAATTAAAACAAACAAAACCAAACCACATCGTTGATCAGAATGTTAGTGGGCACTGATTAAATCCAAATTCCCCACCCCTCCTATTTCATATCTTTTGACCTGAGGCTGAAAAGATGGCTGAGGTTATTAGGATTTCTGGCTACTTTTCCAGAAGATCCAACTTCAATCCCCAGAAGCCACATGGTAGCCCACAATCCTTTGTAATTCTAATCCCAGCAGAAATGAGGACATCTTTCTGGTCTCCAGGGGTCCTGCATACAAATGGCATGAGACATTTATGCAGGCAAACCACCACACATAAAATAGCAGAATCAATTGAAAAATAAAATGCTGTGACTTTTCAATGACAAAACCCGTTTATCAAAATAATTTTAGCAATAAAGGTAAAGAAGAAGCAAAAACAAAATGATAGATTAAATTACTACAGTATTTCTATTGGACTCTATGCTACACACCAAAGGTTTGTCAACTTTATTTTTAAAACTTTTAAAATCTTTATTTGTTTTAATTTTAGATGAGGTTGTGTTATGCTGTTGTCCCAGGTCCTGTGGACTTCAGATATCTCATCTTCCTGAGTGTGATTGGAAGGTAACACTATGCCTGGTTCAATATTGGTGAACATTTTATTAGAGATGTATCCATTTGTACTTGGGGACAAACAAAGGATATTAGAGCAACCATGAGCATACTCAGAAATGAATCACATACTGCCTGATGCTTAATTAAATGAAGATGATTTGTAAAAACTACCAAATCATAAGTATTAATAGCAGTTATAATATTAGTGAAAAACTCTAGCAGAAACATGGAAATATAAAAATTATTATCTTTCCAAATTCCCTCTTTTTTCTTCAGATCTAGCTAATCAATCAGTGAAACACTAATTTCCGTGCAGTCTCTATGATATAGAAATATTGCTTTTCTATAGTAATATTTTTACTGCTTTTCACTTGACTTGGTAAAGTTTACAGATCTTTGCCATTGTACTAAAAGAAATTTTATTTCATTTTCAAAATCTATAGAAAATACTGTGCTTCACTTTTTTCCTCTGAAATGAGGGTTTAAAACTAAATATAAGGTATGCTGTGTCTGAGATGACATGGGAAAATGGTCCTGTGTTATGTTTTAGACTTTTACAAATTAAATTTGACTTTCAAAATCGAGTATGGGTTGTAACATATATTAATATGTATTTTGTGGTATATATATATATATATATATATATATATATATATATATATATATGTGTGTGTGTGTGTGTGTGTGTGTGTGTGTGTGTGTGTGTGTGTGTGTATGAGGTATATGTTTATGTAGATGGTGTAGATGAATATGATGTAAATGTATATGATGTAAATGTATATGATGTATATGTATATAACATAGTATGGAGAAAATAAGCAGATTATCCTGAGGAAGTTGTTTACTTGGGTAATATGTGCATATGTAATATGCAATGTTAATAAAAGGATGCAACAATAATATCGATGTCTTGGGAGATTTGAGAACTCATACTAAAAACAATTTATTTAAACTGCCATTGTGATTTAGGTGACAAGAAGATCTGGATGAGAAATATTTTGGGTCTTATAGATAAATAAGCAGCTATAGCTGTGATATTCAGAAGTTGAATGGACAGAAAATTGAAAATAATTCTGTATTTCTTTAATATTTTTTATCATCAATTGCAGTAAAAGTTGGAAAAAATAATTTGGAATGAAAAGTTAGTAAGGACACATTTTTTTCTTTATACTACCAAAAGTTTGGGACAGCAGACAGAAGGTGAGGTGTGAAGATTTCTATTTGTAGAATTAGATGGCATGTGTAATTTGCAATGACCCTTCCATTCCTGAAATGAATGGCTTATTCATAATTCCCTCTTTGACCAATCACTGATCTCTGAATTTAGGATACTGAACCTCTTTGTAAAACAGGTCACATCATTGGAAAAATACAGTGAATATCACCGAATAGTTTTCAAAATCATAATATACCAATATGAACTGTAAGATGTTTAAATTTTATGGAGTGGATACAATCCCATGGGAGGGTATGTATTGCATAACCTTGACCCTTGGGGGCTACCAGAGATTGAATGTCTCACCAGAAAGCATACAAGGTCTGGACCTAGGCTCCCCAGATAATATGTAGCAAATGTACAGCTTGGTCTTCTTGTGGGAGTCCCAACAATTGGAGTGGAGGGGGGTGTCCCTGACTCTGTTTGTTGCCTGCCTATGGATCCTGTCCCCTTAACAGGGCTACCTTGTCTGGACTCAGTGGAAGAGGGTGTGCCTTGTCTTACATTGGCTATAGGTACTAGGGTGGGTTGTCACCCAGAGGGTCCTCTCCCTTCTCAGAGGACAATGGGAGGAGTGGAGGAGGAAGGGCCATTTGAGGGGCATAGTAGGAAGAGAAGGGTGCTGTGATCTGAATGTAAAGTGAATAAATAAATTAATTAATGGGAAAAATTAAGTATCTGGTTAAATCCATCTATTATTTAATATGTAATACACACTTTCTTATTTTTCTAATTTTTAAAAATCACATCTGTAGGCAGGGTGTTGTAGCAAATGTCTTTAATACTAGTACTTATGAGGTAGAGTTAGGTGGATCTTGGTGAGTCTGAGGCAGGCTTGGTCTACAAAGTAAGTTCTAGGCTAGGCAAAGCAACAAACTATATAGTTAAACTCTGTCTAAAAATACTGAGACCAGACACTAGATCATCATGTTTTGTTTTTAAATTTCTTATTTGTTTAAATTATTTTTTTTTGAAAAACATCTAATTACTTTCTGCCTATAGGCTGAGGAAACATTCAGGTTGAACTGGAATATTGGATCATCAAATGAAGACATTATGAGAGAAATGGAGTTAGGTAGTAAAAATACAATTAAACTTCCCTAATTTTAAATTTCAAGGCTATAAAGATGTTCTTGTAATTAAAAGCCTTAGCCAAAATTTCCACATAAGATCACCCATTAAACGGTGCTGTAAACAGAAATTGACTTGAGATATGTGAATACTGACATGCCAGAGACCCAGATTTTAAGCACCAGCTGTTGTAATCAATAAATGAGTGAAACAACAGTCATTAAAGAGAGTGCTAAATGATAATACTGCAAGGCAGTCTCAATGTCACTTTTATGCAACGGCATTCCATCCTTGGGAGTCTTTTAATGACTGTTTTCTGTTACTGAAACAGATAGCCCTACACAAATAGAATGTAGTAGCTATTATGTGTGTTCAGGTATGTGAAGGAAGGAAGGCAGGGGTCAAAGGGCAACCTCAGATGTCAATTCTCACCTTCTAGTGTCGAAAAAGTTTCTCTTGTTTGTTGCTGTGTTTGCCAGGCTAGGGAGATTGAGAGCTCACAGAGATTTCTCCTGTTTCTTTCTCCTATCTCCCTGTAGGAGATCACTTGGACTATCTTGGATTACTATTGTATCCTGTTCTTCATGAGATCTAGGGATATAAACTCAGGTCTTCATATTTCTGTGCCAGGTGATTTAGCAAGTGAGCCATATTCTCAACTGTGAAATGTCATATTCTTAATATACTAGAGAAAATATGAAGAAATTGGGGCATAAAAATAATTTGAATATATGTGCATAATTATCCTCGATAGAACAATACTGTAAAAGCTAAAATATGGAGAACTCTTTAGCCTATAAGTCATAGGTTCCTCATTCCAATTAGTCCATGTGAATGAAGGAAGCTATTGTGGAGGTGCCTGAGTGGAAAAACCAGGAAAGAATGAAAAAGAAACAGATATGATGACAAATGACTATAATCCTACCACCTGGGAAGTACATCCAAGTTTAAGATTATTTTAGACTATATGGAAAGTTTGATGCCAACCCGCACTATATGAGAAACTGTCAAAAGGAAGGAAGGAGAAGTAACACAAAAAGAAGGAGAGGTACAGGAAGAGGAGGAGGAAGAAACAGCAGAAGTAGTAGTAGTAGTAGTAGTAGTAGTAGTAGTAGTAGTAGTAGTAGTAGTAGTAGTAGTAGTAGTAGTAGTAGGAAGAGGAGGAGGAGAAGGAGGAGCAGAAAGAGAACATCAAGTAGCAACAGCAGTACAACAACAACAAAAGGAGAAGGAAGAAAGGTGAGAAGGAGGGTAATGCGATATTGGTGTGATATGTCTGTGTCTTTAGAATGTGTTAACCTGGTCTTGTATAATCATAAGGCATATCCACTTATCTCTTGGCTTCCTATACTCTGGTTTTGGTTTTGTTGTTGTTAATTGTCTTGCTGAACACTGGGTATTTTTTCATTAGAAAGTATGAACAATATATTTTAGGAATTACAAAAAATCTTAACTGTCCACAATAAGTATCACGTTTAAATATATTTCAGGGGAAGATATAATGGCTCAGCTTAAGCCCGGTGCATTTTACTACAATCTAGATCAAGAAACTGTAGGCATGTAAGAGGGAGTGCTGTACTCTTACGATGGATTGTACACTGGGAATGGAACTCCATCTGTGCAGACAGATCCATAGCTGACCATGCATTACTTCCTTTCCGCAAGACAGTAAGGTTTTATTGGAAAGCATTCATAGTAATTGTAAAGTTTAAGTAGCAATTCATGAAACTGTATAAGGGGACTATTTGGCTTAAATGCTATGAATATGTAAAAGATTTGCACCAGTGACCTAGGGCTTAATATTTAATGCTTATTTGTGATCTTAGAAAAATAGAGAAACTTTCTATCTGAAATATAAATGATTTTTTTAAAAATGAATCCTGTGAGGTATAAAAAAATTGTGTGTATGATTCTAGATTTACTCATTAAGAGGAGGGACAGAGCTATCTTTTAGTTAAGACAGTGGTTCTCAACCTTCCTAATGCTATGATTCTTTAACTGTAGTTCCTCATGTTACAGTGACTCCAGGTCATAAAATTATTTCTATCTCTAATTCATAAATGTAGTGTTGATACTGTTCCAATTCCTAATGTGTATATATATATATATATATATATATATATATATATGCATGCTTTTGGATGGTCTGAGGCAAGCTCTATGAAAAGATCAGTTGACCCACTCCCTATAGGGGATGCACTTCACAGGTTGAGAACCACTGAGTTAAAGGAACACAAATTTAGATTCAGTTAGGTCTCCAGTAATAAAACTCTGACCACCAAATCATGGAAAGGAATGTGCATGGACAAATTTACCAAGCATTTTGACACACACTACTCAATGGTGCTAAAAGATAACCATTCTGCCTGCAAAAAGTAACTCGTTTTCTATACAGCATCTATTGTCTGCTGTATCTCAGTGATGCATGCTATTTCCCTCATTTTTTTCTCACTTTTATGGCCATTTCCCTGTTTAAAATATTATTAAAAAGGATTTATCAACTTAAATTTTAATCTCTCTTCCAATTCTAAAATTTCTTAGGAAATGGTTTGATGCTATTTCAGAACTTGCATGTTTAAAATCTCTTCTAGATATTTCTGAGCTACACATGTAGTTCAAACCCCATAGTACTGCTTCTGAGAACCTGTTGCTGTCTGTTTCTTCTTTGCATGTGTATTCTCCTTTCCTGTGTCCATATAGTCACACTTGTATCTCTTGTCTCTTATTTAAAAAGCATAAAATTTGTACTTTCAGCAAAAAACTAGCATTTGAGAATTCTTTCAGCTACCAACATAGCAGATCTGTTTGAAAGGTCTGCCAGTGTACACATTAAATATGTTCAAAGTTGAAACCCCCATCACCACTAAACTCAACTGGTTATGTCTACACTTCCTATCCTAGAGTTGCTCTAATCCATCTAAAATTTCATTATAGAAATGATATGTGTCTTAGTTCTTCACTCTTTCTCATTCTCATCCAGATGTAGACCTGCACTTCTCCTCTGATCAGATGCTCATCATTTGAGTAATGCATATGCTGGCTGACTGGCCCCACTCACAGACTAACACCAGAAAGATACTGATTGAAAACAAACTATTGCAAATCTCTTGCTTAAACCTTCAGTAATTCCCTACATGTTTGTTATAAAATTAAGGTTCATTTGTGTTGCTATTTAAAGCCAATATTTATTTATTTATGCTATTTGTGTTTCTGGCTAGGATATAGATTTCATTAGTAACTTAGTTTCTCTGTTCAATGGAGTGTATCTTTAGGCAAATATAGGATCAGAATGTTGCAGGTGGCAACTATGCATTATTGAATGGATGGCTGTATGCGTGAAAGAATGAGTGAATATAATTTCGATTCCCTGCCTTGCCCTCACATTGAATATATTCCTATGGAGTTATTGTAAACACTTGAAGATAATTTCACACCCTATTGTCACCTGTACCCAAACTGTCTCAGATTTAGAGAAATATTCCCCTATTTACATTATATTACTTTTTCTTTCTCATTTTATTCCCTCTGTGTGTATCTTTCTCTATGTCTCTCTCTTTCTCTATAACACACACATATTTGTACACATACACATGTACATTTGTATGTAGGTTGACATTTATAGCCATGCATGTCTTCAGCCATGTCCAGCACTTTTGATCTCTCTGCTTTACCATATCACTTTTTAAAATTATAATTTTTATCCCTCCCCATTCTGCCCCTTCCCACATACCCTCTCCCCCACACCTCCTCAATTTCTTTTAACTTTCAAACATTTCTTATGATCATTTTTCCCACATTCCCTTCCATTCTCAAAGCTCAAAGAGAGAGCTAAGAATCCATTCTCTCTTCCCATGGAACATAGTTCTGCTTCTATCAAGATGGTTCCTGGACACAGTATAGTCAGCTTTTCCTTAGTATTTTAGCAACAAGAGTAGTAAAAAATTAGACCTGTATCCTCACTTTGCCAATCTATGTTGATTACCATGTGCTATGTGGCCAAGAAAGATCAAATATGAGCGGGTGAATGAAATGCCAAATAAAAGAATCCAGATATAAGGTAAGTACCACAAGATTCCCTAACAATATAATCATGGTGTCAAAAGATGAGTGCTCTTAAGGAATTTCTTGAAGAAGCAGAAATTCACACTAATTAAGAATAATGTATATGCTGTTTGTTGAGTAGGTTAGTTATAGAGCTTAACATTTTGATCTATCTGCAGCACCGTAAACAATAGTGCTATAAATTGTCTACTTGTTTGGGTTCCTTCAATATTGGTGTCTTATGGGGGAAAACTTCTGTTTAATTAATCGATATTCTCAAAATGATTAAATACAGGAAGCTCAAAATAATGCTAAGTAAAGGCAATAATGTCATTCTATTAAAGACGTCTCAAAAGTTACATGGAATGGAAAGGAAATACAGAATTAAAGATAGTTCGTGATTCCTCCCATTACATACAAGTCGTTTGAAGCGGGAGGGTAAGGGGAAATTTCTGGATAACATGTGAAATGTAAATGAAGAAAATATCTAATAAAGAGAAAAAAAAAAAGTCTGTCGATTCACTTTGCTGACCTAATTTGCTTTCCAGTGGGTCATAGTGGAGACACCATTTCACCATTGGTTCACTCTTTTGCTAAAGACTTTTTATAGAGAAAATAAATACAAGCATATTAAAAAGTAGTGATGAAAAGGCAAACAGACCTTCTAATACAATGATACTGGAAACATTCCCCATTCTCTAAGGAAGAACCTGCAATATCTAAGAAATACTGTTAGTAACATTTTTACAGAGTCTGTAGTCAAGTGAAAATAGGTTCCTATGAAGTTTCATTTTACTAATTAAATCTCATGCTATTTCCTAAAGCAGGGGTTAGTCAATTTTTTTTATTAGTTCACTAAGTCTGATCCCATCTTTTTTCTCTCTTGGATTGTAAAAGCTATATAAACTGAACAGACCTCATGGAGGCCTTCAAGTAGTAGTTGCATTGGGGGCAACATGGAAGACAAGAGCAAAGAGAGCAGACGTGGGTGCCCAGCGTTGAAGGATTCCTCACGATGAATATGGAAGCAGAACAGTTCTCTCTTAAAAGCAATGTTCATAACTGTTTGGGTTTCAAATTTTTCTATTAAAATTTTCTATTAAAGTATGATAGAATTAATCAACCAACAATGCAGTAAATTTGTTATCTAAGTCTGTAAGCAATTTCCACCTTTTTTATTGGATTGTTTGAGATAATGGTATAAATTTGAGTTTAAAAGTAGAACCATTTCCAGGAAGATGCTTGAGATTTGGAAATTGACTAGGTGCTATATGTCTCACAAAGCTAAAAGAAGATCTACCATATGACCAGCTATACCACTCCTTTGTGTATTGTAAATACTTGCTTTCTTATTAGAGATACTTGTTCAGCCATGTTCACGTTCACTGCAGATCTATATATAGTAGTTAGGAAATGGCAACAACCTGGATAATCTTCAATTAATAAATAGATGATGAAAACCAAGTATATTTGCACACTAGAATTCTATTAAGCTATAAAGAAAAATGAAATCATGTAATTTGCAGATTAACAAATGGAACTGGGAAATATATTCATGAGCTACTTCAGAAATGAAAAAATAATATGATGAAATCGACTTCTCAATGCTTAAATCTTTGTTTGCATATTTGGCTATTTTTCTACAGTAAATAAAAAAGTATTGGGAAACATATTGAAAACTCATTTATCTTTGCATCAGAAGAAGAGGTCCTTGACATCATAAAATAAAATGTTATCAAATAATATATAAAGAATATACATTAAACATTAATTTGGAAAGCTGGTAAGGTTCAGTTGCACTGTAAAAGAGTTCATGACTGTACTTCACAAACCTATGTGGCCTAACTTGGTATATACCTATCCTACATGGTATAGTCTATTGCTGAAAACCTGCATAGTATATCACTGCACTGGATACTACAAGAAATTTAGATTTAAATATCTAAACATAAAGGCTATAATAAAAAACACTTTATGAGAGATAAGTGTAGTATATTTTAAGGGAATTCATTGGAACGAAGCTTGCATGATTGTTTCAGATGAGTGCATATTCAAGCCTAGAATATTATTGGTATATTTATAAATATTTTATGCTGAGAATACACTAATTTTATGTTTAAAATGTCTGTTTACAATAATGCTAAAATTTAACTCAAAATGCCAACACCTTGTACTGTATGTAAGCATTTTATTTCTTTATTCTTATTTTTATTCTCTTTTTCAAATTACTTTTTAGTGAGGCTATAAAACAAGGGTTTCATCCTAACATTTCATACATATCCATCATTATACTCTGCTCCAATTCTCCCTGTGCGTTGTCTTTCTAACCCTCTCCACCTTTTCACCCCTCCAAAGATCCCTGTTCTGCTTTCCTATCATTTATTTATTCCTATTATTTATATATGAATCAGGATTCCACTTCAGAGAGAAAAATATCATATTTGTATCTTTCTTCAGTATCATTGATCTACATTCAAGTTCCAGCACTTATCCACATAATATCCTTATGTTTATCCCATATATCCATTTTCAAAAAACATCAAGTTTCCACAGAAGGTATACTTACTCTATAAGCCCTTGCCTAATTTTATTTTTAAACTTTATTTATTTATTATTATTTTTTTACTTTCCTAATAGACCCTCAGGGAATCAGGGGAATCAATATCCCTATAGTCTACCACTGTGTCTTTCTTCAGTGAAGGTTCGTGGGGCAAGAAGGTACACAGGGTTGTTGCCTTCTATGTTAGCAATACTCTTTTAAGAATAGTTCCAGAAGACTGGCTGGATAGTGTGTTACTGTTACTACCTTAAAACAAAGTCAAAGGGAGATTTTGATAAAAGAAAAATAAGCACATAGATCAGAAATTATAGTTTCTTCCCAATCAGTGTGCATTGTGCATAGTTGTTTTGTTTGCCTGGTTGTGCAGAAATTGTGTTGACACCAGCAACATCACAATCAACCATGACTGTGTGCTACAATAGCATTAGGTGGTATGGAACTCTGAGCTTCAACATTGTCATCTGGCCCATAGCTGCATACATCATCATTTATTCACTGAAATCTAATTATGGAGTTGGATTTCAGAATCAAAAACCAGAAATTATTAAAATTAGAAAAATGTGCTATTGATGGGCTTGACAATACTGGGAAATATAATTTAGGTTATATATTCAATAATATGATCCACATAATCAATATAAAATTTGAAAATGAGTGACAAAAGTTTGGAAAGAAGAAAATAAAAATAGCAATTTGAATGCAAAAGACCAGAGTTAGCAGAACTGTACATATTGGTGAGTGCAAGGCAATTAGAAAGCTGAAAGGTTAAATGATACTTTCAATTAAGAGGAAATGGCCAGGCCAAAAGAAATAAATGTCAAAAACTATTGATTTCTTTGGTATATTAGTTAGGAATATGCAGACAGTTTCTTGGTGATGATAACAAAAAAGTATCTTTAAAAACAATTGTTATATGAAATAAATATGGTGGAATTGATATATTGTAAAGTATGTGAAAAGCACTCTGCAAAAACAAATTTTATTTATTGTGTATAGAAACCCAATAAATGATTATTAGGCCACAATTCCTACATCACAAGTCATTTGAGAAATAATTTGTTGGTTCACTTTGCTGAAATAATTTACTTTCCAGTGGGTCATAATGGAGACACCATTTTACCAATATTCTACTTGGTGTTATGAAAACATTTATTTTTAGCTATGCATTAATAAATACAATTTTCAGTAAAGGACAATTTATATTTTTATTTTTAGATTTAATAAAAAATGCGGAAACTTTATCATATGTTAATAATATTGTACACAAAGAATTTGAAAGGACTAAATAGCTAAATCTAATAAGATTGAGTTTTATTATAGATGATAAATTTATAATATTGTTCCATCTACTTACTGTAGACACGAGAGGTTTAGGATCTGCTTTTATGACTAATGGGTTCATTTGGAAGTAATTAGGATTCAATGCCATTAACAGCAGGATATCTGGAATAATTGTAGTTTAGAATAAAACATATAAGGATGGGCTTTGTTTGTTTTTAAGAAAATCATGCAGGTGATTAATGGTATAAATGATGAAATCTCATATACATACAGAGCAGCAAAAATTAACAGTATCTATCATGAGTGACAGTATGAAAATGAGATGAAATCAGTACTGTTAACTATCTTTTCTTTGAGGGAAGGCAGAGTGAGACCAGTGTAAGGAACATATGTAATGCTTGTATCATTGTCACTTGGTTTAAAGTGTTAGTAAAATCAATCAGGTAATACCATTAGTGGACACTGTAAACCTTCAAATCTAAACAATGCTTATGTCCTTAAGCAATGTCTAAGGATCCAACTATGAAAACTGTCATATGCAAAACTTATATATGGGAAAATTGTATTCTATGATACATTCAATGTAATGACATTCCATGAGAGAATGGAAACTTTCTTTTTTTTTCCTTCAATTTTTATTAGATATTTTCTTCATTTACATTTCAAATGTTATCCTGAAAGTCCCCTAAACCCTCCCCCATCCCCAATCTTGCTCCCCTATACACCCACTCCCACATATTGGCCCTGGTATTCCCCTGTACTGGGGCATATAAAGTTTGCATGACCAATGGGCCTCCCTTGAATGGGAACTTTCTAAGGCCAGCATAATCTCTCAGCCTTCAGCTCCAGGCATAATTGTCTACAATTTGAAAATATCTCTTGTATTTTCTTCCCAGGCTAGAAAATTCACTGGCCTTTAAGGTTACAATTTCCAGTAAATACTACTGGCAATTATACAATGAAACCCTGTATCAGATGTCTGGCTATATATTTTTCAATCTTTTAGTAACCCAGGAAGAGAATTCACATAGTCAATTTCAATGTGTGACCAGAACACCCTAGAAGACCCTTAACATTTTAAGTGCAAGAGAAAAGTAAGAGTGGAGTGATTTAGAACCAGAGATCTATGAATCTTCACCAACATCTTCATTTTCTCAGTACTCCACCTACCATGGAGTACTGGATAAGGTTGGCTATGATGGCATGCCAAGTCCTGTATTCTCTGTGAAAGACATCATCCTTTTATAGGCATCTCTGCTTTCTGTAGCTCTTTTATTCTTTGGTGAGGAATTTGCTTCTCACTCATGTCCTCTTTGTCCACTTATGTCATATCAGTTTTCTGTGAGTAATGTGGTTTTCTATTCTGAAACTTGGCCTCAAGTTTTGGTAGATTCTTTGGCTCCAACAATAACCAGCTCAAATACCCCTGATAGGAAAATTTTGAAGACACTGCGAATCTTCCCTTTACTTTTCATAACACTTCATCTAGCTTCCCTCTTGGATTTCCAGTTGTTAAAATGATGACATTGCACTTTAGGTTTAGGTCATTGCATTTGAACTGTAGGGCATACACAGGAGATGCTAAGGGTTGTACACAAAAGACCTGAATATCATGCCCGTCATTGAAAGAAAACTAATGAGATTCACACATAAGAGATGTCTTTCCCAAAATAAACCTGCAAAAAGTCTGTTGTTGTTGTTGTTTGTTGTTTGTTTGGTGTGTGTGTGTGTGTGTGTGTGTGTGTGTGTGTATGTGTGTGTGTGTGTGTCTGTGCAGTTATTATCTTAAGGAAAATCTTGCAAATGGAGATGGTGGCCCAGATGAGTAAGGTACCCACTACCAAGTCTGACAACCTGAGTTCATTCACCTATGGCAAACATTGTAGGAGATAAACAACAACTATCTCTGGCTGGTTGTCTTATGATCATCACATGTGTGTACATAAACACACAATATGCCCACACATTAAATAAAATTATATATATATATATATATATATATATATATATATATATATATAAACCAATCTTTTAAGTCGACAGACTTTTGGTGCCTTTATCATATTTAATGACTGAAGACTTTAAGTTTAGAAAAATATATTTAAGAAAAACTTTGTATTTTGCATCTGGTAGAGGACTTATATAGAACAGTTCACATGGAATAAGGTGAGAAACAGGTAATAAAGGAGAGAAGAGTACTTATAGGATACGAGGTTCAACCTGTTTGAAGAGAACAAGCTAGGAAGAAAACCACACTGACATTATAAACAACAATAATTCTTGCAAACAGTGGTATATGACAGAGATTGCTATTTGGATATCTCTACACAACTGTGACTACACAATCCCTACTCTTGAGGATTATCTCCTGTTACAATCCAACAGGGTAGTGGGAGCTGAGATGTCAAACAGGGGGATTGGAAATGCTGTGAGTATATACAGTGGCCCCACCCCAGATCAACTGTTTGCAGGCTTACAAAGTTTTGGGGACTTGAGGGCAGGGACATCCAGATAGGCTAAGGTCATTGGCTGGGGGCTTAGGGAAGGCCTCACTAGAATGGGAAAGCATTGCAGGAATCTCAGGTGATGGCTGAGTAGGTCTTGTCAGGAGAAAAAAAATTGGTCCTCTAATTGAGGCTACATGACATTCCCCAGGTAGAGGCATATGTGGGGGTGGGGATAAGGATTAGACAAGGTCTGAGAAGAAGACACCTGGCTAAAGAAAGGAGTCTCCCATACTGCACTGAGCCTATGATGGACCTTGAAATTAATTAGCAGTGTTTTACCACACATAATACTTCAGTGTGCAGCCTCCCTCGAACTCCTAACATTTTAGTAAAATCTACTTGCAATTTCAATGACGTTCTCTGTAAGAATGAATGTATGTATGAATGTGAGCATTTATGGACTTTATTACATATACATGAATATGCTACAGTACATCTGTCAGAAAGCCCACTACTGATGAAACACAAAAGTATCAATCTGGGTAGGACCAGGTGAGAACCCCATCTTATATCCCTGGTCCCTCAGAGACCAGTCTTCACAGGAGAGTGCTGGGTGACAGAAGCAACATAGCTTCTGGTACAGAGTCCCTTGTGGGCCTTCATCTTCAGGCAGGAGGCAGAACTGAGCTCCAGACCTCTGAGCACTTTCCTTGCCAGAGGAGTCTTGGTCTCCAGGGAAGGCTCTGATCATGGGAGTAGGTGAGAACCCCATCTTGTATCCCAGGAAACTGAGCTCCAGACCTCTGTGCACTTTCCCCACCAGAGGAGTGTTGGTCTCCAGGGAAGGCTCTGAGCATGGGAGTAGGTGAGAACCCCATCTTGTATCCAGGGTCCCACAGAGACAAGTCTGCACAAGAGAACACAGGGGTGGCTGAAGCATCATAGCATCTGGGACAGGGTGCCTTTCAGGCATTCATCTTCAGCCTGGAGGCAGAGATGAGCTCCGAGCTCTGTACACCTTCCCTGCAAGAGGAGAGCTTGCTTGCAGAGCGTACTCTGACCACTGAGACTCAGGAGAGAGATGGATTCCCAGGAGTGCTGACAGAGGCTAACAGAATCACAGGAAGAACAAGCTCCACCCAGAGACAGCTATAACAACTAATGCCAGAGATTTCCAGATGGTGAAAGGCAAACATAAGAATCTTACTAACAGAAACCAAGACCACTGAGCATCACCAGAACACAGTACACTCACCATAGCAAGTCCAGGATACACCAACACACCTGAAAAGCAAGATACAAATTTAAAATCATATCTCATGATGCTGGAAGAGGATTTTAAGTAGAGCATTAATAATTCACTTAAAGAAATACAGGAGAATACTCCTAAACAGGTAGAATACCTTAAAGGGGAAGCAAAAATGATGAAAAGAATTACAGGAAAACAATGTTAAACAGTTAGAAGACCTTAAAGAGGAAACACAAATTCTCTTAAAGAATTACAGAAAAATAGAACCAAACAGATGATGCAATTGAACAAAACCATCCAAGATCAAAAATGAAAGTAGAAACTATACAGAAAACCCAAAGGGAGACAACTCTGGAGATAGAAATCCTAGGAAAGAAATCAGGAAACATAGGTGTGAGCATCAGCAATAGAATACAAGAGATGGATGAGAGAATCTCAATAACCGAAGATTCCATATAAAACATGGACACAACAATCAAAGAAAATGCAAGATGCAAAAAGACCCTAACTTAAAATATCCAGAAAATCCAGGACACAATAAGAAGGCCAAACCTTATGATAATAGGAGTAGATGAGAATGAAGATTTTTCAGCTTAAAGGGCCAGCAAATATCTTCAACAAAATAATAGAAGGAAACTTCCCAAACCTAAAGAAAGCAATGTCCATGAACATGCAAAAAGGCTACAGAACTCCAAATAGACTGGACTAGAAAAGAAATTCCTCCCCACACATAATACTCAGAACAACAAAGGCACTAAATAAAGATAGACTATTAAAAGCAGCAAGGGAAGAAGGTCATGTAACAAATAAAGGCAGACCTATTAGAATTACACCACACTTCTCATCAGAGAAAATGAAAGCCAGAAGATCCTGGACAGATGTTATAAAGACCCTAAGAGAACACAAATTCCAGACTACTATACCTAGCAAAACTGTCAATACCATAGATGGAGAAACCAAAGTATTCCATGACAAAACCAAATTCACAAAATATCTTTCAAGAAATCCAGCCCTACAAAGGATAATAAAGGGAAAACACCAACACAAGGAAGGAAATTACACATTAGAAAAAGCAAGAAAGTAATCCTTCAACAAATCCAAAGGAAGACAGCTGCAAGAACAGAATCCCAACTCTAACAACAAAAATAATAGGAAGCAACAATTACTTGTCCTTAACATCTTATAATATCAATGGTCTCCCTTCCCAAATAAAAAGACATTGCCTAACAGACTGGCTACACAAACAGAACCCAAAATTTTGGTGCTTACAGGAAACCTACCCCAGGGAAAAAGATAGACACTACCTCAGAGTGTAAGGCTGGAAAACAATTTTTCCAAGCAAATGGTCTGAAGAAACAGGCTGGAGTAGCCATTTTAATATCGAATAAAATTGACTTCCAACCCAAAGTGATAAAAAAAGACAAGGAGGGGCACTTCATATTCATCAAAGGTAAAATCTTCCAAGAGGAACTCTCAATTCTGAATATCTATGCTGCGAATGCAAGGGCAGCCACATTCATTAAAGAAACTTTAGTAAAGCTCAAGGCACACATTGTACCACTCACAATAATAGTGGGAGACTTTGACACTCCACTCTCACCTTTGGACAGACCCTAGAAACAGAAACTAAATAGAGACACAGTGAAACTAAAAGAAGTTAAGAAACAAATGGATTTAAGAGATATCTACAGAACATTTTATCCTAAAACAAAAGGATATAGCTTCTTCTCAGCACTTCATGGCATCTTCTCCAAAACTGACCATATAATTGGTCACAAAAAAGCCTCAACAGATACAAAAATATTGAAATTCTCCCATGCATCCTATCAAATAACCATGGACTAAGGCTGATCTTCAATAAGAACATAAATAATAGAAAACGAACATTCACATGGAAACTGAACAACACTCTATTCAATGATACCTTGGTCAAGAAAGAAATAAAGAAAGAAATTAAAGACTTTTTAGAGTTTAATAAAAATGATGCCACAACATACCCGAACTTATGGGAAACAATGAAAGCAGTCCTAAGAGGAAAACTCATAGTTCTGAGTGCCTCCAAAAAAGAAACTAGAGAGAGCATACATACTCTTGCAGCTTGACAGCACACCTAAAAGCTGTAGAACAAAATGAAGCAAATATACCCAAGAGGAGTAGACTGCAGGAAATAATCAAACTCAGGGCAGAAGAAAAGCAGTAAGGGAAGAAGGTCATGTAACAAATAAAGGCAGACCTATTAGAAATACACTTTCATTGGCTTTCATTGTCTCTGATGAGAAGAACTATTCAAAGAATCAACCAAACCAGGAGCTGGTTCTCTGAGAACATCAGCATGATAGATAAACCCTTAGGCAGACTAACTAGAGTCCACAGGGACAGTATCCTAATTAACAAAATCAAAAATGAAAAGTGAGACATAACAAAAGAACATGAGGAAATTCAAAACATCATCAGATCCGACTACAAAAGGCTATACTCAACAAAACTGGAAAACCTGGATGAAATGGACAAATTTCTAGATAGATATGAGGTACCAAAATTAAATCAGGATTAGATTAATTATCTAAAGTGTCCTATGTCCCCTAAAGAAATAGAAGTATTCACTAACAATCTCCCAATCAAAAAAAAAAAAAAAAAAAAAAAAAAAAAAAAAAAAAAAAAAAAAAAAAAAAAAAAAAAAAAAAAAAAAAAAAAAAAAAAAAAAAAAAAAAAAAAAAA
>LR750541.1:95565-141536 GCA_902729485.2 Mus minutoides | reverse complement strand
ACTCTACCCTATTCATTCTATGAAGCCACAATTACTTTGATAACTAAACCACATAAAGGTCCAACAAAGAAAAAGAACTTCAGACCAATTTCCATTATGAATATAAATGCAAAAATACTCAATAAAATTCTTGGTAGCTGGATCCAATAACACAACAAAATGATCATCCATCATGATCAAGTAGGCTTCATTCCAGGGTTTTAGGGATGGTATAATATATGGAAATCCATCAACATAATCCACTATATAAACAAACTCAAAGACAAAAAACACATGATGATCTTGTTAGATGCTGAGAAAGCTTTTGACAAAATCCAACACCCCTTCATGAAAAAAGTCCTGGAAAGACCAGGAATTGAAGGCCCATAGCTAAACATAATGAAAGCAATATACAGCAAACCAGCAGCCAACACCAAACTGAATGGAGAGAAACTTGAAGCAATTCCACTAAAGTCAGGGACTAGACAAGGCTGCCCACTTTCTCCCTACCTATTCAATGTAGTACTTGAAGTCCTAGCCAGAGCAATTCGACAACAAAAGGAGGTCAAGGGGCTACAAATTAGAAAGGAAGAAGTAAAAATATTCCTATTTGCAGATGATAGGATAGTAAATAATTGTGACCCTAAAAATTCCATCAGGGAAATCTTAAACCTGATAAGGAGCTTCAGTGAAGTAGCTGGATATAAAATTAACTCAAACAAACCAGTGGTCTTTCTCTACACAAAGGATAAACCGGCTGAAAAAGAAAGTAGGGAAACAACATACTTCATAATAGTCACAAATAATATAAAATACTTTGGTGTGATTCTAACTAAGGAAGTGAAAGTGTCATATGATAGGAACTTCAAGTCTCTGAAGAAAGAAATCGAAGATCTCAGAAGATGGAAAGATCTCCCATGCTCAGGATTGGCAAAACTAATATAGAAAAAATGGCTATCTTGCCAAAAGCAATTTCCAGATTCAATGCAATCCCCATTAAAATTCCTACTCAATCTTTAACATGTTAGAAAGGATAATTTGTAAATTCATCTGGAATAACAAAAAAACCTAGTATAGAAAAAACTATTCTCAACAATAAAAGAACCTCTGTTGGAATTACCATGCCTGATCTCAAGCTGTACTACAGAGCAATTTTGATACAACCTGTTTGGTACTTGTACAGCCACAGACAGGTAGAGCAATGGTATAGAATTGAAGACCCAGAAATAAACCTTCATACCTATGGTCACTTTATCTTTGATAAGGGAACTAAAACAATCTAGTGGAAAAATACAGCATTTTCAACAAATGGTTTTGGCACAACTGGTGGTTATCATGTAGAAGAATAAGAATTGATCCACTCTTATCTCCTTATACAAAGCTCAAGTCTAAGTGGATCAAGGAACTCCACATGAAACCAGAGTCAGTGAAACTTATAGAGGAGAAAGTGGGGAAAAGCCTCAAAGATATGGGCACAGGGGGAAAATTCCTGAAAAGAACAGCAGTGGCTTGAGCTGTAAGATTGAGTATCAACAAATGGGAACTCATAAAATTGCAAAGCTTCTGTAAGGCAAAAGAAACTGACTATAAGACAAAAGGTCACCAACAGATTAGGATCTTTAACAATCCTAAATCAGAGAGGAGAATAATATCCAATACATATAAAAAGTTAAGAAAATCAAATAACTCTATTAAAAATGGGGTACAGAGCTAAACAAAGAATTCTCAACTGAAGAATACCGAATGGCTGAGAAGCACCTGAAAAAATGTTCAACATCCTTAATCATCAGGGAAATGTAAATAAAAACAACCTTAAGATTCCACCTCACACCAGTCAGAATTTCTGAGATCAAATTTCAGGTGACATCAGATGCTGTGGAGGATGTAGAGAAAGAGGAACATTCCTCCATTGCTGGTGGGATTGCAAGCTTGTACAACCACTCTGGAAGTCAGTCTGGCGGTTCCTCAGAAAATTGGACATAGTACTACTGGATGATCCAGCATTACCTCTCCTGGGCATATAAACAGAAGATGTTCCAACTGATAATAAGAACACATGCTCCACTGTGTTCATAGCAGCCTTATTTATAATAGCCAGAAGCTGAAAAGGACCCAGATGTCCCTCAACAGAGGAATGGATACAGAAACTGTGGTACATTTAAACAATGGAGTATTACAAGGCTGTTAAAAACAATGAATTTATGAAATTCTTGTGCAAATAGATGTATTTGGAGGCTATCATCCTTAGTGAGGTAACCCAATCACAAAAGAAGTCACTAGACATGCACTCACTGATAAGTGGATATTAGCACAGAATCTTAGAATACCTAAGATACAATTTGCAAAACACCAGACAATCAAGAAGGAAGACCAGTGTGTATATACTTCATTCCTCCTTAGAATAGGGAAACAAAATACCCATGAAAGGAGTCACAGAGACAAAGTTTGGAGCTAAGACAAAAGGATAGACTATCTAGAGACTAACCCACCTGGGGATCCATCCCAAAATCAGTCACCAAACACAGACACTATTGCATATGACAGCAAGAGTTTGCTGAAGAGAACCTGATATAACTTTCTCATATGAGGCTATGCCAGTGCCTGGCAAATACAGAAGTGGATGCTCACAGTCATCTATATGATGGAACACAGAGCCCCAATGGAAAAGCTAGAGAAGGTACCCCAGGATTTGAAGGGGTCTGTAACCCTATAAGAGGAACAACAATATGAACTAACTAGAACCCCCAGAGCTCATGTCTCTAGCTGCATATGTAGCAGAAGATGGCCATCATGGGGAAGAGAGGCCCCTTGGTATTGCAAACTTTATATGCCCCAACACAGAGGAACGCCATGACCAAAAAGTGGGAGTTAGTGGGTAGGGGAGCAGGGCGGGGGGAGGGTATAGGGAACTTTCGGGATAGCATTTGAAATGTAAACTAAGAAAATATCTAATAAGAAAGAAAGAAAGAAAGAAAGAAAGAAAGAAAGAAAGAAAGAAAGAAAGAAAGAAAGAAAGAAAGAAAGAAAAGAAAGAAAGAAACCCTGACTAAGACAGCATGATATCAGATATGTGTCACCCAAAAGGGATCATGAAAAAAAAAAAGATTATAACCTATGCTATGGGCAAGAATTATAATAAACAGTTAAAATATTTCATTTCAAGACTGTTCATAAACACATGTATTAGTGTCTCCTGTGCCATATATTTAGAGGAATAACTGAGTGTATATAAACTAGATAAAGGCAAGAAGTAAGTGAGAAACTGTATTTTCCTCTGCCAATGGCTACTCATTTATTCATCCTTATATCTATTCCAGTACTGTTCCTACAGGCCTCTAGAAATCCCAGAACAATACCTTAATTTTTTTTTCTAGGTTCCACGTATTTATATTAAAATTAATTTCTATTGCCCTTTTTTCTTCCAAAAATACTTTTTTATTATATATTTTCTCTATTTACATTTCAAATCTTATCTGCTTTCCTAGTTTCCCTCTGAAAACCCTCTATTCCATCCCCCTTCCCCCCTGTTCACCAACCCACCCACTCCAGCTTCCTGGCCCTGGCATTCCCATATACTGGGGCATATAACCTTCACAGGACCAAGGGCCTCTCCTCCATTGATGACTGACTAGGCCAACCTCTGCTACATATTCAGCTAGAGCCATGAATCCCACCATGTGTTTTCTTTGATTGGTTATTTAGTCCCAGGGAGCTCTGGACATACTGGTTAGTTCATATTGTTGTTCCTTCTATGGGGCTGCAAACCCTTATAACTCCTTGGGTACTTTCTCTAGCTCCTACTATGCCTTTTTGACTTTAAAAGCTGAATATGATCACTATCTGATTTGTGATAATGCACCAGTAGTACTCACTGACACATGTGTTTGTTACCTCAGGCCACATGCAAGCAGAATTGTAAAGATCTTTGGAAGTACAGATATTTTTTAACTCTGTAGATTCCAGAATTTTCTATTTGCCTTAAAGTATCAAGGTCACTGAAAAATTTGTTTTTTTTTTTTTTCAGAGAATGTTTTAAGAAGCTAAGAAGCAATATCTTAAATAAATACTCCCAATTAAAATAGAAAGAAAGACTCCTCTTAGTATTTACACACATAATAATTAACATAAGGATGATCACATAACTGTCCAAGAGTGAGTCATGTGAGGATATTGCGGAGTGCTTTAAAGACACTCTACAATATGAGCCAAGAGTCTTCCAGAACATGTGCTTGTTCTTGGATTACACTTCTGTGTTCCTCCCAGTTTTAGTAGATAGAAATTAGTTTCCTTCAGATTATTCATCACAACTGACCATCATTATTTGTTTATGTGACCATATGAAAAAACATGCTCTTGCCACATGTGGCTTGCTCTCTACCTGTGGCTTTTATACCACGTATGGCTTATCTGCCACAAGTGGCCTGCCCTTGCAATTGTACAGTTACTCATGTGATTCATGGCCCTGAAAATATAAATTGTATCATGCTCTGAATTAAGTTGGCTGTTGAATAAGCCTTTCGTATGCCTTACTCATAGGCATTACTTTTCCAGGTCTCATTACCTCTAGAATAGTAAACAATATAGTCTATGTGCTTCCCTAGCTAGAGTTGTCTATACATTCCCAGGCAGTTTTGGAGTTTCTTTTTCACACACTGTACTATCAAGGCTTTTCTTTCTTTCTTTCCTTTTAAAAATAGTGTTTTATATATCATATCACACACACACACACACACACACACACACACACACACCACACACACACACACACACACACACACACACACACCACACCACACACCACACACACACACACACCGCACACACACACACACACACACACACACCACACCACACACCACACACACACACACACACACACACACACACACACACACACAAAAGTGTTTATAGGGAGGTGTCTCTATTTCTTTTGTCTTCTTTGGGCTGTTTTCCTGCTTTTTTTGGTCCAATTCTAATGTGTTGGATTTTGTTTTACATTTTATCATTATATTACAATATACTATAATCTCTTATAAGTGCATTTGAACTTGTATCTTCTAAAATGAGTAGACAGGTAAGTAATTGCCAGAAGACATAGTTTATAGTGTTCTTTGGTCTTCTGGATTTCACAATTTTCATGTCCTTTCTTTCGAGATGTACCTTGAGTGCTGGACACAGGAAATTTACAGATTTATTTCCATAAGGAACATGTAGAGATTCTTAGTTACTAAAATTACTCATCAAAATTATCACATTTTGGTTCCAAATTTTAGAGAATTTATCCCAAAAGGCTGTCATAGGTAGAGATACTCAAACTTATTTTGAAACCTTAAAGCATTCTGTATCTTGAAGGATAAACTATTGGACTCTCAGAAATTAAATTTGTCTTGAATGAGAATACTCAGGAGAAAGACATCAATGACTAGATATATTAGTATAGCATCTTTCATGATAAAATAACACATATGCCATCATTTGCTACCTAGACTCTCTTCTAGCCTTTACTGATTCTAGTAAGGTCAAAAGAGAATATGGGGATGTGAGCAGAAGCCTTAGAGAAGAGAACAGGTAGACACAAGTAGTTTACTTCTTTCTAACCCATTCCAGTACAGTAGAAGTAAGTTTTGTCTATATTTGTGCCATCTAGTCTAAAACTATAGAGGCATATTTTTCTTCTCTTTAAATATTTGTAATAAAGGTTTTAGAATTCTCTATTTATTTGAATAGCTGTTTTTATTTTTTATAGAAGCATATACTTCACACTACTTAATTTTGAGATTTTGAATTTTGAGATTACTGCAAGAAGAGTGTTCAAACCACCAATCTTTCTTTTTTCCTTTTGATGTTAACATACTAATTTTCACAGGTGAGAATAAGTGTCTATTACCTTAGACAAGGCATCAAGATCAAAGAAGTGATTCCACAAATGTCTATTTCTGGGGTCAGTTACAGAAGTCTGAATGAGTGGTTATGCAGGAATATAAAGGACTCAAAAAAGATGGATGCATCAACAATGAATTCCCCCCAACATATCTGCCTATCTTGTAGGCATCTGACTAGTCAGAAAGTCTCCTCTTTTCAGGAGTCGTTATTGCTTACACAATACTGCAGAGTAGTGTTGTGAATGTTTTGAGTGTCATGCACTTTCTGAGACTTTGCATTTTGTTTATTCCATGAGTGTCAAGTTTCAATGACTTATGTGTCTTAACAAATCTTTTCCCAAGATTAGATGTTTCACTTCAGAGAAAAAAGTTACACAGCACTACAACTTTCTACATAGTGGCTGTTATAATCCTAAGCCTTAGCTATTATATAACTCTTCTTAGACTTGTATTGGCTTTGGGTCAGTACATTCTCTTACTATGTGGCTAGATATACCATGCACTCGGTCAGATCTGTTTAATACCAAACTCAAAAGCCTACTTGTGAAGATTATAAGCTATATTCAGTTTGTTTTCTCTGCCTAACAAAATCATCTGACTGGATAGTGTGTTCTCTTCCCATTTGGGAGATAAATTTAATATATATTTATGAAAAGAAAATCCCCATTTTTTTTTACCGGAAAACCAAAAAATTCTCTTTTGGTATAGGCCTTGCAAGTAAATGGATGATATGCAGGGCACAGGAAGTAGACTCTTTATAAACTCTTCTCTGTGTGATAAAATACTTGAAATATCAATAATTTACAATGTAGTCACCAAATGTTTGGATGATTTTTCTAAATAAGCATTGGTCAGCTCAAATTATACTAATCCTTAGAAACCTTGATTCTGCCAATTGATAAAAATAAACATTAATGCTTTTATGATTTTTTTATGATCGTGTCCTGTTCATATTTTCTTGTTTCTGCTATGAATGACTCTTTTCTATTTAGACTTTGGTAAAAACTATATACTCTTCTTTATAGTTTCTCCATTTCATGCACATTTATTCTATATGTGAGAGTGTGTGCTATTGTGTACTTAACATGTCACTTGATAGATTTTGGATATGCAGTATTAAATAATATAGTTTTAATTCTTCTTAGAATTACTCTATAACTATATAATTTTGTCTCTTTTTGTTTCAGAACTGATGACCACACCCAGAACCTTGCACTTAACTAGGCAAATGCTCTACCACTGAGCTAAATCTCCAACCCTCTATAACTATATTATGATTTTGTCTTTCCTCACAAGGCACACTGCTGTGAGCAGTTTTACCTTCTTTTAATGCATTATGCAAAAACTGAGAATGTAAAGTCAAAATGATTTGGTGCATTCTATGAATGTCACAATATAGTTAGAAATATATTTTGCATTATGCTCCACACAAATGTGTGTGTGTTTGTGTGTGTGTGTGTGTGTGTGTGTGTGTGTGTGTTTCTAAGAGTAAATAAAATTACTTTTATCCCAGTCTATTTATGAATTGATGTTTCCTTTGGAAAGCATCATAGGATAAATCAATACTTCATTGACTGATTTCTAGAGATTATTTGCTGTTTTAAGCTGTCTACTTACTGATGTCAGGAGAGAAAGCCATGAACATAATGTGTGTGACAGGCATCATCATTGGCAAACATGAATAGGATTTAAGTGATCATGAAAGCTCCTTCCATAGAACTCAACACAGTGAGATGAAAACTCATTTGCAAGTATTATTTCACTTTGTGTTCAGTGTGGTCCACAAAATCTACTTACGAAGCAGGAAAATTCAGGTTCTCACAGCTACCACAATGTCCTCAAATAAGTAACAGGCAGAGCATTGCTGCTTGTGAAGTATGAAAAAGACACTCAAGAAACAGTTTATATTTCAAAGATACTTAGATTTTTATTTTAAGGAATAATCAGGTGCCAGTCTATTGAAATGTGCATGACCAGAAAACATGTATTTAAAATACATGTCATTGTAGCCTTGAGAGGCAAAATCAGGATGATGGTAATCTCCAAATGCAAAAAAAAAAAAAAAAAAAAAAAAAAAAAAAAAAAAAAAAAAAAAAAAAAAAAAAAAAAAAAAAAAAAAAAAAAAAAAAAAAAAAAAAAAAAAAAAAAAAAAAAAAAAAAAAAAGTGATCTACAGTTTTCCCTTCACACTATCTGGTTGCAAAGCCTTTAATTGTGTGGAGCAGAAATTTCCATCTAGGACCCATGCAAAAATAAAAGAATAACTCTGTGTAGAGATGGCAAGAGACAACCAGGTATCCTAAGTCACCCCCTCGACCTCCATTCCGCATGCATGCACATCATGGTATAATCTCCACCAAAACACATGCACACACTACAGATACATACAAAGTAATTGAAACTTGCAAACAAATTTAAGGAATTTCTGCCATTACATTTGGATCCATTTTTCCTAATATATTTTTCTAAGAAAGATTAAAGAAAAACCTCTAATCATGCACAGAACCAAGGCTTCAGAAGACACCAGGTAGGCATTTCAACGAAATCACTGAATTTTTTTGGTACATAGGTTTCTTTCTCAAATGACTAGTGTGGTAATATTTATTAAATAATTGGTAGAAAACATTCATTATTTACAAATGCAAGATAAGCAAGATTTTATACACTTGAAAATTAACATTTACAAGATAGTTCTAAGTGTACCTTAAGTTAAATTCTCTTGCTACCACTTGCCTTCTTTATATAACACTATAATTGTCACCAATGAAACAAATACTCTATCAACCACTGAATGTGTGCATAATATATGTGTAGCTAGTTAGTAAAAGTCATAATAAAAACAATTTTGTAATGATTTATGTGACATTGATAGTCTGGTATTTTTTGTGCTCTATGCTCTGTTAAAAATTTTAGTTATTTTCATATTCATGGAATTGCAGACTTTATCCCCAGTCTTCATTGGTTGGGGTTAGCAGCTAGTGGGTAAGATGAATAGTGTCCCCATACAAAAGACTTGTCAGCAGCTATGAGGCCCATATTAATCCTGGGACTCTGCCCATGCCTGAGAGTTTACAGAAAGGACCCCATATAGCTGTCTAGTGTTAGGCTATGCCAGTGCCTGGCAAATATAGAAGTGGATGCTCACAGTATTGGATGGAACACAGGGCCCCCAATGGAGGAGCTAGAGAAAGTACCCAAGGAGCTAAAGGGGTCTGCAACCCTATAGGTGGAACAACAATATGAACTAACCAGTACCCCAGGAGCTTGTGTCTCTAGCCGCATATGTAGGAGAAGATGGCCTAGTCGGCCATCATTGGGAAGAGAGGCCCCTAGGTCTTGAAAACTTTATATGCCCCAGTACAGGGGAACACCAGGGGCAAGAATTGGGAGTGGGTGGGTAGGAGAGCGGGGAGGGGATATGGGGGACTTTTGGGATAGCATTTGAAATGTAAATGTAGAAAAAAACTAGTAAAAATTGGGAATAAAGTTAAACAAGAAAGGAAGAAAGAAAGAAAGAAAGAAAGAAAGAAGAAAATTCAGCATTAGGTGAGTAAATAATAACACTTCATAAATACAGGACAACACGGTGGAATGAGAAAGTCTATGGAAAAGAATGGAATAATGGACAAGTTTTTGTGTGGAATAGTGCTTTTGAGTATTCACTTTTTAAAATAGGGTTCACGGCCAACTTAACCAAACAACCTTGGTTACTTGGTTACTTGGTTATACTTTCTTGTATAAAGTATTTCATGTGTATAGAATTGTAAATGATCATTTAAATGTTATAAATATATTCTGAGAGTTTTATATGTGACCTTGTGCATTTTACATATTCCACCTATTCCAGAAAAATTGAATGTTCACACATGGAACCGATTTGTTGGAATAAATTTCTTTGTGTAGCAACTGGTGTCGTTCTTATGCTACATTGCACATTTGTTAGTATTTTACATTTGTGTATTCTCACTTCCCACTTATTCTTTTTTCCTAAAAATAACAGCCAGAAGTGAACATACCCATGTACAGATACATAGTCTATTATTCTGCAGTTCAACGAGATCTACTTAGACACTATCCTGCATGACTGCAACATTGATACTCTATTATGTCTTAGAGCAAGGTCAGTGGATCCACTTGACACCCTCTATGGTCAGGTATGTCTTTGCTATTCATTTGGTTCCATGACTATTTGGTTCCATGACAAGCTTCTTCACTTACTCAATAAGGTATTCCAACCCTGCAAATGTAATTCAGCACGGCCTCAACTCCTAAAGTCTGAATTGTCCCTTAGTGCTGCCCCTTAGACTTTCAGAGTCTGGACTGAAGATTATGAAATACTTCACAAAGTCAAGACTACTAGTCCATTACACTGGTCATTTAAAATAGGATTGGATGAGCATCAAGAATACGGTTTATGAGCCAATCATCTATTCTCTGGGAGATAGGAGAAGATGGCTAAGATGACCTGCTACTCTGGTCATCTTAACACCTTAACTTTGCTTCAATGAGGGTTTGATTTAGATTTACTGCCAGGGAATTCACCAGGAAAATGAAAAGTTGGCACCTGTGGTATGATTAAGGCCTTTTATTATCCTCATTGTGAAGCAAAAAAGACCCTGTATGTTGGGGGAGGGGGAGTTTTTGAACTGTTTTTTTGTTCTGGAACTTGACTAATTTAATTTATGAGAGGTCATGGTACAGACAGTTTTTAAAACATGAGGAGAAAAAAGATAGACTTTCTGTCATTTAGGAGTTTACAACTTACTGAGAGAAGATTTATAATCTGAGATGTTCTCTGTAGAGATTTTTTTAAAAAAAATCTAGAGGATGAAGGACATGAAATAGAAAAAAAGTGAATTATTGAGATATTCTGCTTGATTACCTCCTGCTCCCCCTTCTCTTCTGGCACAGAGAAAAAGAAGAAATATCTTTGATTATCTTCCTGCTTACTCTTATAGTTGTGGTGACCTTGGATTGATGTTGCCTCTGACAGTTTCAGGCTTCGTTGCTTTTATGCAGTGTACAAATAGCATCAAAAAGAGGATTTACAAAAGGAGAGAGTGCACAGTCAGTAATCAGAGTTTGATAAAAACACACTGTTTGTGCTTACTTTTAAAAATATCATGTTTAAAAATATTACTGGTACATCAATATTATTATGCATGTCACATCAATAAGCATACTGTTCATTGGAAACTTAGGAAGTGGCCTTTGTTTAAGGAACAACATTATGAGTGTATTGCTATAATACCTTGAACATTTTCTTTTTGTTGTCATTTTAATTATACTTTTATCTACTAGATGTGACAGCAATGAGTTACTATTTTATGATTATTTTTTAATTCTTTATCATATCTTGTTTACTGTCTACTTGATTGTCCATTGGTTGGCTAATTATAAGTGCATTGCAATACATTACCTCCTTCCCAGTGGTGCAAAAATGACAGCAATGTAATGATCTTCTTGCATTCTCTAGCTCAGATTTTGGAAAGTACTTTCTTGGAATGGCTTACCTCTGTTGTGTGTTAATTAGAGCTCTGGCTGAGAATAGCCCAGAGGTGAAATCACTGAATAAGCCTGCACTCAGATCTTCTCTTCCAAGTTTAAGTTAGGTTGGCATGAAGTGAAGACTCAGGTTCTACTTGCTGAATGGAGTCTCTACTTGGTATCTCTGTATGACTTTTGTTTCTTACAGAATGATAAAAGAGAAGGAGGAAGTATGCGGAAACCTTGAGCTCCAGTGGCCAAACTGAGAATGCACTTCTTTTTTTTTTTTTTTTTTTTTTTTGAATCTATATCCTGACACAGTGTGATGCTACTCCTACTGAATTCTACTGGCTCCAGTTGAACTACTAAGAAAGCCTAGAGAAGAAAAAGAGAGATCACCAGTTGAGGGGGATAGAATACAATTGCCCTGCAGAACAGGAAAGTGGTGTATTTTAAGTGTTTTGTGGGGTGGTCCATGCTAACAAGCAATGGATAATCAGTTGAAGAGCTTAATAAAACTAAATCTTGAAGCAAAGGAGAACATGCATTTCATGCTCCTGTGGTATTTTGATAGACTTCACTCTGAATTTAATTTTGTTTCTGCTTTTCTGTTTGGTTGTCAGTAGTTATGGTTAACTTGAAGCATAAAATTGATTGGGAGGGGGCTGAGGCACAATGGTTAGAAATAGATCTAAATATTACTTTGAATGTTTTACTTGAGTGAGTTTCACATTTACACTTTTAAGATTGTGTCTTCTAAACTATAGGAGGGACTTATGTAAACAGGAGAGTACTTAAAGAGAACATAGATCATCATCTCTAGCAGAAAGCCATTAGGTACAGATGGTGCTTTAGATGTGGATTGTAACATCTGCTCATCCTGGATAGTCAGAGACATTTGTATTTGCTAGCCTCCATAACTCTTTGAACCAGCCCATAAATCATTTTTATAAATATAAGTGTGTCCTTGTATACATGCATATAACACTCACAAATATATGCACACACAAATAAATTCTATACTATTTTTCATATTGCTGTGAAACCTCTGTAAAATATAGCTTCAGTCCAAAATAGACTTAGTACGGTTTTAACTGAATTTTTTTTAGTCTCAGGGAGTCTAAATTTCCCTTAAATTATTCGTTTGGGTAGGTTCCCCTCTTTCCTTCCATTGCTTACAAACTTGAATTGATATTTTATCCAAGTTAAAAACAAAACATGTTAAAGTTTTGTATCTTTGGAATCCAGGTGCATGATATTGTTCCTCTAGTTATTACTGACAGTATTTTCCTCTCTGCTTGATCTTATAGTAGATCATAAGCAAAAAGTAACTGAGTATTGTTCTCGAAAGAACAGGTCAATGAATTATTTCTTGGAAGTTTCATGATTTTCAATCAATTATAAATATTTGAAGACTAATTTTCTATGTTCTGATCAATTATAGTGTAGGCACGTAAAGCAGGACAGAGATTTTTCACTTCTGATGCTTAAGCAATATGTAAAGTTTGAAGTTAACTTTCGAGATTTATACGGTAACAATCTTTCTTATGACTCTTGGCTATTTGTCATGTGTCTCTGTGGTCTCCTGTTCCTGCTAGTGTTTACAGGTTTTAACAACAAATACCCATGAGATCATTTTAAAATTTATATCCTTATAAATGCATGAATTGTTTGTAAATCTTTTCTAGTTTTCTCAGTATATGAGCCCTTCTCTAGCAAGTTTTCACTCTTGGACACCACAGACACCACTGGATTTCACGGAATAGCTGAGAACAGAGTGTGGGCCGACCACGCTGGTTCAGTCCCAGGGCCCAAAGGGAAAAGAGGGAGGAACAGCTACAGTGGCTTCTTGCAGGGAAGACAGTGTCCTTGGCTTACTTGAGGAAGGGTGGGGGTAGTTTGGCTTGGTGGAAACCATGTCTTAGAAAGCAGGGAGGTCTCCTGCAGGAGATTAGATGAAGCTCTTCAGAGGAAGACCTGCCCCATTGCTCCAGCACTGCAGATCCTGATGAGAAGAGACAGTCCATGGTTTTAAGGAGTTTATTGTCATGGCAGAAAGCCACATCTAATCTCGCGTGGAAGGCCTCTCATTGCTTCCAGACAGTTTCCACCAAGCCAAGCTGCCTGCCCAAGCAAGCCAAGGACTCTAGTTTCCAAGAGACCCAGCCGGAGCTATCTTCTTCCTTTCTTTTCCCTTTGGCCCTGAGCTAGAGACCAGCTGCAGTCCCACACACTGTTCTCAGCTGTTCTGCCTCATCCAGCAGTGTCTGCAGTATCCAAGAGTGATAACCTGCTGTCCCTGGCCTCTGTGCAGCCTGGGGACCACAGAGCTGGCTCTTCAAGCAGCAGCCAGAGTAGTGTGTGGTGTTGGAGAGTCCAACCCAACTCTGACAGTCCCAGTTTGCAGGGACCTCAGATTGCGTCTCCCCATCCCTGGAGTGGGATCCTGCAGTTTCTCACAGCCCAATGCCCACTTGGTGGCAGCATGGGGTGCATATATACAGTCTGTTTTCCCATTCCTCCACGAATGGCCGTAGCCCTCTGGCGGACAGGACATGGGACACCATTTTACCCCACAATTGATGATAAGTTTTGAAGCTATTGGAAAAGGGTTTTCTTCCTACAAGAAACCAAGATTGTATAACATATGTAGGTTAGTTTCTTGTAGCTGTGAGCCTAGCTATTTGTAAATCTTGTAGTGTTTCACTTTGGTGGTTATCATTTTGACTGTTTACTAGCTACTACCACTCTCTACATATTTTATTATTGTATTTCTCACAGTGATCCTAATTTTATTGTCTTCATATAGAGGATGAAATGAAAATATTTAGAAACAAAAGAGGTTCTCTGTGGGGTAGTGGGCTGTGCACAGACAGCCTGGTCTCCAGTCAAGCAAAGGTCTGGAACCCTGGGGACCCGATGGGTGGTGATTTCTACCTACATGGGGCAGAAGGTAGATCATGTCTCCTGGAACCCTGGCTTCTATCAAAGTTACCATGCCCATAGCCCCCACAGGAGAGATGTGTGGCTATCAGTCATGTAGGAGCAGCACCAAGCCTTTCCATATTCAAATAAGGTTTCCCCCAAGCTCTCAGTCCAAGCCATTGAGAGGTACCTGCTGTAGAACCTTGAATCACCCCCAAAACTGTCTATAAATCCTATCCTGGAATTAAAAGTGTGCAAGAACTACTCTGTCACCTGAGTCTTGTTCCACTTGGGAAGAGACATGCTCTCCCGAAGCACTGCCTGAGGTTCTGACACTGGATAGTCAGCCTTGTCCGCCCAGCCTGACCGGACTCAGTGCAGAGCCATTTGGAGTTACAGAGTGACCTGGAAGTCAGGCAGAGACTTTGTGCTTCCCTGGCCTCCCTGCCTGCACTCACTTCCCTTTGCCGGAACCCTCGCACCAGACCTGGCCAGAGATCTCCATGAAAAACCTCTGGTTCTCAGGCTTGCACTTCTCTAGGTAGTGAACCCACAGTGGGCAGAAATTGACTTAAACACCTATTATGCACATTGGGTCCTAGTGTTTTAATGTAAACTATGTTTGAAAGATTGGTAGTATTGTAGATCAGGAAAGGGGCTGATGGTAAGCTACTGAATTCAATATTTTATGAGGCATGCTAATTCTATTAGGTATTAGATACGCTAGAAATATATTCAAAGGCAGTCAACTGGCATAGATTTGCTCTTACATTGGTGAAGTAATGATATATCTTGAAGCTATTGGGAAATAATAGCCTGCCAACAGGAAACCTAGAAAGCACAAGGATAATGAAGGTCAGCTATAGTGTGTTTCTTTAGAGATTGCCAGGCCTTTCTACACAAGGGCACCTGAATAGACATGAGCTTTGAGGAAAAATTTAGGCTATATATTTTGTAAGAACTGTAACCAGAGCTATTAATGCTAGAGAAAAATATATACTAAAAATTGTAATAAGCTTTTGGGATAGTCCTTGTTCAGGACCTACATGAACACCAAGCTGTACATCTGCTATATATGTGTGTGGGGATGCCTAGGACCATTCTGTGTATGTTCCTTGGTTTGTGATTCAGACTCTGCCAGCATGAGGAGATAGATACACAATATCGAACCCCTACCTACTCAGAGAAGAAGGGGAGGGAGGTTGGGGAGGAATTGTGGAAGGGGGTGACTGGGAAGAGTGCAGTGAGTAGAATGTAAAAGAATAAGTATAGGATAAAATAAAATTTAAAAATTAAAAATTGTAATAAGCAAACTTTTTATACTTTGTTAATATTAATGTGCTGAGATATGTTGTTTTTATTGCGAATGACTATCCTACATCTTAGTATCCCTGAATTCAGTAACAAGAATCAATGTCTCTGTACTTTATTGATAATAAGTGAATATTGTCTCCTCACAGAAATATCAACAAGGCCGAGTAGGCAAGAAGTTAATATGGGTTGACCAAGAGAAACTGAAAATCTATCTTTGTAAGTGTGCTTCTTATGGTCAGAATGTGACCTTTACAGTTAGTATGTTTGAAACTGCAGGGAAGTTCTTCCTGGAAAACCAGAAATTTTGATGCTGGAACACCTTCTTAATTGTTAGTTCTTAACTGACTTAACTGTCAGTTCTTTCTAAGTATGTCTGGTTTTCATGCTTTCTCTTTCTTGTGGCTGACTAAGAGTTGTGGGCTAGAATAGAGTAGAAATGACTAGATCTGTTCTTTGAATTACATAGTAGGATGTCAGTCCTGTCTTTTCTTTCAATGAGATGTAGCCCTGTCACTTGCTTTGTTGGTGGAAATTAGGAATCTCTATTTTATTTAATTTAGTCACTTGCACATTGCACTTAAGGGCCATGGCCCATACAATGAAGATTCTGTGTCCTGTAAGAACACATCCTTTTTATAATATCATTTGACTTGTGCTTTTGATCCTTTCCTTTCCTTAGGGTATTTTCTTTTTCTTTTCTCTCTCTCTCTCTCTCTCTCTCTCTCTCTCTCTCTCTCTCTCTCTCTCTCTCTCTCCTTAAATTTAGTTTTTTTTTACAGTCCAAACATTACCCCCTTCCAGTCCACCCTTTGACTGTTCCATGTCCCACACCTCCTCTCTGCCTACTTCTCCACGAGAATGTCACCACCTTCCCACCTCCACTCACCATACCTTCCCACTCCGTAGTGTCTCAAGTCTTATGAGGGTTATGTGCATCTTCTCTGACTGAGTCCAGATCCAGCAGTCCTCTGCTGTATATGTGGTGGGGGCCTCATATCAGCTAGTATATGATGCCTGGTTGGTGACTCAAGTGTCTGAGAGATCTTAGGGGTCCAGGTAGTTGAAACTGCTGGTCGTCTTACAGGGTTGCCCTCCTCTTTAGTTTCTTCCAGCTTTCACTAATTCAACCGCAGGGGTCAGCAGCTGCTGTCCATTGGTTGGATGGAAATATCTGCATCTGACTCTTTCAGCTGCTTGTTGAGTGTTTTGGAGGCAGTCATGAGAGGCTTCTTCCTGTGAGCACACCATAGTCTCAGTAATAGTGTCAGATGGGGCCTCACCTTGAGATGGATCACAATTTGGGCCTGTCACTGGACCTCCTTTTCCTAAAGCTCTTCTCCTTTTTTCCCCTGCTGTTCTTTCAGACAGGAACAATTCTGGGTCAGAGATTTTGACTGTTGAACGGAAACCCCATCCCTCCACTTGATGTCCTGTCTTTCAACTGGATGTGGGCTCTACAAGTTCTGTTTCTCCAATATACAGCATTTTATCTAAGGTGTCTTACCTTCCAGGTCTCTGGAACATTCTAGAGGGACACCAACCTCCTACCTCCCAAGGTTGCCTATTTCCATTCTTCCTGATGGCCCTCAGGACTTCTGTCCTATTCTCCCACCCAATACCTGATCATGTTCCCCTCTTTCCCTCCCTGTCCCCTTTCCCTCCCAGCTGCCTCTCTTCCTCCCCTCTCCTCTGATTTCTTCTTTCTCCTTCCCAAGTAGGACTGAGGAAGCATTTTTCAAAAAAACATGGGAGAACACACTCAAAGGTGATTTGGTACACTCTAATTTGGAGGAAAAGAGGGTGATGTGACTCTCATGTATGTGCTATCCTCCTTATAAATCTAAAAATTTGTTAAATTCTACAATGCAGAACCAATTGGATTGCTACATTTTGCTTGCACTAGCCTGCTTAAATCTCTATCTCGGGTTCACTATCCTTTGCTTTGCTAAGTGAACATCTACTCAAGTAATCTGTTTCCCCCAGTTGAATTCTTTCTTTGGAAAATACAAGAACCAAGGATTCTGATAAAGCTCTCAGTTACTCAGGATTTAAAGCCATGTTAAAACAGCTAAACTCTGCTCAACAAGTTTTGTCCCTAGGGCTATCTCTCAGATTGAGGGAATACATCTCTTTTATTAAAACCTTCAAGGCTTCTTCAAGCATCAGCAAAGTAATGCTTTCCTAATGGCTATTTTTGGTCTCCAACATCATCATCATCAATAATATGTGTTTTCTCAGACAAAAGCAGGCATCTATTGATTTAAATGGTGAACAGCACCTTTGAAGAACTTTAGAAAATATTTGATGGCATTCATTAAGAATACAGGTGGACATGTGGACATTGAGACATGTGCAAGAATGTTCTTGTTAGCCACAATGGCCAGTTTTAAGAACTGAAAGATACTCTGAACTTCCTCTAATCATAATCTGGTTAAATAAAATAATATACTTTCTTCCTGTGTAAAATGGAGTGTTCATTTCAGAGAACATGAACAAATACATCTAAGGCAATGAATTTGTTAAGACATAGCATAAAATCTCAAATTCAGAATGTGTGCATGGAAATATAAAGGGGAAAACGCATGTGGGTGAGTGAAAGTACAAGACAAAGAACAAAAGTGAACATACATTTGTAACACAGAGCAGTCTTTCATTTAAATATTTAAAAGAAATTGAGGAGCTTAGTTTTATTTACCATGATAAATAATTTCTGTTTTCATACCAGAGGGCAAAGAGTTTTGAGGTAATTTAAAAAGAAACATTCATACTTATGAAATAATATGTGTTACTGTGTAATAGTATTTAATTATAAAGTATAAATATATCCAATTGTTTTCAATTGGAAATGTATTTTCTATCACAGTATATAATCAGCCATTTTTTAAACTATAAGTTTCTCACTATTGGATATATCTTAGAGTGATAGTGAGGTTTTAGGATCAACATTGCAAATAATGCAATAATTACTACATCTATTTTACCTGAAGATAATTTAAAGTCTTATTCCAAAAAATGTAAGAGGTTTGTTCTAAGTAAAAACAGGGGTAGTATATAATTTCCATTCTAGATAAGATTTTATTAGGTTTAAAAAGTAATTATATATATATATATATATATATATATATATATATATATAAAACAAAATGTATATAATAGTCATCTATTAGCTTCTATAGAAATAGACCATCAATAAACTATAGACTTCCTCTAACTCCAGTTTAAATATGTCAGAATCAAAACATAATATTAGTTATATAGTGCTTGAATGAATGGCGATTTCAATAGTAAAGTTCTCTCAAGGTTACATCTTTGAAAGCATATGGGACAGTATTTGTTCTTGGGTATGGGTTATTTTATCTATGAATAAAAACAGATAATTTTTATTTGAATGGTTTTACACTGCAAAATGGTTGTATTCACTTGACCATTGTCTACACTTGATAGTGGCACTATCTGACTTCTCACAATTAATGTAAAGTTACAGAAAAGTAGTTACCTGAGACTAGGTTATATTCTTCATCCTGTTGTCATGGGTTTTGTTTCATCTTGTCAGCCTTATTAGGTTTGAAAGTACAATGTGGCTACAGCTATGTGTATATTTGTCTTTCTGGATAACTCAGGCATACAAAGTATGCAGCTGGGAAAACAAAGTTCACACTTTCATTTTCTACTTCAATTAACAACTATATTATAAACTGGCAGATAACTAATGAAAAATAAAGTGTCATGAAAACATAATAGCTCAATTGAAAGGATGGCAATTAAAAGCTTATCAATGGCCATTTTTTAAAAATCATTCTCTAGTGCTTTGAAACCTCTAGAACATAATTAATATTTCATACAATTCACAGCATCTAAATGAATTTGTACATTACCTCAATGGGAAAAATTAATTAACAGTCATCAACAGACTGCATAGAAATTTCTTGTTTACATACAGATTATTGTCCAACTCAACTTTAGAAAAATAATTACCTGCTATACACTGGGGAGAATTTTACATTGCTCTGAAGGCAGTCGCATGGATGACTTTTTGAGTGAATTATATTGTTAAACAAACTCATGGGGAGTTGAAAAACCATGTTCTACATGCAATATCAATTAGGATGTTAATGAATAATCTGTTTAGAATACTGGAGAGTAATACACTATGTATAGTGCATGTGCTACAATAAAAATATGCAGAAGCCTTCTTGTAATGACCTAGAATGTTACTGACATAATTTTAACCTAAATACTGTTTCTTTTAAAATGATAATCAAAGAATAATTATTATTTATTGCCAAATTTACCTTATTCATTCTACTTTTCTAATAAAACATTGTCTCTGTAAGCTGAAAATATTATTAATATAGGTAAGCATATGCCTTGTAAATTTGTATATTGATAAATTTTTATAATGTGTCCTTAAATATATCTAAGAAGACAAAGATATGATGGAATGTAAGCAGTCAGATAAAAACACATTCAAGCAGATGATAGATAATTATATGGCTGCTAAGGAAATGATGGACAAGCCTCACTTTTTTAATGAACGTATCCTTATCTGAGAAGCAGAATTGAAGGTACAATAAAAAGAAATCCGTACGGTTTTGTCACACAATTACATTACTTTCTCTGCTATATTTACAGAAATAAGATTTATTGACATATGCATGAAAAAATAAACATTATATTCTACAAAATTATTAATGTTTTTTATCTTAGTCTTATTTAAATTTTGCTTGAATATATGAGCTTAATCTGTAGTCATGAACATCTTCAATAGATAATTTTAAAATGTAAGACAGTTTCTATATTTTTATGAATATTAATCTTTGTAGTAGTGTATATAAATAAGATCTTATGAATTTGGCCTTCCACTGATGTAAAGGATTTCAAAAGCACATATGGCCTTTTAAAAACCATAACTATAGGATCCTCTAAAACTTTCCTTTTTTTCTTTTCTTTTATTTGATATTTTCTTCATATACATTTCAAATGCTATCCCCCAAACCTCCTATATCCTCCCCCTGCCCTGCTCCCCAACCCACCTACTCCCGCTTTCTGGCCCTGGCATTCCCCTGTACTGGGGCATATGATCTTCACAATACCAAGGGCCTAATAAGATTTCTTGTTCTGTGTATGTCTCACAGTCAGGTGTCAGAGTTAGTAAAGTCTATATACCCTTAGCCTTAGCATATACGGAAGTTGTTTTATTGGGTTTATAGTATTATCTTAACTTAGTCTAAACTCTCTGTGGCACAGGAATTAAAAATTATTTAAGTGCTAGGCCTAACAAATCAGCTACTACTACTTTACGTGACAGTGTAATTAGAGTCATTGGGGCGATAGCTGTTTCAATTATGTCAGGATACAGATGTACTAAGACTGACTAGTTTGAGCAAAATTGGAGAGAAAAACACCAAAAATGTTAAATAAGGCCAATGACCTTTATATATGTCACCAACCCTTACCCATCTATTTGTACTTAATGTCACATACAATACCTCATATTGAATATTCATATACAATTTATAGTGACTGGTACTATAATTTTGCAAAATTATTTTAAATAATTCTGATTGAAGGATTATAAAAAATTTAACACAGCTTTCTTCTCTCAGATGTCTATAATATATGATGTATGTATTACTAGTGTATTCTTGTTTTTAATGGTGTTGTGGTCATTAATTTCTCTATATCTGTCTGTCTGTCTGTCTGACTGTCTGTCTGTCTCTTTCTCTTGTCTCTCCCTTTTTTCTATGACTGTCCATTTTGCTTCCATTTCCTTTCTATTCTATCATCTCTTACTTTAGTATGATAGAATATGTGGCAATGAGGAAATGTGAATATGGATGTCTAATTATCTTCCTAGAGTTATCTGTAGTATAGACTAAATGTAAATTTAATATTCTTAATCATATACAAAATATTTTTATTTGCCTAAATCTAAGTATTTGTGTTTTCCAATCACTTAAAACCCATTGGGTAGGTAGTTGAGTATTTACTGTGCTCCCCATAATTATAAAAAAAAATCACAAGTAGATAAGAACAAATAGATTAGTAAATAATATTTCCTTGAATGATGAACAACATAGATATGAATGACACTCAGCCTGTTCCTGGTAGCATTTGATGTGGCCGTGTTTGAAAATAGTACATAATTTTTAGTTTTTGATACATTCCTGTGTGCGTTTATTGATTTCTATTTTCAAAAAGAATTGTTTCTTCTCACTCTACTTTAGTTAGATACATTATAGTACCTTACATAGACTCTTTAGAGGCATCATAGGCTGGGATTGGTGAGAGAATAACATTATAAGTATTTTGATAATTGTAAGAACAATATTGTCAATTTTTCCATACAGATGTGTGTTATTAACAGGAGTTCTGAGGGTTTTGTTTTGTTTTTTGTTTTTGGTTTGTTTTGGTTTTTGTTTGTTTTTGAATTTGACCTTTAAGGGACTCATATCCTTGAATTGTTGTTCCCAATATGGAAATATACAGAAAACCATTATTAATTTTTTCATAAACTTCCTAAAGATACAATAGGGAATAGGGATTGATGAATGAGAAATTTGAAGAGACATCATCTATAATTTTTACATAAGTTCTAAAATGAAGATTTGACATTCAAGGATTTATTAACTTTGATACTGATATTTTAAGTGTTATGTTTCCCACAGAATATTTACCTCTGATTAACCATGTTTACAATTTCAGTGCTGTTGCCACATCAAGTCCCATTACCTATTCATACAGTGTGTACATGTATGTTTTCTCAGAATAGCAGCCCAAATGACAGACTGAATGAATGTAGACACTCTAATGAAGAACATGGTATAGTAGAGATAAACCCACAGGGACAGGGGTGTATTGAACTAGGTACATATTGAATTAAAGCCTGGTTAGACTGTTGGGTGATTTCAAAAGTTCTCTAGTCATTGGTGTCATTTTGAGGACAAACTCCAATATCAAATGGACATTTTTAACTTTTCTTCATAGGATGTATTAGTTTATTGTTTATATCAACCCATCTATTTTCCCAAATGTGGTAGGTTTACTAATTTTCAATTATGCCTAATATACTTTGGAATGCATGTGTCCATAATATGGCCTTTGAAAAGAAATATTGGTTCAAATTGCCTACGTCCATCCTGTTGGTATCTGGAGGGCATCATCCTGAGTATAGTAACCCAATCACAAAAGAACTCACATAACATGTACTCACTGATAAGTGGATATTAGCCCAGAAACCTAGATTACCCAAGATACAATTTGCAAAACACATGAAACTCAAGAAGAATGAAGATCAAAGTGTGGACACTTCGCCCCTTCTTAGAATTAGGAACAAAGCACACATTGAAGGAGTTACAGAGATCAAGTGTGGAGCTGAAACAAAAGGATGGACCAACCAGTGACTGCTGCAGCCGGGGATCCATTCCATAATCGGCCACCTAATATAGACACGATTGTATATGCCAGCAGGATATTGCTGAAAGGGCCCTGATATAGCTGTCTTGTGTGAGGCTATACCAGTGCCTGGCAAACACAGAAGTGGATGTTCACAGTCAGCTATTAGATGGAACACTGGGTTTCTAGAGAAAGTACCCGAGGAGCTGAAGGGGGTCTCCAACCCTATAGGTGGAAGAACAATATGAACTAACTAGTACCCCCAGAGCTCATGTCTCTAGCTGCATATATAGCAGAAGATGGCCTAGTTGACCATCATTGGGAAGAGAGGCCCCTTGGTCATGCAAACTTTATATGCCCCAGTACAGGGGAACACTAGGGCCAAGATGTGGGAGTGGGTGGGTAGGGGAGCAGGGCGGGGAATGGGGGAGGGTTTAGGGGACTTTCAGGATAACATTTGAAATGTAAATGAAGAAAATATCTAATAAAAAATTTTTAAAAAGCACATGAACATATGGCTTTCTTTTTTTTAATTTTTTGCATTAGATATTTTCTTCATTTACATTTCAAATTTTATACCCTTTCCTCATTTCACCCCTGAAACACCCTATCAAATCCCCCCCTGACCCTGCTCACTAACCCATTCCCGCTTCCCTGTCCTGCAATTCCCCTACACTGGGGCAACATCCTTCATAAAGCCAAGGGCATCTCCTCTCTTTGATGTCCCATAAGGCCATCCTCTGCTACATATGAGTCTAAAGCTTTGAGTCCCTTCTTATGTACTCTCTGGTTGGTGGTTTAGTCCCTGGGAGCTCTGGGGGTACCAGTTGGTTCATATTGTTTTTCCTCCTATGGGGCTCCAAACCCTTTCCACTCCTTGGGTCCTTTTCTAGATCCTCCATTGGGAACACTGCTCAGTCCAGTGGATTGCTGTGAGCCTCCACTTCTCTATTTGTCAGACACTGGCAGAGTTTCTCAGGAGAGAGCTATATCAGGCTCCTGTCAGCAAGCATTTGTTGACATCCAAAACAGTGTCTGGCTTTGGTAACTGTATATGGGATGGATCCCCAGGTAAGAAAGTCACCTTTTCTTCAGTTTCTGCTCCAAACTTTGTCTCTTTATCTCCTCCCATGGGTATTTTGATCCCCTTTATAAGAAGGACCAAGGTACCTACACTGTGGTCTTCCTTCTTCTTGAGCTTCATGTGTTCTATGGATTGTATCTTGGGTATTCTGAACTTCAGTGCTAATATTCACTTATCAGTGAGTGCATATCATGTGTGTTCTTTTGTGATTGGGTTAACTCACTTAGGATGATTTTTTTCTAGGTTCATCCATTTGACTACAAATTTAATAAATTGATGGGTTTTTTTTAATAACTGAGTAGTACTCCATTGTGTAAATTTTCCATATTTTCTGTATCCATTCCTCTGTTGAGGGACATCTGGGTTCTTTCCAGCTCCTGCCTATTAAAAATAAGGCTGCTACAAACATAGTAGAGCATGTGTTCTTATTACATGTTGGAGCATCTTCTGGGTATATGCAGAGGAGGGGTATATCTGGGTACTCAGGTTATACAATGTCTCATTTTCTGAGAAAACGCCAGACTGATTTGGTCACTCTATCTTTGACACAGGAGCTGAAACCATTCAGTGGAAAAAAGACAAGCATTTTCAACAAATGGTGCTGGTTCAAATGGTGGTTATCATGTAGAAGAATGCAAATTGATGCATTCTTATCTCCTTGTACAAAGCTCAAGTCCAAATGCACCAAGGACCTCCACATAAAACCATATACACTGAAACTAACAGAAAAGCAAGTAGGGAAGAGCCTTGAGAGCATGGGCATAGAGGAAATTTTCTTGAACAGAATAATAATAGCTTATGCTCTAATATCAAGAAGTGACAAAGGGGAGCTCATAAAATTCCAAAGCTTCTGTAAGTCAGAGAACACTGTCTATAATGGCAACCAACAGATTGGGATATGATCTTTGCCAACTCTACATCCAGTAGATGGCTAATGTCCATTATATAAAAAGAACTCAAGAAGGTAGACTCCAGAGAACCAAATAACCCTATTAAAAATGGAGTACAGAACTAAACAAAGAATTATCAACTGAGGAATACTGAATGTCTGAGAAGCACCTAAAGAAATGTTCAACATTCATAGTCATCAAGGAAATGCAAATCAAAACAGCTCTGACATTGCACCTCACACCAGTCAGAATGGCTAAGATCAAAAACTCAGGTTACAACAGATGCTGGTGAGGATGTGGAGAAAATGAAACACTCCTCCATTGCTGGTGGGATTGCAAGCATGTGACTTTCTAATACAGCCTACTTCATATGTAGAACCTTTCAGGACACCAATAGATCTTTCTTCTCCTTGCAAACCAATATCCTAGTATGTTACATACTTTGTTACTGAAAATTTGGGGTGTCCAAATGAATTTCCAGATAATACCAGGGAAATTAGAGTCTGTTCCCTGAAGTCTGAGTTTGATTAGTAAAAGAATAAAACATGGATTTAAATTTAAAAATAAGAATAATTCTACTAGAATTTAAAAGGAAAAGCCTACCATGGATAATTTGTCTCATAAGCCATTCAGAGACAGAAAATTGTAAACCAGAATGTAAGACAGAATGGAGGTCATATGCATGATAGCACACAGCTCCCAGATTGGTAGGTATGCCTTAGTGAAGAGTAAGGAAATCTAATGTATCATGTAATAATTTTTTAGATTCTCACCAAAATTCCAAATACAAATAGAATAGAAGAACAACAAATAGTTATGCCTTTCTGAGTCCAGAGAGACATCAGTATCTTGTGATAACTTGACTTGTAGGGTTTATGCTGAATTCTGGAAAGATTAAAGACACTCACTATCTCATTGAAGGTTTATTTATTAATTTCCTCATTTAGCACAGCTTAAGGTGAAACTACCTCTCTCCATTGAGGGGGTCTTACCTCCCTGAGATGTTCTCTTAGCAAGGTCATTGACTTTGCTCAGCTGGAGAATTAGGTATTTATAAAACAGAGAGTATAAGTCATTTGACCAGAAAACATTTTCCCAATGATGCTTTATTGCTACTCTAAAACCTAGCCCTCTTTCTGGAATATACATAGCATAATTATATGTTCTATTTCTATATTTAATGCTGGTTATTAGCTTTTCTTATCCATTATGTAGAAATTCAAGCATTCTAATTTACTTCCATCATTCTTTATAAATCATGACCTTTGATCATTTTTGTGTCTCTCCTTGAGAAAAAATATATATAATTTTCTAAAACTTTTATATTATAGAATCATATCCAAGTAATTATTTATAGAAGAATGTATATTAGATTTTGTTTGACTACTCCTGTAATAATTTTTAAAATAACCAAATTATGAACCATAGCAAGTAAATAACTTTACATTACATAAATATGTAAATTATTAGAGGAATTAAAGTTGTAGCTAAATGTTTTTCTATGAATTTCTCTATAGACTCTAAAGACACACACACACATCCTCCAGATTAGTTCTGATCATGAACATACTACATTCATGAGCTGTTAAAGTTTGGGTTCTTCAAAGTCCCAACTTTCCGTTTCTTGGAATCAAATGAAGCTTCTAGTACTTCCTTTGCTTTATATATAATTGGGTGGTGGACTAAAGGGACCCCATTGGACTCCCGAAACAACCCCAAGCTGTTTTCAAAACTATATATGCGTATATTAATTTCCACATACTGACAGCAAGACCGTACAGCTGAAAACAACATATTCACAGCTAATATTTTTGTGGTATATTTAATAGAAAGCCTAAACCCTATCCTCAAGTAAATATTAAATTTGTGTCCTAAGAATAGTTATCTTACTAGATTATAAGATCTGCAGACTACCTTGGCGTGAGGTGATATTAGTTTCTTATTTTGAACACTATCAAACATGAAGCATTTGAAATTAGGTGGATTGGAGGCTGAGTGTCTGGCATGTTACCTGTTGACATGCTACCTAATTATTATCAAACAATGCAAGAGAATATTTTAAGAGTTGACCCTCAAAGCAAGAGAAATTACCCAAGGAGCTAAAGGGGTCTACAACCCTTTAGGTGGAACAACAATATAAACTAACCAGTACCCCTGAGCTCGTGTCTCTAGATGCATATGTAGCAGAAGATGGCTAGTAGGCCATCACTTTCCTAGAGAGACCCCTTGGTCTTACAAACTTATATGCCCCAGCACAGGGAAATGCCAGGGCCAAGAAGTGGGAGTGGGCAGGTAGGGGAGCAGGGCAGGGGGAGGGTATAGGGAACTTTCAGGATAGCATTTGAAATGTAAGTAAAGAAAATATCTAAGAAAAAAAAAGAAAAAAAAGAGTTGACCCTCTCTGATTAAAATTTTAAAATGAGGATGCTCTGGCATATTCTACCTCTCTATTTTCAATATGACTTGCAATATGGCTATCAAATTGACAACTGTTTAATCACAGATTCTAGGTCTCTTGTTCAGTCTTTTTTTTTTTCAAAATTTCTAGAAATATTTCAATTATATACAAATTGGCTTTCTGCCAATGACAATTCAAAAATGATCTCTAAATGTATTTATAATTGGTGTCAGATTGTTAGCTTTTATTATATATTAATTGGACCACAAACAGAAATACATAAGCAGTCACAGAAAGGAAATATATGTGCATCATCTCCATCTTCTAAAATCTAAGAGAATAGAGAAATTCAGAAATGCATCTCCATTTTCCTCTTGAATGATAGTAATTGGCTTCCAATCCCAAGTTTATCATATCATTTTGAAAGTTTATTTTTATTTATTATCATCTTATTCTGATGTCTTCAGGGGATAATTATATTGTAGTTTCCAGAATTCCATTATCTCTGTAAAAGTCAGCCACAATTGTTTGTCATTCTTTTTCTAATTTTTCCATTGAATAAGTATAATTTCTATATTGCTTGCTTTTCTTGATGTTGTGACACAATGCCTGATAATGACAACTTAATGCAGAATTTTTTTTTCTGGTTTCAGTCCATCTTGGTAGAGAACGCACATGTCAACAGGAAAAAGAGGCAGCTTGTCACATTGTGTTCCTAGTCAGGATCCAGAAATATGAATAATATGTAGCTTGATTTCTTCCTTGTGCTCATCTCTGATATACCAACCCACAGAATACTACTGTCTGTATTTAGGGTAAACCTTCCCACCTTACTTTACCTAATCTACCATCTCCTTCCCAAAACTGCACAGTGGTTTTTACATTCTCTTTCCCAGATATGCACAGAGATTTCTCTGCCAAGGTTTCTATATCCTGCAAAGTTATTCCCAATAACACTATGAATGTGTACACAACAGCCACTGTTCATTTTGTTATACTTTTAGAGGTATATTGTCAGGATCAACATTAACACTTCAGTCATGTCTGTCCCTGGGAGATAGTGTAAAGTTGTTTTTTTTTGTTTTTTTTTTTTTGTTTTTTTTTTTTGTAAAATAAATTACTCTTTAAAATATTTCTGAAAAAAGAAGAGTAAGATGCTCTTGAATTCAACTTGACTGAGGAACAGAAGGAAATCATGTCCTTGATCACGAATATGAATATACAGATCATATGACTCAGATATTATTGCAGGCATTCAGAGATAGTATGGGGAAAGCACTTGGATGGTGTGCACTAGCCATGTTTAACCACACGACAAATATTATAACCATAAGACCCTTCCAACTAGTAATATAAAATATCAAAAATATTATCACTGTCCATGCTGTATGTATGTGTATATGTATGCATTCATATATGTTTTGCATATTAAGTTATTGGACTCTGATTTGTGTTTCATCCACTCTGTGTGTGTGTGTGTGTGTGTGTGTGTTTGTGTGTGTGTGTGTATGGTGTCTATTTGTAAATTACTACATAAAGGAAGCAAAAAACAAAATGTGAAATGCATGTCAATGGCCAGGCAGTAGGAACAATGAGTGGCTTTAAAACTCATGGAATGCTGTTCATTGGTTACCACAGTAAAGCTTTTTATTCAAAGAGTAAATGAATTTTTCTAATGCCGAAGTCTTGAGATTGACATCATTAAATTTGACACGCCCATGGTTTAACTTAGGTAAGTCTCAATTTTCTGAAATATTAGAAAATAGAGTTAAATCATAGTGGCCAGTTTGCAGTGTTTTGCTTCACATTATTCCTGAGGCAAATGCATTCACTAACTTCCTTAGCTGTGCTTTTCTTGAAGAACTAAATTCACCCCATTTTGGAATTCTATTTCCTAAGATTATCTTATTATAAGTTAATAAATCACTGATACGCTTTCAATTGTATTTTGGGTGTGATAACTTATTGTAAGGAAGCATTGCCAAAACTTTATAAATCCTCAATAAATATAAATAAATAAATAAATAAATAAATAAATAAATAAATAAATGAGTAAGTAAATAAAAAAATAAATAATCTGGGTTTGGAAAGTAATTCTTACATTTTCTAGAGTAATTGTTTACTTTTATTTCAGTATTCACTGTTTTTATTTTTATTTAAATATTTTATATAATATTATGAATCATAATCTTTACTCTTACCCAACTTAATATTCTCTTGACCCCATAAGACACCAAAGTTCATGATTTTTCTCTCTTAAAAATTGAAATAAACAGACAAAAAACACAATAAAACAAAAAATAGCAAAATAAAATAAAAGCACAAACAAAAGTAGATAAATGATATATATATAGATAGATAAATGATAGACAATAAATAAAGCAAAAGTAAATATATAAAACTATGGAGTCTGTTTTAAGTACTTTGACAACTACAGGGCATGTGACCCAACTTGAAATTTTGGAATATAAAGACACTTCATTGAAGAAAATATACTTTTCCTTTTCTGAGATGTATCAAATTCAAATAATTCCTTGTTTAATGGTGGGACTTCATGTCTACTTAATCTTTTCAGTGCTGGAAGTTTGTCTGACTTAAACCTAAAGAGGTTTAAGGTATGATGTCAAAGTCTCTGTGAGATCATGTGCCTTTCTTCGGTTGTCTCTGCAAAATCCAGTTTCCTTTAAGTTCTCCAACATCTCTGACTCTTACATTATTTTGACAACCTTTTCTGAATATATCACAGAGCCTTGAGATGAGGGACACATTTAGGGTCAATGCTATAATTTCTCCAACTTTATGAACATTTTCCAATTGTGGGTCTATGTATAATTACCATCCACCACAAAATGAAGCTTCTCTGATGAAACTTGAACAATTCTTACATTCATATATATATATATATATATATATATATATATATATATATATATATATATATATATATGCCATTAGGAGTCATTTTATTTTTATGTTCCTTCATCAGAATAATAGTAGTAGTTTTTTTCCTCCAGGATATTGCCTATCTAGTTTCTTGGTCACATTAGCTCTGTACTATATAGATACCATATGAAATACTGACCGTTAAATCCTATCAAAAATTGCACAGTTATTGCCATTACCACATCAGTTTATCTTACAAGCAGATTGTTATTACAGTTTTCAGCATTCGTAGATGAGTGTTATTGATCATTACTTTTTAAAATCTGATAACATGCAAAATATTTTCCATACCATGAATGCTTTTCAGTAGCTGTGAAGTCTCTGGGTGTCTAACAACTCACTTTCTCTATGTTCAGTGACACAGTGGTATCTTATGCAATCAGGTCTTACAATCAGATTTTGGAGAGTAAGGAAAGACTTGACAATAATCTGTGATGTTTGCATGGACATGGAACTCCTTTCACCAGGAATTCCATAAGGTGTACCCAAATCCTGGTACTAGAATTTTTTTGTGTTGCCAGAAAATGTCTAGTTGGGGCATCATTTAATCTACTATATGATTACTCCACTTAAGATCTTTTTATATATGTATATATTTTAGGACGTTCTGCAGTGACAGGTGTCCATATAACTTCACAAAAGGTTTTTCCTATTAGTAATTATACCCAATATTTCCTCCTGGATCTGCATTACTATTATCCTCAGTTGATCTTTCTATTTTCCTATTTATCACTTTGTAACACAATAATTTATTTCCCTTCATTGGAAACCATCTTTTAAGAAGTCTATATTTAGTACTATATCCTATTTTTTAAATTAGGTGTGATGTTGTGTTGGTACGCAGGGGTTTTGGGGGGGGGATGGGGTGATGTCTTTTATATTCTAAGTACTAATCCTTTATCTTGTTGTATAATTTGTAAAGACTTTTCTCATTCTTCAGGCTGCCACTTTCTTCAAATGTTGCTATACAAAATATTTTTAATTTCATGGGTTCAAGTATCAGTTCTTAATCATAATGCCTGTGTTACCTACTTAGAAAAACTGTCTTTGTGTAAATGAGTTCAATACAATTTCCCATTTAATTTCTCATCTATATGAATAATGCTATCTGTATTTACTTAGTAGTGTTTGATCAATTTGGAGGTGAAGGCTTTTTTGCAGAATGATACATTTGTGTACATCTTCCTTCTTCTACATATAGCCATCCAATATTAGCAGCACCATTTATTGAAAATGCTGTAGATTCACTAATGTGTATTGGTTTCTTTGTCAAAAATCAGGTGTTTGGAGATATGTAAAAATGCCTCCTTCCCTCCCTCCCTCCCTCCCTCCCTCCCTCCCCCCTCTCTTTCTGCATTGCTCTCTTAAGTCATCCCTCTTTTCTGTCTGTCCTTTTGAGTTAAGTGTATCCAATCTCTGATTCATTCTGTCAGAACTTTCTGTGATTTGTCACTTTGTCAGCCTTTCAATTTTGATGTCACTAGCAAACTTGGATGATTACTTCTACAAACTAATCTTACTTTCATTGTTAGGGATGTTAATGCTGTGTACAAAGGGATTGTCTGTATTCCAGCCAGATTACATAGACCTAAAGGATCTTTTGATGTGATTTTTTGCCAGAGGACCCATGTTGCTGGATTAAAATTCCTCTTTGAGCATCCTTAATGTTTGGCTCAGAAAATTCTGTATAGCTGAATAGAAGCTCATTGCATATATGTATTATATTTAATTATCTATTCATATATTGAAGGGCATTTACATTGTTTCCACTTCCTGGTTTTGTTAGGAGATCAACAATTTACATGAGTGAGCAATAATCCGTGGAGTTGGATGTGTTATTTTTTTTCTCTGTATTAGATATTTTCTTCATTTACATTTCACCTGTTATTCAGAAATTTTCCCTTACCCTCCCGCGTCCCCGCCCTGCTCCCCTCCCCACCCCCTCCCACGTAATGGCCCTGGCATTCCCCTGTTCTGGGCCATCTCCTTCCATATATGCAGCTAGAGATATGAGCGCAGGGGGAACTAGTTAGTTCATGTTATTCTTCCACCGAGAGGGTTGAAGACCCCTTCCGCTCCTTGGGTACTTTCTCTAGCTCCAACCGTGGGAGTTCTGTGTTCCATCTAATAGCTGACTGTGAGCATCCACTTCTGTGTTTACCAGGCACTGGTATAGCCTCCCTCAAGACAGCTATATCAGGTCCCTTTCAGCATTATCTTGCTGGCATATGCAATAGTGTTTATTTTGGTGGCTGATTATGGGAGGGATCCCTGGCAGCCGCCGTCCCTGGTTGGTCCATCCTTTTGATTCAGCTTCAAACATGATCTCTGTAGCTCCTTCAGTGTGTGCTTTGTTCTTAATTCTAGGAAGGGGCACAGAGACCACATTTTGAACTTCATTCTTCTTGAGATTCATGTGTTTAATAAGTTGTATCTTGGGTAGTCTAGGCTTCTGGGCTAGTATCCACATATCAGTGAGTACATGTTATGTGAGTTCTTTTGTGATTGGGTTACCTCANTCACAACCATCCATAACGAGATCTGGCACCCTCTTCTGGAGTGTCTGAAGACAGCTACAGTGTACTTACATATGGATGTGTTATTTGTTGGGATTATTTCAATGGATAGTATAGCTAGGTCATATGATAAATCTACTTTTGAGTTTTTAAGAAAAAAAAAAAAAAAGAAAACAACCAAAAAACCAAAAAAACCAAAAAAACTTCCACAATGACTGCATCAGTTTGCAGTCACACAAATAGTAAATGAAGGTTCCATTGTTCTACATAATAAGTGGTAGTTGTTTTCTTTTTTTTCTCTCTCTCTTTATTAGATATTTTCTTCATTTACATTTCAAATGTTATCCAGAAATTTCCCCTTACCCTCCCGCATCCCCGCCCTGCTCCCCTACCCATCCCCTCCAACATAATGGCCCTGGCATTCCCCTGTACTGGGGCATATAAAGTCTGTATGACCAAGGGGCCTCTCCCCCAAAAAATGGCCAACTAGGCCATCTTCTTCCATATGTGCAGCTAGAGACATGAGCGCAGGGGGAACTAGTTAGTTCATGTTATTCTTCCACCTATAGGGTTGAAGACCCCTTCAGCTACTTGGGTACTTTCTCTAGCTCCTTCCTTGGGAGTCCTGTGTTCCATCTAATAGCTGACTGTGAGCAACCACTTCCGTGTTTGCCAGGAACTGGTATAGCCTCCCATGAGACAGCTATATCAGGTCCCTTTCAGTATTATCTTGCTGGCATATGCTATAGTGTTTATTTTGGTGGCTGATTATGGGAAGGATCCCTGGCAGCTGCAGTCACTGGTTGGTCCATCCTTTTGATTCAGCTTCACACATGGTCTCTGTAACTCCTTCCGTGTGTGCTTTGTTCTTAATTCTAGGAAGGAGCAAAGAGACCACATTTTGAACTTCATTCTTCTTGAGATTCATGTGTTTAGTAAATTTTATCTTGGGTAGTCTAGGCTTCTGGGCTAGTATCCACATATCAGTGAGTACATGTTATGTGAGTTCTTTAGTGATTGGGTTACCTCACTCAGGATGACACCCTCCAGATCCATCCATTTGCATAGGAATTTCATATATTCATTGTTTCTAATAGCTGAGTAGTACTCCATTGTGTAAATGTACCAAATTTTTTGTATCCATTCCTCTGTTGAGGGACATCTGGGTTCTTTCCAGCTTCTGGCTATTATGAATAAGGCTGCAATGAACATAGTGGAACATGTGTCCTTATAACCAGTTGGAAACTCTTCTGGATATAGGCCAAGTAGAGGTATTGCTGGATCTACCGGTAGTACTATGTCTAATTTTCTGAGGAACCGCCAGACTGATTTCTAGAGTGGTTGAACTAGCTTGCAGTCCCACCAACAGTGGAGGAGTGTTCCCCTTTCTCCACATCCACGCCAGCATCTGCTGTCACCTGATTTTTTGATCTTAGCCATTATTACTGGTGTGAGGTGGAATCTCAGGGTTGTTTTGATTTGCATTTCCCTGATGATTAAGGATGTTGAACATTTTTTCAGGTGCTTCTCAGCCATTCAGTATTCCTCAGTTGAGAATTCTTTGTTTAACTCTGTGCCCCACTTTTTAATGGGGATATTTGATTTTCTGGTGTCTACCTTCTTGAGTTCTTTATATATACTGGATATCAGTCCCCTATCCGATTTAGGATTGGTAAAGATCCTTTCCCAATCTGTTGGTGGCCCTTTTGTCTTGTTGACAGTATCTTTTGCCTTACAGAAGCTTTGCAACTTTATGAGGTCCCATTTGTCAATTCTCGCTCTTACAGCACAAGTCATTGCTGTTCTATTCAGGAATTTTTCCCCAGTGCCCATATCTTCGAGCCTTTTCCCCACTTTCTCTTCTATAAGTTTCAGTGTCTCTGGTTTTATGTGGAGATCCATCAACCACTTAGACTTGACCTTCTTACAGGGAGATAAGAATGGGTCAATTCCCAGTCTTCTACATGATAACCGCCAGTTGTGCCAGCACCATTTGTTGAAAATGCTGTCCTTTCTCCACTGGACAGTTTTAGCTCCCTTGTCAAAGATCAGGTGAGCATAGGTGTGTGGATTCATTTCTGGGCCTTCGATCCTATTCCATTGATCTACCTGTCTGTTGCTGTACCAGTACCATGCAGTTTTTATAACGATTGCTCTGTAGTACAGCTTGAGGTCAGCCATGGTGATTCCACCAGAGGTTCTTTTATTGTTGAGAAGAGTTTTTGCTAATCATCCAAAAAACAATAAGGTCTACTTGAACGATTAACAGAAAAGATCTAGGAACTTCTTAACTCAACCTTAAAACTACCCCTAACGTAACTTAGACATCTATCGAAAACCGTTATATCGGTAAAAATGATATAACTAAGACGGTTAGCATGAGCATGGGAGATCCTTCCATCTTCTGAGATCTTCCTCAATTTCTTTCTTTAGAGACTTGAAGTTCTTGTCATACAAATCTTTCACTTCCTTCGTAAGAATCACACTAAGATATTTTATACTATTAGTGACTATTGTGAAGGGTGATGTTTCCCTGATCTCTTTCTCAGCCAGTTCACCTTTGTATAGAGAAAGGCCATTGATTTGTTTGAGTTGATTCTATATCCAGCTACTGCACTGAAGCTGTTTATCAGGTTTAGGAGTTCTCTGGTGGAGTTTTTGGGGTCACTTATATATACTATCATATCATCTGCAAATAGCGATAATTTGAGTTCTTCCTTTCCAATTTGTATCTCCTTGACCTCCTTTTGTTGTTGAATCGCTCTGGCTAGGACTTCAAGTACTATATTGAATAGGTAGGGAGAAAGTGGGCAGCTTGTCTGGTCCCTGATTTTAGTGGGATTGCTTCCAGTTTCTCTCCATTTAGTTTGATGTTGGCTACTGGTTTGCTGTAGATTGCTTTTATCATGTTTAAGTAAGGGCCTTGAATTCCTGATCTTTCCAAGAACTTTATCATGAATGGGTGTTGGATTTTTTCAAATGCTTTCTCAGCATCTAAGGAGATGATCATGTGGTTTTTATGTTTGAGTTTGTTTATATGGTGTATTACGTTGTTGGATTTCCGTATATTAAATCATCCCTGCATTCCTGGGATGAAGCCTACTTGGTCATGATGGATGATCGTTTTGATGTGTTCTTGGATTCAGTTGGCGAGAATTTTGTTGAGTATTTTTGCATCGATATTCATGAGGAAAATTGGTCTGAAGTTCTCTATCTTTGTTGTGTCTTATGGGGTTTAGATATCAGAGTAATTGTGGCTTCATAAAATGAGTTGGGTAATGTACCTTCAGATTCTATTTTGTTGAATAGTTTGAGAAGAACTGGAACTAGGTCTTCTTTGAAGGTCTGATAGAACTCTGCACTAAACCCATCTGGTCCTGGGCTTTTTTTGGTTGGGAGACTATTAATGACTGCTTCTATTTCTTCAGGAGATATAGGGCTGTTTAGGTCATTAATCTGATCCTGGTTTAACTTTGGAACTTNTCCAGGGTTATCTCCTTTTGGTTTTTCTTAATTGTTTCTACTTCCATTTTTAGGTCCTGGATGGTTTAGTTCCATTCCATCACCTGTTTGGTATTGTTTTCCTGTAACTCTCTATGTATTTCCTCTTTAAATGCTTCTAGTTGTTTATCTGTGTTTTCCTGTACCTCTCTAAGTTTTTCTTCTTTAAATGCTTCTACTTGTTTATCTGCGTTTTCCTGTATTTCCTTCTTATAGTCCTCCATCATCATCATGACGAGTGACTTTATATCCATGTCCTGTTTTTCTGGTGTGCTGTTGTGTCTAGGACTTGGTGGGGTGGATGAGTTTGGATCTGGTGATGCCAATTACCCTTGGATTCTTTTGTTCCTGTTCTTATGCTTACCTCCTGCCATCTCTAACCAAGGAGACCTGGTGTTGATGCAGGCCAGAAGGGAGAGTCTGAAATGGTCTGGGCCTTTATCTCTGTCCTGGCTGGTGTCTCAGGTCCCAGGGGATTGGGCAGGAGCAGATGCTGCTTTCAGCTGCTCACCTGTGGTCCCAAGAAACCCTGGGGTCCCGGGGAGAGTGCGCAGAGCCTGTGCCCAAACTCTGGGCTGGTGCGGGTGCACCGGACCAGACCGGAAGGGAAGGGAGAGTCTGTCCTGGGGCTGGGCCTTTTTCTCTGTCCTGGCTGGTGTCTCAGATCTCAGGGGATTGGGCAGGAACAAATGCTGTGTTCAGCTGCTCACCTGTGGTCCCAAGATAGCCTGGGGAGTCCTGGGGAGAGTGCGCAGACCCTGTGCCAGAGCCCTGGGCTGGTGCGGGTGCACTGGACCAGACTGGAAGGGAAGGCAGTTGTTTTCTTGATATTTGGCAATCCCGGCAATGTGGTTAACGTTGAGCATATGAGAAACCCTAAATGGTCTCAGCATAATGTGTGTGTGTGTGTGTGTGTGTGTGTGTGTGTGTGTGTTTGTGTGTGTGTGTGTGTGTGTGTGTGTGTGTGTGTGTATAATAATAATAATTTTTAAAAGAACAGGTACTGGATTTAAATGGGAGTACATGGGCAAATGAGAGAAATGGAAAGGGTTGAATAGAAATAAGAAAAATATAGTACACATGTAAAGAGATCTCAAAATAATTGTAAGATTTTTTTTGAGGCTTATTAGTGGTTTCAGAGATGGCTCTAAAAGGAAGAGCACTTGTTCTTTCAGAAGAACTGCGATAGAATCTTAGCCCCACATTGCAGATCTCAATCATCTATAATTCCTGTTTCAGGGACTTGATGCCCTGTTTTATCCTCCACTGGCACCAGGTACTTAGCAGTGCATAAGTATAAATGCAGACTAAATATTTAACGATATAATGCTTATTGTTTGGTGGTTTGTTTGGTTTTGTTAAAAAATTAAATTATGAAGTATCACACCTGGACAAGTTGCTATGGCAATGCTAAGTGCTAGCAGAGGGAAAAGTCAGTTTTCTTCAAGACTGTTTGCCAGTGGTACGTTGATCACACATGTTCCTTAATATATGGACAACCCAAATTGGACTGGATGGGGGAAAAATAGAACAAAATTTTATGTGGGATGAGTTGGGTGAAGGGCAAATACTATCAAAACTCACTGTACAAAAATCTGTGATAACTGTTATTTAAAAAATAAGTGACATATAAAAACAAAGTTCTTTACCACCAGCACCACTGTCCAAGGTTCTTGAATACAGTATTGCAAATAGAGATTGGCCTGACCACACAGAAGTATTAATTTCAGAAATTGTTGCTCATCAAAGCAGGCTAAAGTTATGCGATCCTGATGTTGTTCCACAATTTATAAAATGCACTTTCTCTCAATGAGATGTGTGGGACTGTGAAAGGCAGCATGAGACTCTTTCTTTTTCTTTTCTATTTTTTTTTTTTTCTTTTCGAGATAGAGTTTCTCAGTATAGCCCTGGCTGTCCTGGAACTCACTTTGTAGACCAGGCTGGCCTGGAACTCAGAAATCCACCTGCCTCTCCCTGGGATTAAAGGCGTGTGCCTCCATGACCAGCAGCATGAGACTCTTAATCTCCCGGTTGTGGGTTCACCCCATGTTGGGTGCCAGCTGTGGTTTAAAATGGTGTCCTAGGTCCATCTGACCTGCCACAGAGCTAGGGCCACTCACAGAATTGGACAGAAGAAGTTTGACTATGTGCATCAAAAGGTACCCCACTCTAGGGGTGGGGAGAGGCAGTCTGAGGTTCTCAGGGAACCTGCAGGAGTTTGCTCAGACTCCTGCAGCACCACTCCTGTGGCACCACAAACACCAATGGATGTCACAGAAGAGCTGAGAACAGAGTGAGGCCTGTGCGGCTGGCTCTAGCCTGGGCCAAAGGGAAAACGGGGAGGAGGAGAGCTCCTGCTGGTCCCTCCTGGACAAGAGTGTCCTAGGGTTGCTTGGGCAGGTTGGCTTGGAAGAAACTATGTCTGAAAGCATTGAGAGGCCTTCTCTGGGAGGATAAACTCAATTCTTTAGAAGCAGACCTGCTCCATTGTTTCCCCACAGTGGATTCTGATGAGAAGAGGTTGTCCATGGTTTTATTGTCATAGTGGAGAGTCTTGATGTGTGACACCGTACCCCACTTTCTCAGGGCAGGCTTGAGGTTAAATACCATTTGCAGGAAGGAGTGTCTGGGAAGGAGAGATAAGAGGGTAGTAGAGGCAGAGAAAGAGAGAGAGAGGGAGAGAGTAGAGAAATAGAGGATATGGCCATGTGAAGAGAGGGGGGAAGGGAATTCGAAGAGAGCTGAAGCAAGAGAGAGTGAGAGAGGCAAGAATAAGAGAGTAAGAGGGACTCACATAACATGTACTCACTGATAAGTGGATATTAGCCCAGAAACCTAGAATACCCAAGAAACTATTTACTAAACACATGAAACTCAAGAAGGAAGATCAAAATGTGGACACTTCGCCCCTTCCTAGAATTAAGAACAAAGCTCACATTGAAGGAGTTACAGAGATCATGTGTGGAGCTGAACCAAAAGGATGGACCAACTAGTGACTGCATCAGCCCAGGATCCATCCCATAATCAGCCACCAGACATAGACAGGATTGCATATGCCAACAAGATAGTGCCGAAAGGGCCCAGATATAGCTGTCACGTGGGAGGCTATACCAATGCCTGGCAAACACGGAAGTGGATGCTCACAATCAGCTACTAGATAGAACACAGGAATCCCAAGGAAGGAGCTAGAGAAAGTACCCAAAGAGCTGCAGGGGTCTTCAATCCTATAGGTGGAAGAATAACATAATCTAACTAGTACCCCCAGAGCTCATGTCTCTAGCTGCATATATAGAAGAAGATGGCCTAGTTCGCCATCATTGGGAAGAGAGGCCCCTTGGTCATGCAGACTTTATATGCCCCAGTACAGGGGAACGCCAGGGCCAAGATGTAGGAGTGGGTGGGTAGGGAAGCAGGGCGGGGGATGGTGGAGGGTATAGGGGACTTTGGGGATAACATTTGAAATGTAAATGAAGGAAATATCCAATAAAAATTGGGGAAAAAAAGAGGGAGGAGGGGACAAGCAGCCCCTTTTACAGTGGGCCAAGTATACCTGGCTGTTGCCAGGTAACCATGGGGAGGAGAATATCTGGCTGTTACCAGGAGGTGGAGTTCAGACAGAAAATCAGGGGCTTGTGGCATTGCCCTATGTGACTGATGGCCACAGAAATATGGAGCTTAGACCTAGTGTCAGGAGTCTGGTGTTTGGGGCATGGCAAATACCTTCAGTCCTTTGCAGGAACACCTTCTGGGTCTCCAGGGTTTAAACCTAGCTCAACCAGAAAACAGGCTGCCTTTCATGGTCCCAAAGAGATGAACATTTTTCACTCAGACAGAGATGAGATATTCACCAGAACCACGCGTCTTTACTTAGTTGTCACATCTGTAAGTCCCTCTGAGATGCATATCTTCTCTAGGATTTAAACAGTAGCAAATGGCTTATCTTGCCATTTGATTTCCTTCCCCTCTGAAATTCAACTTTGCTTGCATGCTTCAATGTGTTCCGTTTGATTTGGTTTAGTTCCTTCCATTTCCAATAATCAACAAGCCCAAGAAACCTATCGAGTAGAAGGAAATACTCAGAATTTATACTTGAGAAAAGAATTTAACCTCGCAATTCTCTTCAATTTTCATTTACATGCCTTCATGTGCGCCTTTCTGTTTAGTTTCGTTCCATTTTAGGGACTAAACACATAATGATTCCCATGATTTGCTTTCAATGGGTCCTTGTTATCAGCAATTAAGGATATAACTGGCAAATTGCTCTGAGATGCAGTTATCAGGATCATACAATGGAGAAGGAGATAATTAAAACCGATGAAGAATGTGTTGGAAATGCTACTACATCGTGTGTTTTTTTGTGAGTGTGTTTTTGATAGTTCCTAAATAACTTTCAACAAATAAGTTCTTGGTAATAATGATAAATAAATCCAGAAGGTTGGTATTTGCCATGTAACATTAAGAAACAGACACAGAATCTTTGAGTAGTGAGAGAGGCAAACCAATAATCCTGATATACAAATAGTCTGGAAATATTACCTTCAATACTTCAGACTATGATTTAAGCTAAAAGGGTCATTGCAGACAAACTCAAGCTAAGAAAAGACTGAAATAGAGTAAAAAATCATTAGTCTGTGTGACCACTTTAAAGCAGATGCCATTGTCTTTTGATTGGTACATTGTTGTAGAATATTTTGAGTTTTGCTAAGCTGACACCTCCAGCTTTGCTGTGCTTTCTGTTTTGGAGGGGAGAAAAACAGCTGTGAGTTCTTGCTAAAGATTATTTTAGTATTTTCTTGAGCCAATTTGGTTTAGAAAATTTTTCAGTTAAGGTTCTACTCTCAGGTGATTTTTGATTTCAGTGATTCAGAAATAATCACATATTTACACCCAAACTGCTTTTTCCACAGAAAACTCAATATCATACCACCGGAAATGAATGTGCTTTTGTTCATATGGTACTTGGAAAACTGAATATTCAGATGCAAAATTAGTTGTCTAGATCCCTGTTTGTTCTCAGTAATGTGTTTCTGTTAAAAAGAGATTAAAAAACAGGCCATTGACACAGAGTGTATAAACAACAGAAACAGTAGCTGGAAAGTAGATCAAAATCAAGGGTAAAAAGAGCTCAAATGTCAAAGTAAATAATCAATGAGTTCAAGAAGCATGAAGACTATAAAAAATATTTATAATTTATACCTCTGAAAGGGGTCTAACCTAGGAATTTTCCTTCTTAATGTAGATTCAACAGATGTGGGGCAATGGGTTACAGACAGACAGCCTGGTTTCCAGTTGAGGCTAGCTCTTGAACCCTGGGAGAACCCGATGGGTGGTAATTCCCACTTACATGGGACTGCAGGTGTTCTTGACCATGTCTCCTGGACCCCTGGCTCCTGTCGGAAGTTACTGTCTTCACAGACCCCACAAGAGAGGCGTGGCTATCAGCCACATAGGAACAGCACCAAGCCTTCCCACATGCAAATAAGGTTTTCCCCAAAACTCTCAGTACAAACCAATGAGAGGTACCTGTTGTCAAAACCTGAATCATCCCCAGAACTGTATATAAATCCATCCAGAGAATTAAAGGTATGTTAGAACTATTTCTTCGTCTGAGTCTTTTGTTCCAAGAGCTGTATGTAACACTTCGGAAGAGATCTTTTCTCCCTAAGAGCCACCCGAGAGGTCCTGCCGCACTCCTTACTGGATTGTAGGCCCAGCCTGACCTCAGTTCAGATTGGCTAGGGGTTCAGCAGAGACTTCCTCTCCCTGCCTGCATTTAATTCCCTTCCCTGGTAACTTACCACCAGGCCTGGACAGAGATCTCCATGGAAAACCTCTGGTACCCAGGCCCACAAACAGAAATAGGCGATTTGTTGTTCTTTGTTTTATCCCATTTCTGTAATAATAATAATAATAATAATAATAATAATAATAATAATAATAATAATAAATAAATAATTAATAATAATAATACAGAACAAAAGCATCTTAGGAGGGGAATGTGTTTATGTAAACTTGCAGGTTAAATTAACTAATTTATTCTGGGCAGGAACTCAAATATGGACTTTATACAAAATTCATGGAGGAATGTTATTGCCTTGTTCATGCTCCAGCTCAGCTGGCTTCCTTACATAACCAAGGAGTACCTGCCATAGGATGCTAACCACCTATAGTAATCTGGACTGTGTATCTCAGTCAGCGATTAAGACAAAAACCTCACAGAAACGTGATAATTCGATTGAGAGAGCTTCTCCACTGAGACCTCACTCTCAGGTGATTTTTAGCTATCGGCAAGTTGATAGAGCTGCCTAGGATAACTATAGCATAGTAAGACTTGAATAATGATGTCCTTCACAGAAATTTTTTAATACTCAAGTCTGGAAATATAATACATTTCTCTCAGAAAAAAAAAAAAAACAATGTTAATTGAATTGTTTAATGGATGGAATGATATAATAATGCGGTAATTTAAATGTAAGTTTGCATACAATAAATTGAACAAAGCAGGCACATTCAGTGTACACAGACAATGATCCCATTGTACAAACCTCAATAACAGGCAAGATGAATTTTAGTTTAGTGTATCATAGTAATTATTTTTGAAGTGTAAGAATTACTAAAGAGGTAATTTTAAAACATTTGAAATCGTGAAGGTGTTTACTATATTTATTTTATTAATCAGAATAATGAAGTCCATAAACTTCATATATCATATCATATATATGTGTATCACCCATATCAATGTATGTATGCCATGATAAGTATAGAGAGATCCATATACATACATTTCTGTATATACATATATATACCTATATACCCATAATATATTATCTACTTGTATGCAAGAGTGCGGCAGGACCTCTCGGGTGGCTTTCATACTTGTATGAAAATAGTCACACAGATGTCATCTTTTCTTTCTCTTTTTATTTTTTTCACATAGCTAGCTTTATCTTTTCCCTAACTAGAACAGACCTTTTTTTTTTTTTTTTTTTCCTCTTCAAAAAATTCTCGGTCTGTGGCTTATCCTGCTGATATTGAGTATTTTTACGAATAGCCTAACCACTGATTAACTCTGGAGCCCCTCTATTAAAGCCCACAGGTTCCTCTGGACTGTCCTTACTTTGCTCTTCCTTTCTGGAAAGGATCCCCCTTTCCTCTTCATTTAATCACAACCTATTACTTCCCAGGACCCATTGAAATGTCATGATTAGTCTTCTTTCAGTGAGACATACACCTTGATTACATTTGTGCCATATAAGGAATAATTTATTTGGAATTTCAGGTATTTTCTGGGCTTGCATTATCATCATATTCTGAGGTTTCCTCAAGTGTCAACTGTTCTGTTGTCCATATATCCAAGCACCTTAATTAAAATTTACAATGCCTTACATTCCCTTCAGCTTTTAAATTACTTGTTTTCCCTCAGACATCACACATATGAATACACACACACACACACACACACACACACACACACACACAAAACACAAACACTGGACAATGAAAATTAAGTTTAACAAATGAATTAATTTTATGAAGCACTATTTTTGTACATTATACTCTAATTGAATAGTATGTACACTTTTATTTGTTATTATTTTTTATGTTTTTATTGTTACTACAGAACCTTAAACGTATTAGCTCTTTTATTGTTGTTTCTTTGCATATTTCAGAATTTCAAAATCATATTTTTATAATTTCTGATAATCTTTTCCATTAATGTACATATAATATACATTTCAATCTATTGATCTTACTATATATCATTTTTTAATTTAAAACTCTACTGGTACACTCAATATACCTTGAAGTTCAAATTTGTTTCAAAAGATAAACTAGCTGGCTTTGTCTGCCAGAAGTTTCCAGAGCTGTCACTGATCATACAAGTACCATCAAGTATGTCTCCATCTGGAAGGTGATAGAGTTTGTACCACTTTCTTTGTCTACATTAGAATCATAGCATTGTGATGAAATCCAGTACAGTATTGAAATTAAATATATGTTCAAAATCATTTAGGTAATATACTCAGAAAGTTTATATTGATATCCCTTATGATTGCATAATTTCATAATTGCGTAATCACTAATGGGATGGCACAGGACAGAGCATGGTATATAAATTATAAACACACACACACACACACACACACACACACACACATATATATATATATATATATATATATATATATATATATATATATATATATACACACACATATATATATATATATATATATATATATATATATATATATATAAAACATCTGTAGTATTCAGGATAATAGAACTCAGAAGATAATTGTATTTTTACTAACTCATATTGTTTATAGCCGACTCCATGCTCCCAGTTTTGTTTTAAAAATACTTTTGATTATCTATTTACTTCTCCAGATTTTTAAAGTAATGCTGTTTATTGAATACCTAAATTTTCTATTCCCCATTAGGTGTGGTGCTATTGACTTAAAATCCCAGCACCCAAGAGGCTGAGAAGGATCGCAAGTTTCAATTCACTCAGAGCAATGTAGAAAGTTTCAGGCCAGCCTGAGCATATTCATAGAACATTAAGGGCCATCCAATACTATGTAGCAATACAATAACACAAATAGGAAATTAACACAGTTGATTTTTTTTCCCAGAAGGAAAAACAACACTTTAACAATTGTAGATAATACTAAGAATAGCTTAGATTATTCTAGTCATAGGAGGCAGGGCGGATTAATTGAGAACCAAGTACTGCTGAGATGTTTAAAGATACCAAATCTTCATATAAATAAACAGTTTGATATAGGAAAACATAATAAAAATTCTCTGCGTGAACTCCAATATTTCTATCAGCTTTCTGAATAGAACATGACTGATAATGTAGCAGATATTTTTGGTAGCTTTGTTTTATTTCTTGTAGTTGAACTGATATTTTAATTAAAATATAATCTGTTGTTATAAGTCCCTGGAGATGTATAAGAAGCTTACAGCCTAATAACCAACATAAAGAAAACCTGAATACTACTACAATAACAATAAGGGCTAGTTTCTGGTTAATTAAAAGAAAAATCATGAAGACATCTCTGGGAGAGATACCCAATATGGATTTTAAACCAAGTATAGCCTTCTCCCTATGCATTTTGTTTTCAAATTCAAGATTTTATTATTCTAAATTTGATTATATATTAAATTTGAGTGAAAAACACTGCTAAAACATACCAATGTAAGTTCAAGACTCTAAGTTTTTTATTGTTGTTCATGTTTTCTTTTGTTTGTCTTTTTGTTTTTTCATGGAGGTGCTTTAAAATCAAAGCAAACAAACTATCTGGTTTTGTGCAATCAGCAAGGTAAATGAATGGATTGGCCCAAGAAGCGAATACTTTAAAGTGAAGTACTTGGGGCTATTCAAATTGCAAATGTGCTCCTATCCATGTCTCTTATGATTTTTTGGCAGTTTTGAATAAATGATGAGAACAGCATCCTGTTCACACCACTGCTGTCAATACTGTGTGCTGTGAGTAATTTCTCCTGCTGAATAAGATTTAATTTCTCTTCTCTCTTTAAAATGTTGGAATTTTTTTAAATTGAAGATCTCTATTTCTTGGTAGTGTTAGAGTTGATAATTTCCATAAAAAGGTAACATTAAGATGGTACAGAACTCCCATAATCAGCCACC
>LR750541.1:34721-95465 GCA_902729485.2 Mus minutoides | reverse complement strand
GCCATCATTGGGAGGAGAGGCCCTTTGGTCATACAGACTCTATATGCCCCAGAACAGGGGAATGCCAGGGCCATCACGTGGGAGGGGGTGGGTAGGGGAGCAGGGCGGGGACGCGGGAGGGTAAGGGAAAATTTCTGGATAACATGTGAAATGTAAATGAAGAAAATATCTAATAAAGAGAGGAAAAAAAAAAAAGATGGTACAGAATTCATAAAATGACACTTATCATGCCTAGATATAATGGTGAAATTTGGGCTTCTATTGAGCAGTTGAGCCTTGGAAAAGGTCATTCACCAACCATCATTTTTACATTGACACTTAAATCAGTGATTTCTAAATATTTGAAGGATATTGTCTCCCAGTCCTATCATTGCCCTTTATTTTTTGATTCAAGATATTAAATCAATTTTTTCAAAGCATATTATGCCCTATCTTTGATCTTCATAGTTGTTAAATGCACATTGTCACTGTTACTAACTGGCATAAATGTGGAGACAAGTTTACTTAAACTCATTCCTTGATTTTTTTTTTTTTTTTTGGATAATATATGTAGAAGTTTGGTTTACAAAGTTAATAATAGCAGTTATTGTCTATGTTGCTTTATTGACATTTTATTGAGATTTTCTAAGAAAATAACCATCAGAATAATCTGTCAACTTTATTTATTCATATCCCAACAGAAGTCTATGAAGACTTTGACCCAAAAGCTTTCATTCCCCTTGTTTCAGGTAGGTTTTTTTTTTTCCGAGAAGTTTCACATCATCTACACACTACCATCTAACTCTCTCTGTGATTCATTTACATCTATCCAGCTAGAATACCATGATTCAGTTCAGTTCTAAGATAGCCCAAAGCTATATTGCTATATAGGTCAAACCTACTTCAACAAGGATAAAGGTAGGGATCAACACCTGAGATTGTCTGCCAAAAGTCATCATGCGTACTCACATATGTGCACAAAAGTTCTTGTTCACTATTACAAATTAAGCTTAAAAGCAAAATTTAAAAAAAAAAAATGCTGATCCTAAATCAACAACCCATATAGGACCAAGATGTTCTTTTGTCAGGTGAGTGGGTCTTTCTGGCTAGCTTTGGGTCTGCTCTCTATTCTCCAATTCAAGAGGTAGACATGGTTTCTGAGATGTCGAAAGAGAAGAGGAAACAGTAAAAGTCTTTCAAGAGTAATTGGGCAGCAGCATTGTTTTAGGAACTCTTATCTACACAGTCTTGAAGGCTAGTTGCACAAATTAGTTTAAAGTACCCTCAGAAAAGAAGTCATTTCCATTTCTCTGTGTCACAGGTTACCAAAACTATTTTTTTCTAGCGTGTACTTAAGTATTCTTTTGATCTATGCCCTTTATAGCCAGTATTTTCAATAAAATATATATTAAACCCAAAAATGTAGTTTAAAATAACATCATTGTTTGAAAAGGGAATGTGCACCATGTGCTCATACATAGTATATTTGGTGTCCAAATGAAGACACTGAGGAGTTTATGGAACCTTTGGAAAGTATACCACTGTGGGAAGACACATGCCACTGTGAGTGGATGTGAAATTTTATACCCTGGTCCTCATTTCCAGTTCTTTCTCTGCCTCCAGAATGCTGACAGAGTATGACAATCTGGCCTCATACTTCTGGTGCTATGTCTTTTCTGTCAAGATGGAATATATCTTCATGTTTCCCTCGAGTTGCCTAGTTCAGACAATTTCATCATATCAACACTTATTAAAATATTTGAATTGGAGAAATGACTAGCTTCTTTAAATAAGATTAAGGGTTAATCAAACTCAATGCCCTATGAAAACAAGCAATAGTCATCTAATTTGGAGGGAGCTCACCAGACTTGACTCATCTTTAAAATAAGATCTGAGGATAAACTCATCTAATAACTGTAAATTGAGCCATTCCTTGACTTTTTGTGTCTACTGTTTTACAAACATGATTTTCCTGAATTGTTTTCCTATCTAGAAAGTACATTTTGAACCTATAAATGGACAAAAATTTAAATATCTTGTGATAATATTAATGACATCTAAATAAATGTCCTCCTTAAAACAATTAAGATAAATCCATGAAGTTAGTATATTATCATCACATTTTTATAGATATAAAAGTTAAGTAGCAGGAAGTAACTGAGTTTTCTTTGCCTTAGAACCTAATACTTCACCCTCAAACAGTAAAATTTTATGTGAAAATTGCTGGAGCCTCTTTAATAAGTGATGAGTTGAATTTCAACCTAGGTTTTGCATTTTTACCACTATGAAGAAGATAGAATGCTTTTGTTTAAACCAGATGACATACGACACAGAACTCATAGAAATGGAAATTGTCTATTCTAGCTTTTTTTTTTTTAATTTTCCCTAAGTCACAGAGACATTGGTCAGAGAGCAGCATGCGTCTCCAGAGCTCTTCAATATCATTTAAGTTGAATTCCCAGGGTATATTTTTATTGTGTTAGTCTCCTGAAATAGGCCATTAGTAGATGAGTTTATGGAAGAAAGTTTCTGTAAAAAGACCTCCACACTGAAGGTTTAACAAGATTTGCTGAGTATTCATGAGTAATAGATTTAAGGTCAAGGAAACAGACATTTTGTATTATGTACTGTGTAGAAATTTATTTCATCAGTTCTTTGGTCTCCATGTGAAATCCTTTAAAACTTTTTTGAGCAATTTCTTAAAAGCCACTTATTGTACTTATATATAATAGAATCTTACAAAGCTTTGTGTCTTTTTTGTTCTTATGGTAAAATTCAAAATCTCTAATTAGTATGGTCTGATAAAACATAATAAAGATCAAGAGAAAAGTCCCTGACATTTCAGTGTGTTTTTTTTTTTTTTTCTGGTCATTTATCTAAAAATAATTCCTTTTATTTATGGGCTCTTAATGTATATTTTAATATATATTTGATCTTGAAATAATACCTGCGGAAACAAAAATCAATTGTTTTTACATGAATGTCATAGGTTGAAATCTTTTATTTACCTTATTACCTAATTGGCTATTAAATCAATCATCTATTTAATCAATTTTCTATGATCTAAATAGATTTTGATGAACAAAGAAAACATGTGTCTTGCCTTATGTCAGTGAGAAAGCTAAATATAAATGGACACATAACACTGGTGCCTAAATCTAATGTGGCAAGTTAGGTGAAGTAAGACATGCTGTACCAACGTGTCTTTACAGGAATTATACATTATTTCTTGATAGGTAAGCTGTGGGAAGAGTCATAATGAACTATTATTAATGGAAATGCCTGTAGAGTGTTTGTCAAAGGTTTAATTGCAGAATGTTTTAGAAAACACTCTAAGGATTCAATTGCTTATTATGAAATAATAGGCCACCAAGAAAAGCTTTAACTTGGGCTGAAACTAACAGTAGAAATTCATTTTGCAAAGACCATGACTGCTTCATAGAAATTTGAGATGAGAGTAGACCAAACATAAATATAGAAATATTTGATCAAGAAATGACTGCAATAGTATAAATGAAGCTTCTGGACTGCATGCTAGAAGAACTTCCATAAAGAAAAGAGAAAGGTAAAAAAAAATCTGTTTGATTCTTAGAAAATAAAATATGTCAAATTTTGAAGCATATGATATAATTTAAGGGTTATGATGATTTCTAGTGTCAAAGAATGATAAGATGCAGGGTACAGTCTCATATTAGAAGTATGGTAAGATACTTAATCATCAGGGCACATCTAAAACTTTAAACAGAGTACATAAATACAGCATTGAGGAACATGATGAGTTATGGAAGGGGGGACAGGACTGAAGCCCTGAGGGCCATCAGAAAGAATAGAAACAAGCAACTTAGGAAGGTAGGAGGTAGGGGGATGCTCTAGAATGCACCAGAGACCTGGGAGGTGAGAGACTCTCAGAACTCAAAGGGAGGGACCTTGAATTTGCCCAACTATGGGGAGAGGAAACTTGCAGGCCCATCTCCAGTGAAGGGACAGGACTTCAAGTAGAGGGATGGGGCTGCCATCCCACAGTCAATTGATCTGAACCAGAATTGGTCCTGTCTAAAGAAACTAGAGGGACAAAAATGCAGAGGAGTATGAGAGAAAGAAAGTCCAGTGACAGTCCCAAAGTGGGATCCAGCTCAAGGGAAGACCCTGGGGCCTGACATTGTTACTGATGCTGTGGTGTGCTTGCAGACAGGAACCCTCCAAGGTTGGCAACCCTCCAAGAAGCACAACAAGCAGCTGAAAGAGTCCAATGCACATACTAGCACCCAACCAATGGACACTAGCCTGGGACCCCTGTGGTGGAATTGGGGAAAATAGGGAAAAATCTGAAGAAGGCAGACCCATGTTAAGACCAGCAGTGTCAACTGACCTGTACTCTCCCACCTCCAAGATCTCTCAGACATTGAGCTACCATCCAGGCAGCATACACCTATTGATATGAGGCCCCTGACACATATACACCAGAGCACTGCCTGGTCTGCCCTCAGTGAGAGAAGATTGTCCTAACCCTAGAGAGACTTTAGGCCGCAGGGAGTGGGGAGGTATGGTAGGGTAAGGATGGATGTTGGGGAATCACCTTGGAGACAGGAGGTATGGGATGGGGAGTGGTAACGGGTCAGACCTATAGGGAGCTTAACACTGGACTGTAAAAAAGGATTAAAGAATAAAATAAAACAACAACAACAACAACAAAACACACACACACACACACACACATACACACACACATCCATCAGCTGAGATGGGCCCAGGATACACTATTGAACCTTTATAATAAAGAGACACACTTCACACCAGTCAGAAAGGCTAAGATCAAAAATTCAGGTGACAGCAGATACTGGTGAGGATGTGGAGAAAGAGGAAAACTCCTCCATTGCTGGTGGGATTGCAAGCTTGTACAACCACTCTGGAAGTCAGTCTGGCGTTTTCTCAGAAAATTGGACATAGTACTAATGAAAGATCCTGCAATACCTCTCCTGGGCATATATCCAGAAGATGTTCCAACTGGTAAAAAGGACACATGTTCCACTATGTTCATAGCAGCCTTATTTATAATAGCCAGAAGCTGGAAAGAACCCATATGTCCCTCAACAGAGGAATGGATACAGAAAATGTGGTACATTTACACAACGGAGTACTATTCCGCTAATAAAAAAAAAAAAAAATTCATGAAATTCTTGGACAAATGGATGTATCTGGAGGATATAATCCTTAGTGAGGTAACCCAATCACAAAAGAAGTCATTGGATATGTGCTCACTGATAAATGGATATTAGCCCAGAAACTTAGAATACCCAAGATACAATTTGTAAAACACAAGAAAATCAAAAGGAAGACCAATGTGTGAATACTTCATTCCTACTGTGAATAGGAAACAAAATACCCATGAAAGGAGTTACAGAGACAAAGTTTAGAGCTAAGATGAAAGGATGGACCATACAGAGACTACCCCACCAGGGGGGATCCATCCCATAATCAGTCATTAAACTCAGACACTATGGCATAGGACAGATAGTGCCTACTTAAGGGACCCTGATATAGCTGTCTCGTACAGAAGTGGATGCTCATAATCATCTATAAGAGGGAACACAGGGCCCACAATGGAGAAGCTAGAGATAGAACCCTAGGAGCTGAAGGGGTCTGCAACCCTAGAAGAGGAACAACAATATGAACTAACCAGAACCCCCAGCACATGTGTCTCTAGCTATACATGTAGCAGAAGATGGCCTAGTCAGCCATCATTGGGTGGATAGGCCCCTTCGTATTGTAATCTTTATATACCCCAATACAGGGGAACACCAGTACCAAGAAGTGGGAGTGGGTGGGCAGGGGAACAAGCAGGGGGAGGGGGGAAATTTTCGGGATAACATTTGAAATGTAAATTAAGAAAATATCTAATAAAAACTAATTGATAAAAAAAATAAAGAGACACATAAATGTTCAGATTTAGAGGGTGGCAATTCTCCAAGGCAGAGTAAAGGAGCGTGAACCTGTATTTTCTCTGTTCCTTCTCAAGTTCATTTTCTCCTTATTATATTCATCTTGTGTGCTCTTCTTCAAATCTTGTTATCTCAGCCTCTGCTGATAAATAGAAATTATCCTAAAATCTCCACCTCAGAAGTGTGTCACTCCATCTTTGACATGGTAAGAGCCACCAGTTTTGCTGTACATCCTCCTTATCTCTCTTTCTGAAGAATAAAGTTTGATCTCTCAATGTATTGTAAAAGTCTGTTTCTTCAAGTAAAATTGAATAAATGTATCTCAGGATTCAATTTGTGTAAATAGAGCCTTGTAAACTTCAGTTATATAGAATTGACTTAATATATTGTTTTTTCTCTGGCATATCACACAGAGCATGCCTAAATCATGCTATTCAGGTAAGCAATAGTTGCATTTACAAATTATAGTGTTAGAACCATAAAATATCCCCAAAAATTTCATTTGAAAATGTCTAGTATGTGACAGCACTCATATGTAAAGTATCACAGCATCAAAGAAAACTGCCTTTTTGCCATATTTTATCATTTATGCTATTATAGTGCTTTCTGATTATGACTTGCAACATGTGAGAATCATGTTGCAAATTGTGGTATGTATCAACTGGAAACTGGAGGTGAAATAAAGTAGTACTATAAAACATAGATGCTCCTGGTACTGCATCTGATGGAACTTCTCCACCCCTTCTGAGTCTGAGAGATTCTGATCACATGAATGTTGACTGGCATCACACTTAGCTATTGACAGTTTCCCACCTTGATTTTGCCCTCTCCTTGCCATCTGGTATGCTTAATCTTTATGGCAACCTCACAAAATTTAGAAACATTTATACACATTGTAAGAAAAATTTCAAAGAAGTATAATTGGAAAGACCAAACCTGATGGTAGATAACATCACATGGCCTGGTATTTCAGACAAACATAGCAGTGCTGAAGTCTCATTTATTTAATAATCAGAGTTAAATAAAACATGATTTATGTCATGCAAATAAAAAAAGGAAAATATCTAGCAAAAATCATCACATTCAGCAAAGTGGTAGGATACAGAATCTACTTACAAAAAGCATTTCCATATATTAACAAACTCCATGAGAACGAATTCATGGAACGACAACTCTCCAAATTAACCTCTGAGTATAAACTATCTAGTATTAAACTTAACCAAGGTGGGAAAGACCTATACAACAAAAACATTTTTCTTCTCTCTCTCTCTCTCTCTCTCTCTCTCTCTCTCTCTCTCTCTCTCGGGGGGGGGGGGCGAGACACAGTTTCTCTGTATCGCCTGGATCCTGGCTGTCGCGCAACTCACTCTGTAGACCAGGCTGGCCTCAAACTCAGAAATCCTCCTGCCTCTGCCTCCCAAGTGCTGAGATTTCTCTTCTCTTCTCTTCTCTTCTCTTCTCTTCTCTTCTCTTCTCTTCTCTTCTCTTCTCTTCTCTTCTCTTCTCTTCTCTTCTCTTCCATTCTCTTCTTTTCTTTTCTTTTCTTTTCTTTTCTTTTCTTTTCTTTTCTTTTCTTTTCTATTTGTTCACTTTACATGTGGATCACTGCTACCCCCATCTCAGGTTTCCATTTCACACCATCACTCCCCCCATTTGCCTCTTCCTTACTCCTCTGAGAGGGTGGATGCTTCCCTCTGCATTTCCCCTGTCCCCCATTCTATGGGGCTTGGTGCACTCTCTCCCACTGATGCCAGACAAAGGCAGCCCAGCTAGAATGTATTCCACTGACATTCAAAAATATTAGGGATAGACCCAGGTTCTACTTGTTCAGGAATCACATGAAGACCAGGCTGCATATGTGTTACATATGTGTGTGAGGTCTATGTCCTGCTTGTGTATGATCTTGGTTGGTGGTTCAGTCTCTGAGAGCCCCCAACGATCCAAGCTAGTTGGACTTCCTGTGGGGTTAGTACCACATTTTGTTTTTACATGCTTCGATTGAGGGACATTGTTTCCTGTCTCTCACTACTACAAATAATGCTGCTAATAACATAGTTGAGCAAGTGTCTTTGTGGGGTGGTAGAGAATCTTTTGGCTATATGTCCAGGAGTGGTACTTCTGAGTCTTGAGGTAGAACTTTTCAAGTTTCTAAAAAATAACCAAATTTTTTTCCATAGTTCTTGTACAAGCTTATATTCCCACCAGCAGTGGAGGACTGTTCCTCTTGTTCCACATCCTCATCAGCATGTACTGTCATATCGGTCTTTGTTCTTAGCCATTCTGAAGAAAGGAAGATGGAATTTCACAGTTTGATTGGCAGACCCCAGTTGACTAAGAACTTTGAACATTGCTGTTCCCTTCTGGTCTGGTGCGGTACACCAGCACCAGCCCAGGGCTAGGGCACAGGCTCTGCACACTCTCCCTGGGACTCCCCAGGCTATCTTGGGACCACAGGTGAGCAGCTGAACACAGCATCTGTTCCTGCCCAATCCCCTGCGACCTGAGTCACCAGCCAGGACAGAGATAAAGGCCCAGACCATTTCAGACTCTCCCTTCTGGCCTGCACCAACACCAGGTCTCCTTGGTTAGGGATGGCAGGAGGTAAGCATAAGAACAGAAGCAACAGAATCCAAGGGTACTTGGTATCACCAGATACAAACTCACCGACCCCATCAAGTCCTAGAAAAACAGGACATTGGATATAAAGTCACTCATCATGATGATGATGGAGGACTATAAGAAGGAAATACGGGAAAACGCAGATAAAAAAGTAGAAGCATTTAAAGAAGAAAAACTTAGAGAGGTACAGGAAAACACAGATAAACAACTAGAAGCATTTAAAGAGGAAATACATAGAGAGTTACAGGAAAACAATACCAAACAGGTGATGGAATGGAACTAAACCATCCAGGACCTAAAAATGGAAGTAGAAACAATTAAGAAAAACCAAAAGGAGATAACCCTGGANAGGGCCAGCAAATATCTTCAACAAAATAATAGAAGAAAACTTTCCATACCTAAAGAATGAGATGCCCATAAACATACAAGAAGCCTACAGAACTCCAAATAGGCTAGACCAGAAAAGAAATTCCTCCCGACACATAATAATCAGAACAACAAACACACTAAATAAAGAGAGAATATTAAAGGCAGCAAGGGAAAAAGGTAAAGTAACATATAAAGGCAGGCCTATTAGAATTCCTCCAGACTTCTCACCAGAGACTATGAAAGCCAGAAGATCATGGACAGAGATTATACAGACACTAAGAGAACACAAATGCCAGCCCAGGCTACTGTACCCAGCAAAACTCTCATTTACAATAGACAGAGAAACCAAAGTATTCCATGAAAAATTCAAATTCACACAATATCTTTCCATGAATCCAGCCCTTCAAAGGATAATAACAAAAAACACCAATACAAGGACGGAAACTATGCCCTAGAAAAAAAAAAAAAGAAAGTAATCCTTCAACAAACCTAAAAGAAGACAGCCACAAGAACAGAAACCCAACTCTAAAAACAAAAATGACAGGAAACAACAATTACTGTTCCTTAATATCTCTTAATATCAATGGACTCAATTCCCCAATAAAAAGACATAGACTATCAGACTGGCTGCGCACAAACTGGACCCAACATTTTGCTGCTTACAAGAAACACACCTCAGGAAAAAAGACAGACACTACCTCAGAGTGAAAGGTTGGAAAACAATTTTCCAAGCAAACGGTCCAGGTAAAAAAGCAGGGATAGCCATTCTAATATCGAATAAAACAGACTTTCAACCCAAAATTATCAAAAAAGACAAAGAGGGGCACTTCATACTCGTCAAAGGCAAAATCTTCCAAGAGGAACTCTCAATCCTGAATATCTATGCTCCAAATGCAAGGGCAGCTGCTTTCATTAACGAAACGTTAGTAAAGCTCAAAACACACATTGCATCTCACACAATAATAGTGGGAGACTTCAACACCCCACTCTCATCAATGGACAGATCCTGGAAACAGAAACTAAACAAAGACTCAGTCAAACTAACAGAGGCTATGAAACAAATGGACTTAACAGATATCTACAGAATATGTCATCCTAAAACAAAAGGATATACCTTTTTCTCAGCACCTCATGGCACCTTCTCCAAAATTGACCACATAATTGGCCACAAAACAGATCTCAACAGATTCAAAAATATTGAAATTATCCAATGCACCCTATCAGATCACCATGGTCTAAGGCTGTTCTTCAATAACAACATAAGAAGCAGAACACCATCATTCACTTGGAAACTGAACAACATTCTACTCAATGATACTTTGGTCAAGGAAGGAATAAAGAAAGAAATTAAAGACTTTCTAGAGTTTAATGAAAATGAAGCCACAACATACCCAAACTTATGGGACACAATGAAAGCATTCCTGAGAGGTAAACTCATAGCTCTGAGTTCCTACAAAAAAAAAAAAAAAAAAAATGGAGAGAGCATACACTAGTAGCTTGACAGCACATCTGCAAACTCTAGAACAAATAGAAGCAAATTCACCTAAGAGGAGTACACGGCAGGAAATAATCAAACTCAGGGGTGAAATCAACCATGTGGAAACAAAAAGAACTATCCAAAGAATCAATCAAACCAGGAGCTGGTTCTTTGAAAAACTCAACAAGATAGACAAACCTTTGGCCAGTCTAACTAGAGGGCACAGGGATAGCATCCAAATTAACAAAATCAGAAAGGAAAAGGGAGACATAACAACAGTTCCTGAGGAAATTCAAAACACCATCAGATCCTTCTACAAAAGGTTATATTCTAAAAAAATTGGAAAATCTGGATGAAATGGATAACTTTCTAGACAGATACCAAGTTCCAAAGTTAAACCAGGATCAGATTAATGACCTAAACAGCCCTATATCTCCTAAAGAAATAGAAGCAGTCTTTAATAGTCTCCCAACCAAAAAAAGCCCAGGACCAGATGGGTTTAGTGCAGAGTTCTATCAGACCTTCAAAGAAGAACTAGTTCTAGTTCTTCTCAAACTATTCAACAAAATAGAATCTGAAGGTACATTACCCAACTCATTTTATGAAGCCACAATTACTCTGATACCTAAACGCCATAAGACACAACAAAGAGAGAACTTCAGACCAATTTTCCTCATGAATATCGATGCAAAAATACTCAACAAAATTCTCGCCAACTGAATCCAAGAACACATCAAAATGATCATCCATCATGACCAAGTAGGCTTCATCCCAGGAATGCAGGGATGGTTTAATATACGGAAATCCATCAACGTAATACAGTATATAAACAAACTCAAAGATAAAAACCACATGATCATCTCCTTAGATGCTGAGAAAGCATTTGACAAAATCCAACACCCATTCATGATAAAGGTCTTGGAAAGATCAGGAATGCAAGGCCCTTACCTAAACATGATAAAAGCAATCTACAGCAAACCAGTGGCCAACATCAAACTAAATGGAGAGAAGCTGGAAGCAANGAGAAAGGACAGCATTTTCAACAAATGGTGCTGGCACAACTGGCGGTTATCATGTAGAAGACTGGGAATTGACCCATTCTTATCTCCTTGTACAAAGGTCAAGTCTAAGTGGTTGAAGGATCTCCACATAAAACCAGAGACACTGAAACTTATAGAGGAGAAAGTGGGGAAAAGCCTTGAAGATATGGGCACTGGGGAAAAATTCCTGAATAGAACAGCAATGGCTTGTGCTGTAATAGGGAGAATTGATAAATGGGACCTCATAAAGTTGCAAAGCTTCTGTAAGGCAAAAGATACTGTCAACAAGACAAAAGGGCCACCAACAGATTCGGAAAGGATCTTTACCAATCCTAAATTTGATAGGGGACTGATATCCAATATATATAAAGAACTCAAGAAGGTGGACACCAGAAAATCAAATATCCTCATTAAAAAGTGGGGCACAGAGTTAAACAAAGAATTCTCAACTGAGGAATACCGAATGGCTGAGAAGCCCCTGAAAAAATGTTCAACATCCTTAAACATCAGGGAAATGCAAATCAAAACAACTCTGAGATTCCACCTCACACCAGTAAGAATGGCTAAGATCAAAAAAGCAGGTGACAGCAGATGCTGGCATGGATGTGGAGAAAGGGGAACACTCCTCCACTGTTGGTGGGACTGCAAGCTTGTTAAACCACTCTGGAAATCAGTCTGGCTGTTCCTCACAAAATTGGACATAGTACTACTGGAAGATCCAGCAATACCTCTACTTGGCATATATCCAGAAGAGTTTCCATCTGGTTATAAGGACGCATGTTCCACTATGTTTATAGCAGCCTTATTCATAATAGCCAGAAGCTGGAAAGAACCCAGATGTCCCTCAACAGAGGAATGGATTCAAAAAATTTGGTACATTTACACAATGGAGTACTACTCAGCTATTAGAAACAATGAATATATGAAATTGATATGCAAATGGATGGATCTGGAGGGTGTCATCCTGAGTGAGGTAACCCAGTCACTAAAGAACTCACATAACATGTACTCACTGATATGTGGATACTAGCCCAGAAGCCTATACTACCCACGATACAATTACTAAACACACGAATCTCAAGAAGAATGAAGTTCAAAATACGGTCTCTTTGCCCCTTCCTAGAATTAAGAACAAAGCACACAGGGAAGGAGTTACAGAGATCATGTGTGAAGCTGAATCAAAAGGATGGACCAACCAGTGAAGGCGGCTGCCAGGGATCCTTCCCATAATCAGCCACCAAAATAAACTCTATAGCATATGCCAGCAAGATAATGCTGAAAGGGACCTGATATAGCTGTCTCATGGGAGGCTATACCAGTGCCTGGCAAACATGAAAGTAGTTGCTCACAGTCAGCTATTAGTTGGAACACAGAACTCCCAAGGAAGGAGCTAGAGAAAGTACCTAAGGAGCTGAAGGGGTCTTCAACCCTATAGGTGGAAGAATAACAGGAACTAACTAGTTCCCCCTGTGCTCATGTCTCTAGCTGCATATATGGAAGAAGATGGCCTAGTTGGCCATCATTGGGAGGAGAGGCCCCTTGGTCATACAGACTTTATATGCCCCAGTACAGGGGAACGCCAGGGCCATTATGTGGGAGGGCGTGGGTAGGGGATCAGGGCGGGGATGTGGGAGGGTAAGGGGAAATTTCTGGATAACATTTGAAATGTAAATGAAGAAAATATCTAATAAAGAGAAAAAAAAAGAACTTTGAACATTTCTTTAAGTACCTCTTGGTACTTTAAAAGAATATTCTGTTTTGTTTTTTAACCAACTTTTTAATTGCCTTATTTGGGAAGTTGGAGCTTAACTTCTTGAGTTCTTTATAAATTTTGTCTACTAGCCCTCTGTCAGATGTAGGTTTAGTCAAGATCTTTTCCCAGCGTGTAGGCCACTTGTTGTTTCATCTTATTGACAGTGTCCTTTGCCTTACAGAGCTTTTAAGTTTCTTGAGGTCCCATTTTTCAACTGTTGATCTTAGATCCTGAGATCCTGAGCTATCATCTTTTTTGTTTGTTTGTTTGTTTTGTTTTGTTTTTTATTCTAGCTGCTGTCTTACCTGTCAATGTAGTCAGAAATCTGGGGAATAAACAATAAGTTAGCAGTTATGTTACTTTAAAAAAAATGACAGAGTCTATGAACCACCGTTTCCTGTGGTCTGTATGGTCTCCATGGCAACTTGACCAGAGTCAGTCTGGCTTTCAAGCTCAGAAGACACAGGGCTTTTTCTCCATGGTATGGCCATGGAGGATATGAGAAATGGGTTAACTTGGCTTAGCTAAGACATTTGACTCAGAGTATCCAGTTTTGTCCACTGTGTATTTCAGTGATTATCATATCACAATCCAGGCAGCATCCTGTAGCTGTGTCCACATCTTCTGAGACCTTGAGAGAGAAACTGTTAGAGGCTTTTGGGAATTCTGTCTGTCATAAACTTAATAAGTAACAAACTTTTGATAGGTTGAGTGCTATATAGATTGGTTATAATTGAACAGAATTTAATCACAGTAGTAAAAATCATATTAAGACAGGATAGAAATGAAAACCTTAAGGAACTTTGAAAGTTCGTGTGGATAGAGAAAAGTACATTGTTGTATTAGCGGAGACATTTGGCTAGGACTAGAATGAAAGCTAGCAGTAGTGCAATAAGATCTTGGTGACAGAAAATGAGTACGTCCTGTGACATAAACTGATAGTGCAAGCTGTGAGAACAGGCCAGGGCTGTGGGAATATGGATAGGTAAGCACTTGGGCCCTTTCAACTACAAAGACCAAATGGTTGGCAGCAGCTTATGTGGGAGCTCTCTTGTGGGCAGGAGCAGGCAAGCAAGTTCTTCATGAGCTGAAGAGTGTGCAAGATGGGACCTCTGGCAGGACATGAGGGGTAGGAGTATGGTCCTAAACTGAGTACTGGGAATAGAGCTAAAGAGCAGAGGAGGAAAGGCAGCAAGTGGGAAAAAAGGACAATGAGACAAAAATGATGACATGACTCCAGCCAGTGCTGAGGCTGAAGTGGCTTTAATTTTTCCCAGCCAGCTTTTATACCATTCTAGGTGGTAGAAAACAATAGGGTCAATTCTTAATCAAAGACAAAGTGATTAAACAAGGTATTGAACAAAAAGATGACACCAGATAGTAATCAAACAAAGCAATAAACAAAGTCCCCAAGTCACTGGCTCTGGGGACTTATTAGGATTATCAAGACAAAATGGAAGTCACTCCTCTTTCCAATTTTTTTTTTCTTTTTTAACTAAATAAAAAAACTGGAGGGAGGAAGGGATGTTGGTATTCTGTCTGGACTCCACCCCACAGTTACCTGTCAACAGGCAGATGTGCTCCTCCCCATAGTTACCTGGCAACAGCCAAGTAGGCCTGCCCCACTAAAAAAGGGGCTGCTTGCCCCCTCCTCTTACTCTCTCTTGCCTCTCTTGCCACCTGCTCCCTTGCTCTCCTTCTCTCCCCATTCTGTCATGTGGCTGGTCCCTCAGGATGAAGAGATGCCTTATTATGGCCATGCTGAGACATTCCCTCCCTTCAGACCTCACCACACCTCCATAGATCACATCTTAATATTTCTTTATCTTTTTATAAACATGACAATAATTTTTTTCCTCCATTTAGCTTGATATTGACTATTAGCTTGTTGTGTATTGGTTTAGTCATGTTTAAGTATGTGCCTTGTATCCTTAGTCTAATACATCCAGTTGTTTTGGATTTTGTCAACGTTTTTTCAGCATCTAATGAGATGATCCTGTGATTATTTTTCATTTAGTTTATTTTTATGGTGGATTACACTGATGGATTTTCATATATTGAACCATCCTTGCATCTCTGGGATGAAGCCTACTTTGATCATGGTGAATGAAGTTTTTTTGATGTGTTCCTGGATTCAGTTTGTGAGTATTGTATTGAGTATTTTTTGCAGCAATGTTCATAAGAGAAACTTGTCTGAAATTTTCTTTACTTGTTGACTCTTTGTGTGGTTTAGGTATCAGGGTGATTGTGGCTTCATAGAATGAGTTTGGAAGTATTGACACTATAAAACAGCACCTTACTAAAATCATTTACAAATTCAATGCAACCATTAGCAAAATCCCTATAACAGTCTTCTAAGAAATAAAAAAAAATCCTAAAACTTTTTTTTCTCTTTATTAGATATTTTCTTCATTTACATTTCACATGTTATCCAGAAATTTTCCCTTACCCTCCCGCGTCCCCGCCCTGCTCCCCTACCCACCCCCTCACACGTAATGGCCCTGGCATTCCCCTGTTCTGGGGCATATAGAGTCTGTATGACCAAGGGGCCTCTCCTCCCAATGATGGCCAACTAGGCCATCTTCTTCCATATATGCAGCTAGAGACATGAGCGCAGGGGGAACTAGTTAGTTCATGTTATTCTTCCACCTAGAGGGTTGAAGACCCCTTCCGCTCCTTGGGTACTTTCTCTAGCTCCTTCCTTGGGAGTTCTGTGTTCCAACTAATAGCTGACTGTGAGCATCCACTTCTGTGTTTACCAGGCACTGGTATAGCCTCCCATAAGACAGCTATATCAGGTCCCTTTCAGCATTATCTTGCTGACATATGCTATAGTGTTTATTTTGGTGGCTGATTATGGGAGGGATCCCTGGCACAACAACAACAAAAATCTTAGATGATCAAAGCAATCCAGAGCCATAAGTCTCTTGTTAAAACTATAGAAAATTTAACAAATCCCCATTGCCAGGCTTGGGAGAGCCCCCTTGGAATTGGTCTGGACAGTCTAGAAGACTCAAAAAGTAGTATGGGCTATTACCATCATCCTTGTTTGCCTCCCAGAACTTTCAAGTCAGACCGTATTGCTGAAGAGGCCACATATTTTGTACACAAGACTTAGAGGAGTCCTGCTAAAGCTAACATAGATGGTCCTTTTCAAAGGCTATACTTTGTATACTATTTGAAAGTGCTCTGCAAGAAGCCAAGAGTGTAAAACCTGGGAGTTGCAGTAGACACTAGCATAGCAAAGGATCTCCAATACGTAGTAATGGCACTTCTCTCAGCTGCAATCAACAGCTTTATACTTGTACTTAAAACACTCTCAGTAACTGAAAGTTCACATGTGGTGCTGCGGCTATTGAGGTCATAGATCCAGGAGGAGCCTTTCTCTTAGAACTTTTCTAAACCAGTATAATTACTAACTGCATTTTAAATACTTGCCTCATACTTTCAGGTAAGCATAGCACTTACCCATCAAGGAGGTTTCTTTATGTGATAGATGGAGACCATTACAGAAATCTAAATCTAGAAGAACATCTGACTGTGGAGTGTCTAACCAGAGCTTATATATATATATATATATGAATATGACAGGGACAGGGAACCTAAGGTACAGAAAACATCTCTTAAGAGAGAGCAAGTGTATAAGAAATGGATTACCAGCATTGTCTGCTATGAGACACTGTCTTCTTCATATAACTAAAAGGATACACCCAAGTAATATCAAAATATTACATCTAACTACACAAGACCTGAACAAGAATATTTGGAAATGCTAGCACTGACAGGAATAATCTCACAAGACCTCACCCACAGATGAAGAGCTACAGGCAATTAATGGATTCTAGGAAAGCAATATTTAATTCTCTCCAAGAATGAGGAGTGTCTGGGTAGGTTATCCAAACCCAAGCCATCAGCACTAAACAAAGACATATAGCAACACTAAATATACTCAGCAGATGCAATCTTTTCCTGCTTTCATATATAGAAAAAGGTTAGGAATTTTAGAAGGATGATGGTGAACACAGAATTTTAGGGGACTAGAAGTAGATTGAAAATGTAAAAAATACACTACTCATGTTATAATTTTTCAAAAATATTATGAAAATTAATAAATTTATATTTATCTTATGAATTTAAATAAGTCTACAGTTATTAATTTTTCAAAACTTTAGTGCATTTATCAATTTCTCTAGTCTCCTAATTAAACATGAAGAGAAGGATAAAAGTCACTACACTCATTTTTAGTCCTGGAAAACATCTTACACACATAATCAGAGTTTCAGTACATCTATCTCTAGTCAGGATGTAGAATTCTTTAATGCACATGAAGTTCCAGAGGGGAGTATTTTTTTTTTCCTTCTCTCTTGTGGGCTGCCATCTCAGAATCTTTTAGATAAAGTTAGGTTGATAAACGATCAAAGCTGTGAAACCAAATCCTAAAAGAACTAGCCTTTCATTTTTCATGTTGAAGAAGGAGGCATTTAATAAAGCAATGTCTGAGGAAGGCATGGAAGTGTTTTTCCATTTTCAAAGAAAGCTTCCACACTTGCTTGTTTATCTGAAAACCATGATGTATGTAATTTATGAATGTTTAATATTTTTCTGGGTACAATGTTTCTAGGACAAAAAACTGGCTGTAAATTCATATATCAGATTTTAAAATCTCTTCAAATTTGATCAAAGTTAAATCAAAAGTATCAGAAGCCTTTGTATGATCAATGTTTCCTAGCAACTTAGGGCCTTGGATTTTTTTTTTTTAATCTGAATTCATGTTCAGTTTTCTTAGACTACTTTACGAATGCTGTTTCTCTTGACATTGTTGACTAACTCTTTTATATTTTATCTTTACTTTCTTCTTAAGAAACAATATCTGAACGTCTTTTAAGCTGCTTAAATCCCTCCACAGAAATTCATGACCTAGTCTGAGGGTACTTGCAAGCTTCAGTGAAAAACAATTCAGTTCAATTCAAACAAAATTGTTAGGTTAGCATGGAATGTTTCTAAATACTTTGTGAAATTAAAAAAGCAGTTTTATTTTCATTTCATTTTCTAAAAAAATAAAGTCCAAATTTACTTGTCTAAATATATTGCATATAGCTGCTAAATATTAACCAGCTCTGTTCTTAATCATGACAACTAAATTTTTTTAAATGTTAAATTTTTATTAGATATTTTCTTCATTTACATTTCCAATGCTATCTCCTTTCCTAGTTCCTCTTCGAAAGTCCCCTATACCCTTCCCCAGCCCTGTTCCCCAACTCACCCACTCCTGCTTCCTGGACCTGGCATTCCCCTGTACTGGGGCATATAATCTTTGCAAGACCAAGGGCCTCTTATCCCATTGATGGACAACTAGGCCATCTTCTGCTACATATGCAATAAGCTCTGGGCGGTACAGATTAGTTCATATTCCTGTTCCTTCTATAGGTTTGCAGACCTCTTTAGCTCCTTGGGTACTTTCTCTAGCTCCTTCATTGGGGGCCCTGTGTTCCATCAACAATTAAATTTTAAATTTCAATTTAATCATCACCTCTCCAACTATACCTAACACTTTATTTGTGTTGTTATCTGAAAATAGAGGGCAAGTTTCATGTGTGTGTGTGTGTGTGTGTGTGTGTGTGTGTGTGTATGTATGTATGTATGTATGTATGTATGTATGTATGTATGTATTCTTTAATTCTATGTCTTAAATATTATCAAGACATACCTTGCCCTTGGTAATATTTGATTCCTTAGAATTAGATAATTGCTGTTACTCATAAGTACTGTCTTTGCATGGTCAGTGAACTGAGGCATAAACAATCCAATATTCCTGCACCTAGAGGCATTGTAGATGTGGTTGGCTGCTGCATCACATATGTGTCAGTAGGGGGCTGAGAGGAGAAAGGCTACATCTATATGCTCAGTGTTCAGACATATGAACATCTGAATAATTAGTAGACTAACATTTCCTGAAAAGAAAAAAAAGAGTTTGGGACAAACACCAGTCTGGATCCAGGGAGACATAGACAGGTTTTCATGACAGGAATCAAGCTGGAGACTAGAAGAATCATGCCTGGGATCTTGGGCCCCAGGAAGAAAAAAGAAAGCTCAAGACAGATGGCCATTAGAGCAGTCCAAGAAAGGAGTGAGCACAGCATGACCACCAGACTGGTGCCATGGGGCCCAGACAGGGAAGGAGCCTGAGATGAGCACCAGCCTGATGCTATGAGGACCTGGGATGTCCAAGGATGCATGAGATGAGGTGCCATAAAGTACAAGTGAGGCATAGTACTCTTGAGACCACTACAGAAATGCCCCCAGGCACTCAGAGACTCCAGGCACCAAAAGAGGAACAAGGAAATGAAATGAGAGGGAAACAGAGGATGTGGGAACAAACACGGGAGGCTGGAGGGTTGGAAAGAACAGCCAGATGGGAGTAGCCAACTCTGCCACCTGGGATCATGTTAGGGTCTTGGCCTGTGCTAGCACCAGGGGCCATGCCTGGGTCCATGACCCTGCAGAAGAAGGGGCTTGTTACCACCAAAAGCCAGACTGATATCTCTGGTCTGAGCTGATGAACATGGACATGTTGATGTCTGAGGGCTATGAAAACTAGTCTCATTTTTCACCTGAGCATCATGGGAAAGCTAGCCCTGCCCCTAACCAGATGCAGTACTCACAAAAGTGGCTCCACACATTGCTAGAGTAAGATGCTTGAGAAAGCAAGTGTGAGTTGGCCCTACCATTTGTGTGATGCAGATGAGCAAGAGATTTGCTCTTATCTTCACATCTGCAGCAAACAGGAGACCTGGCCCTGGGTTCATGAAAGCAGGAGAGGTGGCCCTGGCTTTCACTCTCTGAAGCACTAGAGAGACCAGGCCCTCCACTGTTGTGGATTGCTGTTTGTATTTTCTGCTCCCTCAAGAGGGGAGCCCCTGTGAGGAGTAGATCATGTACTCAGGTGAGGTCAGGTGAAAGCTCAATTGGTAAGATAAGACTAGAGCCTGTGATTGGGCAGTGAAAGGAAAAGGCTGGCCTAAAAGTTTTAGAGACAAGGAGAAGGAGAAGAGGAAAAGCAAGACAGAGGAGAGAGGGAGAAGATGGTAGAAGAAGAGGTTGAAGATGGAGCAAAACTCATATGGCCTGGAGGATCTCCAAGTAGTTAGGAATTTCATAGATGCAATAGAGTAGTGTAGGATATATCTGCCCAATCTAAGCATGCAGCTTGTAATTATATTATTGAGTTATGTGTTCTTTGCATGGATATTTTGCTGTTGGAGATTTACCATTATAAATGTGGCTGGTATAAGTTATTAATGTTTTCATTTCATGATACTAAGGGGAACTGAGTGCACAGTAGTTGGTGTTCTGCTTGCCAGCCACAGGGTTTGATGGCCTGAGAAATGTGAGCAGTAGCTCTGGGCATTATAGGAAAAAATGGTTTGATTAGCTTAGCAAGCCCCCCCCCCCCCAAAAAAAAAAAAAAAAACCAACCAACCACCACCACCAACAACAAAAACAGGGCAAGATGGCTTCATTGGGGGTGTGGGGGGAGGCGAAACCACGATGCTGGTCCATAGCTATATTTAGCATGGGTTCATTTTAAAATTACGCGCAATATACCACCTCACCTGGGCAGCACAGTAGAGCACACCCTCGATTGTGGTTAAGCAATCCCTGAAGGTCTAAGTGTGGGAAATGTGGTCCTGCCTCTTATCTACTGTGCAATGGCATTAGAGAGAGAGAGAAATTCCTGCCAATTCTTTATGCCCTCACCACTGGAAGAATTTGCCCAAACATGGTCACTAGAACAGGAGAGCTGTCCCTGCCTCTTACCTAGTGCAGCACTTAGGAGAGCAGCACTGTATCTAACCTGGGAAGCAGGGTAGAGAAAATCCTGGTGGCAGGCGTTGCAAGTAAGCAGGTTCCAAGGACATGAGGGCATGGGAACAGAAGGGCTGGCCATCTGTGATACCTCGAAGGCCCAGCTGCAGGGCTTTCGAATGGCTTACCCCAACATCTACTGCATGGATGAACTGTTGGTAGGCATGAAGCGGTTAGTTATACAGATCTAAAACTACAGGATCTCCAAGACGCAGGGCAACAACAGGATACTCAATAGGAGCCCCAGTGAGCTTTGAATATTGCTAAAGTACCAGAAGCCAGAGGCATCTTACCAGACCAATGACTCATTAAAATGCATATTTGCAAGCAAAGAAGTGTGTGGACAAAAGGGCATACTGTGGGACACACTATGACACAATACAACTTCCACAATGAGATTTTTCCCTTGTTGTCCAGAGAAAGGTAGAGGGAAGGTACAAGAGTAGGAGGAGATGAACTGAATTTAATGCATGATGTAAAATTCACAAAGGACCAAAATACATTCTTAAAACACAATCAAATTTTACCTTTAAATTGTTTCAGAGCTGAATAAGAATTCAGTTTCATTCTATCAATCAAGACACTTTTATTGCTAACTATAACAGTAAAATTATGTGGATATTTTGTATACAATATGAAGCAAGAATGTGATAGCTTCAAAGAAGACTTTTTAAAGACCTTATCTTGTTTCAGTACATAATCACCATAAAAATATCCAAAACCAACTTTTTAAGAAAATTTAAGGAGTTTCTATTTGCTTTTTAAACCATAATCGAAAGTCAGAGCATTATTGCTGATACCACTCCACTGCTTGTTAGGAAAGCCATATTTGGTGATTGGATAGGTGAGATCTGGGTTGTACATTAATCTATTCCATTTAAATTAAATTCCAATTAAAATGCCGAGTTAATGGAGAATTATAGATTGTGTAAATAAATCATCAATTTGTTGCTGTTTTAGATGTTTGTAGAGGTTAATTACTTTCAATAATGCCATATATGGGCTGGCTCAGAATTTTCCATGAAAGGATTATTTTGTTATAAGTTTTAGAAAATATATGTAATTAAAAAAAAACGCTTTCAAAAACCACTTGCAAAGATAAAATATAAAAATGAATTTGGGTAATAATTATTTTCTCTAGTTATTTTCAAATTCAGATGGCAAAAGTATTTGGGTACAAAATTTCAAAATGACATTAAAACAAATAAATCAATATACTACTAAATTTTACTATAAGAGAATAAAATAATCAATTACAATTTTTGTGGTATTCACCCAAGCTACTTACTTGTATTACACTTCAAGTTATACCAATTAATTGTGAATATTTTGTAACTTTTTCATGTTTTTACTAAAGTATATTTACTTTAAAGAAAGAAGCATGTTTGAAGATATATTTAAACTATGTTGAATGTTACTTAGAATTTTTAAATATAGTAGTAAATTACTGAAATAAAACTTGCAAAAAGATATTTATACATTGGTTTTTCAATCTTAACAAAAACTAAATATTTGCCTCTAGTATTTACATTTTTGCTTTTAAATGGTATTACAAACAAAAATGGGATAACCAGCAAAGTAACAAATAAATTATATCACATTGTTGTAAATCATGTTCTCAAGCAAGGATATGTTTAAAAATTATATGTATATGTATTACATGAACTTCAGTACAGTATTCAAAGGCAAACTGTTTCAGAACATTCAATTTATAGGAAATGTTCAATGTCAATTTGAATTAATGAGTTGAAGGGGGTATTTTTTTTCTAAATGTCCATTAATGCTAATAAGCAAAGAAAACCAGAATACCAGAGTTCCACTAATCAGGAGTTGTCAACGTTGGGTCAAAAGGACTAAATGATAAAGGCAAATTTTATACACTTAGTAATAAGTAGGAGATTATTATGTATGATTTTATCTTAATTGGTTTGAGAATTAATTGGGTGGTAACAAAAGCATCCATAATGTTCTTCATTTGAACAGAACAATTAAAAAAGCCCCAAAGGTTTGGACTTGATGATAGCCACTCTACTGGATTAACTTCTAGCAATAAAATCAAATGAGATTTATTATTTATCTGAAAATTGAGTTAATGTTAATGAGTAATGTATACTACTTAGCTCAGCATATTTAAACTTTTGAAACACATTTCTTTGGACAAGGTCAAGTCTGCATAAAATTTATATAAAAGTAACTGATTTTTCTGACTATGTTTTTGTCTCATTTAAATCAATATTAAACAAGATTCAATGACATAGTGTATATCACCATCTATATCAAAAGCTGAACTACCTCCCATGTGTGTGTTTTGTCATATTAACACTTTGCCATACTGAAATAAAATGAGTTCAAATTAAAAATAAAACCAATACAATGAAAAAAATTTAAATATGTAACACGGATAAATCTGGTGAGCATTAAGTGAAATATGCCAGACATAGAATGATAAACACCAGACCATTTCATTTATATAACATTTTTAACAGTAGATCTGTTAGATGCAGAGATTCATATGATTATTATGAAAGAGTTAAGGAGTGGGGCTTGAGGTGATTTTGGCCAAAGAATAAATATTTAAACTCCAAGAATAAGTTCAAAGATATATTGTAAACATAGTGACTATAGTTAATAATTATATTGTACAAATAAAATTTGTTAATATTATACTTTGAAGATTATCACAAAATTTATAGTGAGCTATCATGAATATTGATGAGCTTGATTTACCAATGTCTAAAGTGAAAACATATTTTAAAACATCATGCTGTATGCCATAAATATATACATTTTTAATTGTGAATTAAAAGGTAAGGAAATTATAATTATCCTGGATTTGGCTGTGTGATTAGGACAAAGATATTTATTTTAGCCTTAGAATTAATTTTTTTAGTGTTCAGGTCAGGCTCTACTATATCAGTAAGTTTTAAGGATGTGACTTGACCTGAAATACTCTTTACAAAACAGCATTTTACTTCATTTTTAGGATGGAGGATAATTGTGAGCCCAGGTACCTGCTAACACATCTGTCAATCATTTTCCAAGCATCACAGACTGATAAGAGTACTTTTGTATACATTTAGTGAGATAAGCTGAAATTATAGGAATATGTAGGCATATTAAAATCATATAGGGAAACCAGGCCCTAGAACTTATTGGACACAGAACACAAAGAAAATCATGTAACTACTTCACAGAGTTATAGATACTTAGCACTACAACACCTATGGCCCCCATTGACCTCTCAGACTCAATGTGCTCCTAAAGACCAGCAGGAAAAGAATTCAATTGTGTCCCAGTGGTTTAAACTCTCCTTAATCCTCTGCTTGTCTTGCAACCTACTTGAATGTTGTTTTCCTGTTCATCTGTTTATCATTTTAGGCATGCATCCACCCACTGTTTCTATTCTGACCCAGTTCTATGCATTGGATTCTCAGCTATTATAAACTCTGTGACTTTGTTTCCCAACTCTGTCTTGAGGCCACAACAGCTGTTTATTCTCTTCAGTTGATTTTAGGGTTTTCTTTGTAATAGTGCAGAATCTATTTGAATTTCTATCAGTAAACTTCTGAAATGTTTTGAATTTTGCTGTAGCCTCTCACTTCTATTTATTCAGTGAACCATATACAAATAGAGACAGATATTTGGATAGAGACAGATGTACAGGAATGGAAGATAGAAAAGTAGATGATAGATAAGTAGATGATAAATGGGTAGATAGATGATAAAGAGAGAGAGAGAGAGAGAGAGAGAGAGAGAGATGATAGATAGATAGATAGATAGATAGATAGATAGATAGATAGATAGATAGATAGATAGATAGACATGTAGATGACAGATTTACTATGTGATTTGTAATATGAGAGTGTCACGGGCCAACACGTCTCTGACCAGCAGAGAAGGCAGTCATTAAACTCAGAGACTATGGCATAGGACAGCTAGTGCCTACTTAAGGGACCCTGATATAGCTGTCTCGTACAGAAGTGGATGCTCATAATCATCTATAAGAGGGAACACAGGGCCCACAATGGAGAAGCTAGAGATAGAACCCCAGGAGCTGAAGGGATCTGCAACCCTAGAAGAGGATCAACAATATGAACTAACCAGGACCCCCAGAACTCGTGTCTCTAGCTCCATATGTAGCAGAAGATGGTCATCATTGGGAAGAGAGGCCCCTTGGTACTGCAATCTCTATATGCCCCAATACAGGGAATGCCAGGGCCAAGAAGTGGGAGTGGGTGGACAGGGAAGCAGGTAGGGGGGAGGGGACTTTCCGAATAGCATTTGAAATGTAAATTAAGAAAATATCTAATAAAAAAATTGGAAAAAAAATAAAGAAGGTGGGAAGAAACGACACAGGGACGCCAAGGCAGGTTCAGAGCAGTTTGCCATTGCAGCTTCTGCTTTATTCTGCTTCTCTCTCTCTCAAGTTTCACACAGCTGCAGCCGTTCACTCACTCACTATGGTCTCTCCTATGCTGGTCTCTGGTCTCTGCTACGAGGGTCTCTCTTTCTCCTCATCTGACGCTACCCTCAATTTATACTTCCATTCACTCACGTCACCTCCCACCACCCAATCATAGACGCACACATCCAAGGCAGCATGCAGGATTGGCTGATAGAATGGTAGCACGAGATGTTGCGCTAATCTCTCCAAGAGTTACAAGCACTGCTTTTATTGTGCATGACTGAGACTGGGATAAAAAAGTGAGGTCACTGAGCTTAGCATATAGCCAGGGTGCCATCTTTGGCCCATGTGGCCGCGCCTGCTCCCCACATGAGAGTTAATATTAGTAATTAAGAGTGGCATAAAAGAACTTGCATTCACCTAGGCAAGATGTCCAAGAAAGGTTGAAATCTCACAAATTGCTGCCATTGAAACTGCTGCATCCTGTGCATAACTTACATCACTGTGGAGATACACAAAGGTGTTTATCATTGTTTCTGCTTTTGCACACTAATGTTACTTAAAGTCTCAAGTTCTTTTTAAATCTAGAAATTAAATCAAAGTGGGATAAGTTCGTGCCTTGCTGTCGGTTAGAAGTAAAAGGTTTGGGATGAATCCTAACTTATCAGAAACAATGTTCATTGTTAATTACTCAAGCAAGTGCACCAATCTTCTAGCATGCTAAATATTTAAAACAGTGTTTATACATTTAGTTATGAAAATGTTATTGGTATTGATGCAGTTATCAGTGCCTTTAGTCTTGTTCTCAATGAACATTAAACAGAAATTTGAATTCTTCTTTTAACCTTTTTTCAACTAATTTCTTAAAAGATAATATGAATACAACATAGCTGTATTTTGTCCTTTTGATTTCTATAAAGGGGTACCAATGTTTTGTGTCTCAACCAGATTACATAAGAGAAAAAGAATAAATGATTTGAGCCCTTACACAAATAAATAAAAGAATGTGTCTTCTAAGAAATACTCAGTGTATATTTCATATAAAATGGAATTTTTAATTGCTATATCTTAAAGTAAAATATACATCCATAGAGGCAAAGGGGAGGAGACAGGATAGGATGGGGGTCTATGGAGGGGTAACTGGGAAGGGGGATATAATTTGAAATGTAAATGAATAAAATGACTAATAAAAGTATAATTCCAGTGTAGATTTCTTCTCATTTCAATTAGGTTTGTACATTTTCCAGAATTACCCTTGTGATAAATTATTATTCAGATAAATAAATTGTACCTCTTGATCATGGTAACTAAAGTGTCATCTAGAAGAAATTGAGATTATACATTGATAAGCAGATAATAAGTGCAATATAATAGGGCAAGGGCAATAACTCAGCACTTGAGAGCATTTGCTGGGCCTGAGTTAATTTCTCAGTACCTACGAACAGTTTACAAATACCTGCAACTCTAGCTCTAGGGAGTCTGCTTCCCTTTTCTGGATTCCTGAGGCATAGTCACCCATATGTGCCAAACCAACTCTCTCTCTCTCTCTCTCTCTCTCTCTCTCTCTCTCTCTCTCTCTCTCTCTCACACACACACACACACACACACACACACACACACACACACACACACATAAACACACACATACACAAACACACACACACAAACCCTAAAACTAAAAAAAAAATAATGAAAAGAAATCATTTTTAAAAAGTGTTGTCTGTGCAGAGTAAAAGGAAATAAGGCTCATGCTCTTAACAGGGATTCACCAACAATGTTTGCTTGGCTATTTATCAATCAGTAGTACCTAATTGCTTTTTTTGAGGAAGGAAATTCACACCTTGAAATTCCGTTAGTGGTTCATAGATACCACCAAACATACTGCAATAATAAAGAAAAGTGTTGGAGAATTATGCCTTTAAAGGCATGCCTGAAAGATTAACTAGGCTTCTGATCCCATTACCCAGCAGATTTCTACACTGCCTGCCCCTCCAGAGCAGCTTGGAAGATATTCCTCATGCAACCATTTACAGCAGAAGTTTTTAACCCAGCAAGTTGTTGCTTTACACACTAAGGAAGCAACATGAAAAAAAAAAAAAAAGAGGAAAAGAACAACCTGTATAAAAGGGGGGTCTTTCTGCTTTTAACTTAACTCTAACATCTGGTATAAACAAGCAAAAATGGACTGACACAGATGTTTTCTTATAACATTCAGATATACAGATTGGCTATATTGCTGGAAGCCACATTTTTATTGCAAAGAATGTGACCCCAAATAATGCACTCTCATTCTCTTACCTGATGAGCCTGCAACAAGAAACAATCTTCCAGTAACTGTTTAATGAGGAAAAACATGAAAAGTCAAAAGGCAAACAAGAGAAAATGTAAGTGGGAAGAAAGAAGACATTTTCTTTATATATCGATATGTTTCTTCAAAAGCAGCCATTAAAATTCTTTGAGCGGTCCTATTGCAGATCTGGCTAAGGTGTGTATTCTGTCCTGTGTTCAGCCACCTCAGATAGAAAACATTTGTTTAGAGATATTTCTCTTTCCTCTCTAGAGATACAGCCTGTTCTTTCATTGTTTCTGTCCTTAAAAGCTCTGCTTAAACTCTGGAAGCTGAAATCCCTAAAACTCATAGAATAAATCAATTGCTAAGTCTTGATATTTTCTCTTCTATAATCATCTAACTCTCCCATTCTTGCCATTTCCATCTACTTATATCTTCTTGGCAGAAGGCTACTCTTCTCTTAAGTGCTTTAGTTATATGGACACTGCCTTTCCCAGGTAATGATTTTTATTCTACACCTATTGGGATCTTCCAAAAATTTATGTCAATAATATCAATTATGTTTTTAAAAATCCTCTTGACTCCTCTGCATATAAAAACTAGTATCCAAAATAGTGGTATTAGAACTTTGTAAAATAATGAAAATATTCTCTCTCCTTTACAACATACTAGCCGTTGGGTCATGAATCTTTTGAAAACACCTACATAACCACAGAGCTGAATTCATAGGTTATTTAAAATAAACTAATTTAACCTCAGATTCAAATAACCCATTAGCTTTTATTATAAACAATTACAAAATATAGATCACAATAAAATTATTTGTGTGTGTGTGTGTGTGTGTATACATGAAGGTAATAAAATATATATGTAAATTACACACACACACACACACACACACACATATATATACACACACACACACACACACACACACATATATATATATATATATATATATATATATATATATATATATGTATATATATAAAGGAAGTTAAGCTGCTTGGGCAGCTTGTGCTGGCTTTTTTTTACATAAGTACTATAGACTAACAAAACTCCCAATATGAGCATGAGAAATCTAATTTTGAGGGCTTAAATACAGTAGTCCAAGAGACTTGCTAACAGTGTAGATCTTGACTGCTTCTCAGGGAATAAATAGGGACCTCCATTGCTGAAGACATGCTACACTTAGGACAAAAAGTCGTGCTGATTTGAGATACATAAGATAATAAAGGCTGTGTTCTAACTTTCATGTTTCAAATGAAAGTTGCTAATTTAACAGTCACACTCAGCTGCAACGCCTGTGAACCATGATACCCTGAGTGGCAGGATGGCACAAAGCTGCATAACTGGTGCTTGTATGGTGGTGGACGCCAACAGTTACCAAATTAGACTTAAGTCATCCTGCATCAAAAGGAAATCATGCCTGCCACTGAAAACCTAGTCAGTATCCTGTGGAGCCTGATTTCATAAGCCTGAGATAAGAATCTCCTCCTGCCACTTTGTTAATCCCCTGGTACATTCTCAGTTATATATCTATCTATATCTATCTATCTATCTATCTATCTATCTATCTATCTATCTATCTATCTATCTATATACACACTCACAAATACATGTAGAAACTCTCCCTCATCTAAGAAACCTCTCTTTAGAGTATGTGGAGTTTAACACACAGACACAGACACACACACACACAGACACACACACACACACACACACATACAAGATTAAATGCAAAGATCAAAAAAAAAAAAAAAAAAAACAGTGAAAATCTGAGACTGTGGATACATCTACATCAGAGCTCCTTCTTCTGTAACTAATGGGACCATGGCCAAGAGTGAAGAAAGAGAGTATAAGAGCCAGAATACTAGGAAATCTGCTCTGAATAGGTTCTCATTGAAATGACTGTGCAAACAAGATTAAAGGAACAGTAATATCAATAGTTATATTAATGTGGAAAGAGAACAACTATCTGTGACCCCCTCCCTTTAACAAAGAATGACAGGGAGCACGGGGTCCACATTGGAGAAGCTAGAGATAGAACCCCAGGAGCTGAAGGGGTCTGCAACCCTAGAAGAGGAACAACAATATGAACTAACCAGAACCCCCAGAACTCGTGTCTCTAGCTCCATGTATAGCAGAAGATGGCCTAGTCAGCCATCATTTGGAGGAGAAGCCCCTTGGTACTGTAATCTTTATATGCCCCAATACAGGGGAATGCCAGGGCCAAGAAGTGGGAGTGGGTGGACAGGGGAGCAGGGAGGGGGAGTGGGGAGGGGACTTTCGGAATAGCATTTGAAATGTAAATTAAGAAAATATCTAATAAAAAATTTGAAAAAAAAAGATTTTTTGTTTGCCTGATTATTTGTTTGTTTATCTGTCTCTTTGTTTGTTTTTTGAGTCAATGTCTCTTTGTGGAGCCTTGGTTGTCCTGAAACTCACTCTGTAGACTAGGCTAGCCTTGAATTTACGAAGTTTGTCCTTCTACCTACAAAGTACTGAAATTAAACACATGTGCCTACACCTATCAATTTTTTATCAACTAGAAATATATTTGCTGGGTACTTTACTCAGTTTGGCTGAAGTTTATGAAATAGCCAGCCTGTGAGATAGGTCATAGGTCAGGCATTCTAAATATAAATAAGCATTTTGTATTCATCACTACTGTTTATCACTTATATTCTCTATTACCATTGAAGCACTAGCCCACCCATGACAAGAAGCTTGCCCAGCACCTTAGCTCATTCTGCCTACTAATAGTATTAAGTCTGCATGTAATAGTCTTATTTTGATGGAAAAGGATTTAATTTGTATTCTTCCATTTCTTTTAATTTGATGTCTTAAGAGTCAGTTTGAAATTTTCTCTCATACAGTATCATTTTGGTTCCTTACCTGATGACTATGTGCTGGATTATCTGGCTCCTATCACAGCTGGTAGGACAATTACCCTTGAATTTTAGAAATTTTTGCATGTGAAAATGCTCCTATTTAAGAGTTATCAGCTCTCACTGTATGTTTGTTATGATGGAATCTTTCATACAATAAGAGATATTAGGAGAAAATTGGTTCCTACTGAGAAAATCCAAGAGGCAAAACAAAACCCATTTTTAATAAAATATCACCATGGGATATTATTAAGATGAAATAATAATAAAAATAATATGCAATTATTCAAGTAACAATTATTGACATGCCATGTTTAAAACTAAAGAAAGTAAGTTAATTCACCATTGGATGTTATTTTCAAACTCTATGACTGAGCTCTCTTGTCCCTCCCACATACCTCATACTCAATTTTCTAATCCTCTTGGGTGGATGAAGCTTCTTTTGTCTGTGTTAATTTGATAAAATTTGAACAACAGCTGACGTGGAAAATCTAGAGGACACTGTTCTCTCAGGCTAATGGCATTTTCAGGAAAAATATCTGTGCTCTGGATTGAGAGGGAACACACAGTGGCAGATGTCTCATAGCTTGGCTGCCTCAGAAGTCCATGCAGTGTGAGGGGGAATGGATCAGAACCAAGGCAGTTTATATTTTGTTTCTCATGGTCTTCACTGCAATTCCTGGCTCTAAAAGCAACATATTGCAAAATGGTCACTGCCTCCCAAATACCTTCACATCTCTGATGTTTTAGACCACCATTGTGACTAACAAGGGAAGTCTTTCCCATTTGTAAAATCCAAGAGTTAACTGAAAAGTTGTGTCTATAATCTATAAATATTATCAGTCTACTCTATAGCAGTTACAGAGTGAACTGTTTTTAAGTAATTTGACAATTGTTGTTAAATTTCAAAAACAGACATAATAGGCCTTGGTTTAATTAAATTTCCATTAAAATAATTACAATAACCATGTCTAAAGTAAATAGACTATATAATAAATCAAATTTTTCAATAACCAAATTAAATATAACCATGCTAACTATTTAGGGTAACATTTTTTATAATTTAAAATTTTTATTTTATAAGATTTTAATTATAAGATTTTACCTTTTCTTTTTCTTCCTTCAACCTTTTCACATACATTTTACCCTTCATTGTTTTCTTTTGAATTCATGTACTCTTATTCATTAAGAGTACTAATATATGTTTATTAGTATGTATATATGTATATTCACACACATACACACATATATGTGTATTTACATATCTATTTCTAAATATATAAACAAAGCATGGTCAATCTGTATATTGTACGTGTATTTTCAGTGTCAACTATTTGGCATTAGCTAATCAGTTGTTGTGTTCATCCCTTGGAAAGAATATTTCTCCTAGTATAAACATCTTTTGTTTCCTGTAGTTATGTGTGTGTGTGTGTGTGTGTGTGTGTGTGTGTGTGTTTGTGTGTAGGTTTAAAACCTCTTAAGTTTTCCATACCTACTTTAATATATATATATATATATATATATATATATATATATATATATATATATATATTGTTGTTGTTGTTGTTGTTGTTGTCCTTGTTCAACTCATGTTTAGACAGCCATTTTTTAGCAAAAGTTAAGTTTCAAAGATTCTAAAAAGAAATATATTGGAGAACAAAATTCATTTTGAATAATTCAATAACCTAGTAATAAATCCAAGTATATTTATTACTGCATTTAAGTATCCTCTTTGTTCTTATAAAACCGATGACATCATCTGTGAACAGCTATGGCTAGAAAACAGCAAATAGGTTCAACCAAATAAAAAACAAGAGGAAATACATTTCATATTTAAAATTCCTTTGTTCTATAAGCATGTTTGTTTGAGATTTAGTATACACTAAGTAATGTTTTCTCATTATTTATTTCATTTCAAAAATTTCTTGTGATACAAATTCTTTCAAATAGGGATGGAGAGACAGCCCTTTTATTAAAAGTACTTGTTGTTTACTAAATAACTTAGGTCTAGTGTCAACATTTACATTCTGTAGTTCACATCTGCCCATAATTCTAGTTCCCGGGGATCTGATGCCTTTTAGCTTTTACAGGCCCCTGTACATACCTTGTGCACAAAACTACTGCAAACATGCACATACACATAAATAAAAAGTGAATAATTTAATCTTAATAACTCATACTTTAGAACCCCTATTATAATGACATAAACAATATCCCATCAGGATTTGTGTCCCTCACCATATATTTAGGGTTTTTATTGTTTGCTCTTTCCTGTAAAAATGTTATAGTGAAATTCTAGACATAATTCTGGATCACAAACTTCTTTGTCATTGATTTCTAGGAATGTAATAATTACTGATACAATGTCTTATCAATATTTTATGGCTCTTAATATATAAGTAAATATCATTTTGATGACATTTTATGATGGTGTGGGATTTCTCATGTTGGTAAGCAATCTTTAGCTTTGTGTCTTACCTTTCAAAAACATCTTTAACAATTTAAAATGTTGAAATAAAAGAGACAAATCCTTAAGACTGTGGTAGTATAATAAGTAACATTGTTTCAATCATTTGGAAGTTTTTCTTGAAACTGTGTTTTACCTGTATACAACACTGGCAATAATATTTCATCCAGCTATTCATTTATCTATATAGGAAACCAGGCTTTGTTTGATAATAAAGGGACAAAAATTGAGCAGGTATTGAAGGCAAGGCCTTCCAGTGCCTGATCCAACTTGGGATTTTTCCCATGAGCAGGCACCAAACCCTGACACTACTATTTATGCCATGTTGTGCTTGTAGACAGGATCCTAGCTAGCATGGCTGTCCTCTGAGAAACTCAGCAGCTGACAGAGACAGATGCAGATACAAACAGCCAACTATTGGGTTGAGGTTGAGGACCCCGATGTAAGAGTAAGAGGAAGGATTGGTGGACTGAAGGGGATGACAATCCCATAGAAAAATCAATAGTATCAACTAACCTGAACCCTTTGTAACTGTAGCTGATCAATTTTCCCTAATTGCCAGGCAAATATGAAAGTTTGGTGCTACCACACCAGTGTTCTGGATTCTCAATTGAAAGACACACAGACAGCCTTATATTTAATGTGCCCTAAGCAGCTCAATAAGGAGGCCACTCCCAAACCTCCACATGGCTAGCAGACTCTCCCCTCCTGGCTACCCAGACTGCAGCCCTCCTCTGCCATGATCCCCCCCCCCCCCCCCCCCCCTCCCCCTTCCCCCCCCCCCCCCCCGACTCTTACCTGTTGGCTGTCACTCTGTTCTGCACTTTTCAGGCCTGATCTTTCTGCTTCTCTGAGGATAGTTCTGCTTCTTCTTGGGTCCTCTTGCCCACTAATCCTCAATTTCTACCTCTGTATCCCTGACCAATCATTGGCTGATGGCAATTTTATTTCCCAGTTAGAACCAGCTGGGGGGCAGTGACCCTCAGAATTCCATTCACATGTGGAATTCTCATACAATTTGGGGAACTCATAATGCCAGCATTAAACCAAATCCACAACACCCTTGACTGAGAGCTCCCAGAGAGTAAGCCAGGAATCAAAGAGCATACAAGGGCTGGTCCATGAACCCTGGCACATATGTAGCCAAGAACTGACTGGTCTGGCCTAAATGAGAGATGATTCACCTAATCCTGTAGAGACTTGGTGCCTCAGGGAAGGCAGATGTGTGTGAGGAGGTGAGCTGCTGGGTGGGCAGGTGAGGGGTGTGGGGTTGGTAGTACCCTCTTTGAGACAAAGGGGAGGGGCAGAGAGCAAAGAACTTTTGGAGGGGAGACCAGAAAAGGAGGCAAGATTTAGAATGTAAATAAATGAAAAAAAAATTTTAAAATTAAAAAAAAACATTTTCATAAATTATTTTTAAATGTATTTAGTTTTGCTTTATATTAACTTATTTAAGTTTTCCCTCCATTTTTATCTTGGCTTTTATGTCTTTTACTGTTAGTATGTTTTTAGTCTCTAATAAATTTAACTTGATGTGAACTGACCTCCAAATTCTGCTCTAATAACCAGGTTGCTGATTCTTATACAAAGGTCAGACCATAATAATGATTGGTCAAAGAGTATACTTCTGTACTCCCTAAAATGGATGGAATTTAAAATACTGATGAGCACTTTCATTCATCTCTGATCCTCTGTCCAAGTTCTGCTTCATGCTCTTTCTGTGGCCATCCTCTGTGTGGAAGCTCTTGTGAGTGTTGGAGGCATAATCACCTGGTTTCTCCATCCATTTTTTATTTACTCAGTATTATCTGTTGTTGAGATCAGGCTCTGCTATTCTTCTTCTTCTTCTTCTTCTTCTTCTTCTTCTTCTTCTTCTTCTTCTTCTTCTTCTTCTTCTTCTTCTTCTTCTTCTTCTTCTCCTTCTCCTTCTCCTTCTCCTTCTCCTTCTCCTTCTCCTTCTTCTTTTTTGTTGTTTTATTTATTTACATTTCAAATGTTATTCCCCTTCCCAGTTTCCCCTCCATAAGCCCACATCCCCCCTCAACCATCTCTTCCTCAATGAGGATACTCCCCCAACTGCCCACCAGTGGTCAAGCTTTCCCCTATCCTGGATCATCAAGTCTCCACAGAACCAAAGGGGCTCCCCTCCCTGTGATACCAGATAAGACAATTCTCTGCCACATATTCATCTAGAGCCATGGTTACCCTCTGTGTACTCTTTGGTTGGAGTACATACCATTTATGTTCTTTTGTGGCTGGGCTATCCACTCAGGATGATATTTTCTAGTTCAACCCATTTGCCTGAAACCCATTCCCTTGGAGCTTTTTTGTTTTTGGAGGGGGGTCTAGTTGGTTAACACTGATGCTCTTCCTATGAGGTTGCAAACCCCTTCAGCTCCTATACTCCTTGCCCTAACTTCCTAATTGGTGTCCCTGTACTCACTCCAATGTTGGCTCTGTACATTTGCATCTGTATTGGTCTGGCTCTGGTAGATCCTCTCAGGGGACAGCTATACCTGGCTCCTGTCAGTAAGCACTTTGTGCCATCAGCAATAGTGTCTGGGTTTGGGGTTAGCAGATGGGATGGATTCCTAGATGAGCCAGTCTCTGAATGGCCTTTCCCTCAGTTTCTGCTCCCCTATTTGTCCCTGCATTTCCTTTGGAGAGGAGAAATTCTGGATAAACATTTTTGAGGTGGGTGGGTGACTCCATTCCTCAACGGTGACCATATGTATCCACTGGATATGGTCTCTACAGGTTCTATTGCCCATTTCTAGAGTATTTTGGCTAAAGTCCTCCTTGTTGGGTCCTGGAAACTTCCTGAAACCTGGGACTTTGTAGTGCCTACCAGCAGTTGCCTGTGCCCCACACCTACTTTCAAATTCCTGACCCTCTGTACATCTCCCCTATTTCTTCCCATTTCTGAATTGTTCCCCTTAACCCCTCCCTCCCAGATCTCTCATTCTCTCTCCTTTACAGAGATTATCTTCCTCCTGCCAAGTAGCACTGTAGCACTCAAACTTTGGTGTGATCTTTTTTCTTGGGTTTCTTATTGTTAGTGAGTTATATCATGGATATTCCAAGCTTCTTTTGGGCTAATATCCACAAAAGAGTGAGAACATACCATTTATGTTCTTTTGTGTCTGGGCTATCCACTCAGGATGATATTTTCTAGTTCAACCCATTTGCCTGAAAATTTCATGAAATTATTATTTTTAATAGCTGAATAGTACTTCCATAAGATCTAGCTGTGGGGCATTTTTTCAATTAGTGATCAAGGGGGAAAGGCCCCTTGTGGGTGGGACCATCTCTGGGCTGGTAGTCTTGGATTCCATAAGAGAGCAGGCTGAGCAAGCCAGGGGAAGCAAGCCAGTAAAGAACATCCCTCCATGGCCTCTGTATCAGCTCCTGCTTCCTGACCTGCTTGAGTTCCAGTCCTGACTTCCTTGGTGATGAACAGCAGTATGGAAGTGTAAGCTGAATAAACCCTTTTCTCCCCAACTTGCTTCTTGGTCATGATGTTTGTGCAGGAATAGAAACCCTGACTAAGACAAATTGGTACCAGCATAGTGGGGTATTCCTGTGACAACCTGACCATGTTTGGGGGAGGACTGTGGAAGGACTTTGGAACTTTGGGCTTGAAGATCCATTCATTGTTAAGAGATCTGTCAGATGTTGTGTAGGAGCTTGGAAGATAATGTTGAGAACAGTGCAGGAGATGGAGGCCTGGCTTGTGAAATTTCAGAGGGAAAATTAAAGACTTTTCAGGGCCATTGTTACTTTGATTGTGAAGATTCTGTGGTTCTGGCTAGCTGGGGCTGAAGAATCAGCTCTGATTAACAAGATACCAGAACTACTAAAGCAAAAACTTTGCATTACTGGGACTATTGATGCTGGTTAGCTGGAGCTAAGAAATTAGCGGTGATTAAGAAGAGACCAGCATCATTGTGGTGAAATCTTCCAGGAAGTGTTTTCTGAGAGCACAGAGGCTGTGTTCCAGAGATAGCCTTGTGCTGTGGCTGGACCTGGTAATGTGTAAGAGTTAGGTGGTACTGGTTTTGAAGGCATGAAGGGGTCATGCAGAGCAGCTGAGGCCATGGAAGCACTGTGATAGGCCATGGAAGGCCATTGGTGAAAGTGCAGCCTCAGTTGCAATTGATGGCCCAGGACTGAAGGGGTCATGCAAAGGAGTTGAGGCTTGGCACCATGAAGAGAGCATATGAGAGGCTAGTGTTGAAGCCTAGTTACAGTGGAAGACAGTAGCAGTGGAGTACAGGCAGCTGTACAGCCTAGAAGACAAGGTGTATGCTACAAAAGGCATGGCTGGAGAAGTGACCCAAGCCCTTGGAGGAGCCCAGAAGATTGTGAGTTGGATCCCAGGCATTGGATGTTTGGAGATTGATTTTTGCTTTTGATTGTGACTGTGCCCTGATAGTTTTTCCTCTTGAAGGAAGTTTTTTAGTGAAGCCCACAGTTAAGAGACTTTGAATTTTAAAGTACTTTGTATTTCAAAAGATACTGCATATTTTAAAGGGATTAAACTTTTAATATGTAAAGACTGTGGGACTTTTAAAGTTATTTAGATCTTGGGGATGAATAAGAACTAAGGGCTGAGGCTTACTAGTGATGTGTTTGTGGGTCAAGTTGACAAGGGGTCAATTGTATTGGCTAGTTTTGTGTCAACTTGACACAGTTGGGTATATCACAGAGAAAGGAGTTTCAGTTGGGGAAGTACCTCCATGAGATCTAGCTGTGGGGTATTTTCTCAATTAGTGATCAAGGGGGAATGGCCCCTTGTGGGTGGGACCATCTCTGGGATTGTAGTCTTGGATTCTATAAGAGAGCAGGCTGAACAAGCCAGGGGAAGCAAGTCAGTAAGGAACATCCCTCCATGGCTTCTGTATCAGCTCCTGCTTCCTGAACTGCTTGAGTTCCAGTCCCGAATTCCTTAGTGATGAACAGCAGTATGGAAGTGTAAGCTGAATAAACCCTTTCCTCCCCAACTTGCTTCTTGGTCATGATGTTTGTGCAGGAATAGAAACTCTGAAAAGATAAGCACCATTTGTTGAAAATGCTGTTTTTTTTCCACTGGATGGTTTTAGCTCCTTTGTCATAGATCAAGTGACCATAGGTGTGTGGGTTCATTTCTGGGTCTTCAGTTCTATTCCATTGATCTACCTGCCTGTCACTGTACCAAAACCATGCAGTTTTCCCCCAATTGCTCTGCAGTACAGCTTTAGGTCAGGGATGGTGATCCCACCAGAAGATCTTTTATTGCTGGGAATAGATTTCGATATCCTGGGATTTTTGTTATTTCAGATGAATTTGCAAATTACTCTTTCTAACTCAATGAAGGATTGAATTATAATTTTAATGGGGATTGCATTGAATCTGTAGCTTGCTTTAGGCAAGATGGCCATTTTTGCCATATTAATCCTGTCAATCCATGAGCATGGGAGATCTTTCTATCTTCTGAGATCTATAATTTCTTTCTTCATAGATTTGAAGTTCTTGTCATACAAATATTTTATTTCTCAGTAAGGGTCACACTGAGGTATTTTATATTATTTGTGAGTATTGTGAGGGGCGTTTCCATAATTTCTTTCTCAGCCTGTTCGTAGCCTCCCCCAGCCTTGAACAGGCTGGCTCAGACGTGTTCTGCTACTGTCAGTTAGCCCACCTAGAGTGGAGTTTTCCAACTTGGATAATGTCTACTTTTCTGCCACTACTGTGACTTTCTCCAAGACAGCACTACCAGCTGAGAGGCTTAACCTGTCTTCCTGAGGCAATCCTAACTAAGCAACAGCCTGGTGACAGAGTGAAAAGACCTTGGAGACAAAGCAACCAGAGCCTGGCATGATGGGGAATGGGCCTTCCCCTTTTTAAGTTCAGACTCAAAAAAATAAATTTGGGGCCTTGATCAGTATCTTTGTCTTGGTCTAGTTTTTCTCTCACCTTATCTCCCTTACATCCCCAGCCTCCCTCTCAAGAACCTGGTTTGTGGCTGGCTGTGTAGGGGAAAAAAGGGGGGAGGGAGAGAGGCGGCATCAGGCCAGAATTCATGTGCTCTGGGCAGGTGGATAAGGGAGGACTGCTGGATGCTTTCCACTCAGTCCCTGGTGGGCATCTGGCTGTGTGAAGCCACTGGACCACACATGATGGGGGGGGGTGGACAAGGGGCAGCCCTGGTACCAGGGGCTGCAGGGTGACTCTCTAAGCCCCTGAGATATGGGAGAGAGGGAAGAGGGAAAGAGGTTCCAGCCCAGTCCTTAGTCTGGTCCGTGGCTATAGCACAGGGAGGCCTTCTGATGGGAGATTAGACATGGCTCTTTAAGAGAAAGCCTATTCCATCTTCCAAGCACAGTAGGCCTTGATGAACAGAGACAGTCTATGGTTTTAGAGTTTTATTGTAGAAAGGCAGAGGGAAAGAGAAAAGGTAGAAGAGAGAGAAGGAGTCTAGCCATGGTCTAGAGGAGGGAAGGGGAAAAAAGAGAATAAGAGGAAAGGCTAGAGAGTAAGAGGTTAGAGAGAGAGCAAGGAGAGAGAGAAAGAGAGTGAGGAGGGGCCAAGCAGCCCTTCTTATAGTGGATTATTATCTTATTGTTACTAGGTAACTGGGAGGAGTCTAGCCTGAAGTTCAGAAGTTTGGGACATTGTCTACATGACTACTAGCCACATGCTTCTCTTATGGGGGCTGTGAGGGCTGTAACTTCAACAGGAGCCAGGGGTCCAGGAGACATGAGGGAACTCCTTCAGTCCCATGTAGGTGGGAATTACCACCATCAGGTTCTACCAGGGTTCAGACCTCAATTCGACTGGAGACCAGCATGTCTGTGCATAGCCCATTGCCCCACAGCTGGCTACACCTGTTTATCCTTTGAATAGAGGAAGGTCACTGATTGGTTTGAGTTAATTTTGCCATTTTGCTTAAGTTGTATATAAGGTTTAGCAGTTCTCTGGTAGAATTTTTGGGGTCACTTATGTATACTATCATATCACCTGCAAATAGTGATATTTTAAATTCTTCCTTTCCATTTTGCATCCCTTTGATCTCCTTTTGTTATCAAATTGCTCTGGCTAGGATTTCAAGTACTATATTGAATAGGTAGGGAGAGAATGCACAGCCTTGTCTAGTCCCTGATTTTAGTGGAATTGCTTCAAGTTTCTCACCATTTACTTTGATGTTGTCTACTGGTTTGCTGTATATTGCTTTTTTATGTTTAGGTAAGTGCCTTGAATTCCTGATATTTCCAAAACTTTTATCATGAATGGATGTTGGATTTCGTCAAAGTCTTTCTCAGCATATAATGAGGTGATCAAATGTTTTTTTTTTTTTTTCCTTCAAGTTTGTTTATATAGTGGATTATGTGTATGGATTTTTGTATAGTGCACTATCCCTGAATCCCTGAGATGAAGCCTACATTATCATGGTGGGTGATCGTTTTGATGTGTTCTCAGAAGTTATTGAGTATTTTTGCATCGATACTCATAAGGGATTGTGTTCTGAAGTTTTATTTGTTTCTTGAGTCTTTGTGTGGTTTAAGTATCAGAATAATTGTGGCTTCATAGAAAGAATTGGTAGAGTACCTTCTGTTTCTCTGTTGTGGAATAGTTTGAGAAGTATTGGTATTATGTCTTCTTTGAAAGTCTGATAGAACTCTGCACTAAACCCATCTGGTCATGGAAGTTTTTGGGTTGTGAGACTATTAATGACTGTTTCTATTTCTTTAGGGGATATGGGACTGTTTAGACCATTAATCTGATCCTGATTTAACTTTGGTACCTGGTTATCTGTCTAGAAATTTGTCCATTTCATCCAAGTTATCCATTTCGTTGAGTATAGGCTTTTGTAGTAGGATCTGCTGATGTTTTTAATTTCCTGAGATTCTGCTGTTATGTCTCCCTTTTCATTTCTGATTTCAATTAGGATATTGTCTCTGTTCTCTCTAGTTAGTTTGCCTAAGGGTTTAACTACCTTGTTAATTTTTTTCAAAGAATCAGCTCCTGGTTTTGTTAATTCTTTGTATAGTTCTTTTTGTTCTACTTGGTTGTTTTCAGCCCTGAGATTATTTTCTGCCTTATACTCCTCTTTGGTCTTTTTGCTTCTTTTTGTTCTAGAGCTTTCAGATGTGATGTCAAGCTTCTCCGGTATGTTTTCTCCAGATTCTCTTTGGAGGCACTCAGAGATATGAGTTTTCCTCTTAGGACTGCGTTCATTGTATCCCATAAGTTTGGGTTTGTTGTGGCTTCATTTTCATTAAACTCTAAAAAGTCTTAATTTCTTTCTTGACCAAGTTATGATTGAGTAGAGTATTGTTCAACTTCCATGTGTATGTGGGCTTTCTATTTTTTATGTTGTTATTGAAAATCAGCCTGATTTCATTGAAATCTGATAGGATTCATGGGATTATTTCAATCTTCTTATATCTGTTGAGACCTGTTTTTTGACTGATTATATGGTCAATTTTGGAGAATGTACTGTGAGGTACAAAGAAGAAGGTACATTCCTTTTTTGTTGTTTTTTTTGTTGTTTGTTTTGGTTTTGTTTTAGAACAAAATGTTGTATAGATATCTGTTAAATGTATTTGGTTCATAACTTCTTTCAGTTTTACTGTTTCTCTGTTTAGTTTCTGTTTCCCTGATCTGTCCATTGATGAAAGTGGAGTGTTGAAGTCTCTCACTATTATTGTGTGAGGTACAATATATGCTTTGAGCTCTAGTTATGTTTCTTTTATGTATGTGGCTTCCCTCCCATTAGGAGCATGGATGTTCAGAGTTCCTCTTGATAAATTTTTCCTTTGATGAGGATAAAGTGTCCTTCTTGATCTTTCCTGATAACTTTAGGTTGAATGTGGATTGTATTCAATATTAGAATGGATACTTCAGTTGTTTTGGGGGGGACTATTTGTTTGGGGCATTGTTTTCCAGCTTTTTACTCCAAGGTAGTGTTTGTCTTTGTCATTGCAGTGGGTTTCCTGTATGCAGCAAAATGCTAGGTCCTGTTTACATATCCAGTTTGCTAGTCTATGTCTTTTTATTGGGGACTTGAGTCCATTGATATTAAGAGATATTAAGGAAAAATGATTGCTGCTTTCTGTTATTTTTGTTGTTAGAGGTAGAATTATGTTTTGTGGTTATCTTAATTATGGTTTGTTAAAAGCATAATATTTTCTAGCTTTTTTCTAGTGCATAGTTTCTCTCCTTTTGTTGGAGTTTTCCATTTGTTATTCTTTTAAGGGCTGGATTCCTGGAAAGATATTGTGTAAACTTGTTCTTGTTATGTAATATCTTGGTTTCTCCATCTATGGTAACTGAGAGTTTTGCTTGGTATAGTAGGCTGAGCTGACATTTGTGTTCTCTTAGGGTCTGTATGACATCTGCCCAGGATCTTATGGCTTTCATAGTCTCTGATGAGAAGTCTCTTGTAGCTCTGATAGGTCTGCATTTATATGTTATTTGATCTTTTTCCCTTGCTGCTTTTAATATTCTGTCTTTGCTTTGTGCATTTGGTTTTTTGATTATTATGTAAAGGGAAAAATTTCATTTATGGTCCAACCTATTTGGTGTCTGTTGGTTTCTTGTATATTCATGGCCATTTCTTTCTTTAGGTAAGGGAAGTTTTTTTTTTTTTTTTTTTTTTCTATAATTTTGTTGAAGATATTTACTGGGCCTTTAAGTTGGGAATCCTCACTCTCTTCTATACCTATTATTCTTACATTTGGTCTTCTCATTGTGTCCTGGATTTCCTGGATGTTTTGTGTTAGGAGTTTTTTGCATTTTGCATTTTTTTGACTGTTGTGTCAATGTCTTCTAGGGTATCTTCTATGCCTGATATTCTCTCTACTACCTCTTGTATTCTGTTGGTGATGCTTGCATTTGATCTCTTTCCCAGGTTTTCAATCTCCAGGGTTGTCTTCCTTTTTGTTTTCTTTAATACTTCTTTTTTTCCCAATTTTTATTAGATATTTTCTTCATTTACATTTCAAATGTTATTCTGAAAGTCCCCTAAACCCTCCCCCATCCCCCGCCCTGCTCCCCTATCCACCCACTCCCACATCTTGGCCCTGGCATTCTCCTGTACTGGGGCATATAAAGTTTGCATGACCAAGGGGCCTCTCTTCCCAATGATGGCCAACTAGGCCTTCTTCTGCTACACATGCAGCTAGAGACACGAGCTCTGGGGGTACTAGTTAGTTCATGTTGTTCTTCCACTTATAAGGTTGGAGACCCCTTCAGCTCCTTGAATACTTTCTCTAGCTGTTCCCTTGGGAACCCTGTGTTCCATCTAACAGCTGACTGTGAGCATCCACTTCTGTGTTTGCTAGGCACTGGTATAGCCTCACATGAGATAGCTATATCAGGGCCCTTTCAGCAATATCTTGCTGTCATATGCAATAGAGTCTGCGTTTGGTGGCTGATTATGGGATTTATCCCTGGGTACAGCAGTCACTGGTTGGTCCATCCTTTTGCTTCAGCTCCACCCTTGATCTCTGTAACTCCTTCAATGTATGCTTTGTTCCTAATTCTAAAAAGGGGCGAAGTGTCCACACTTTGATCTTCATTCTTCTTGCGTTTCATGTGTTTAGCAAATTGTATCTTGGGTAATCTAGGTTTCTGGGCTAATATCCACTTATCAGTGAGTATATGATACGTGGGTTCTTTTGTTATTGGGTTACCTCACTCAGGATGATACCCTCCAGATCCATCCATTTGCCTAGGAATTTAGTTCCCTCGTCCCTTGTGCTAAATTTCTGTATTAGTCAACTCTTCCATAGCAATGAAGAGACACCATTATCACAGCATCTCTTCTAAAAAACAGCATTTGGTACTTGCTTACAGATTTGTAAGTTTAGTCTACTGTCTTTATGGAATAGAACATGGTGGCATGCAAGCAGACACGGTGCCTGAGAAGTAGCTAAAAGCTCTATATATCAATCTACAGGACCTAGGAAGGATGATAGCAGCAGAAAAGGAGAAAGACAATGGCTTAATTTGGGCTTTTGAAACCTCAAAGCTAACCCCCACTGACATACTTCTCCTAACAAGGCCATACCTCCTAATCCTTTTCAAGTAGTACTTTGCCCCGAAGACAAGATTCAAATATGTGTGCCTTTGATGGTCATGCTTATTCAATGCACCACAATTTCAAATATTGAAAAAAATATTTTATTTAGTCACTTGGCTTTATAGAAATCAGAATCAGAGTTTTGTGCATGCTGTATGCATGATAACCACAAAAATATTTCCAATACATTGGCTCTTAATTGTCATATTGAACCTGTCCATATTGTAGAAACTGATTATAGACAATGCTGCCTCATCATAATCTATTTCATATAAAAGTTGTCTGATTACAATGTTGATATTTTAAAGTTCTTCAGCACTTGTGGTTTTTATATCATTTTTTTTTTTTTTAGTTTTGAGATTATATTTGCATCACTTCTTGCTTCTGTTTCCTCCCTCCAAACCCACCTATATGCCCCCATTTCTTTTTAATCAGAATTCTTTAGCCTGGTTTACAACATTAAGCCAGAAGCTGAAGTGGTTAGAGGTACTTCATTCTCTATTTTCTTTTTATTCATACAATTTTTAGCTAAATAGACTTGTAAACTAATTATGTAAATGCATTGACACACCTTAGAACTAATGACTGTCATTTAGGTCACATTGTTTTGTGTGCAACCCATTTTATTAAGCTTTTGCTTCATATTTAATGGATTAAAATCATAATAAAATCATTAAGCACAAACTTACTTTATATTGAGGAAAATCAGGCAATGAGGGATTAGCAATTTTTCCAAGGTCACAGCAACAGGATTTAAGCATGCAGAGACTTGTGACTGACTCTGTTTATTTAAAGTCAGATTCTAAATCAGTTCCAAAAATAAAGTACAAAGCCAAGCCCTGTGGTTTGTTTGTGAAACATAAGTGAATTTTAAATCTGAGAATTATATTGCACACATTATAGTGAAAGTTTGTCTTAAGTGCTGAAATGTTATCTCTATCTTCAGAAGACAAAGGAAGTACAAGGAAATATGTGAATACACATTACTTTATTCTTTGAGCTGTGCACCTGATTGCTTAGTAATTGGGCAAATCTCTAACCACAGACTCTAGCTCTAGTAAAATTTTATAAAAGTAAATTTTATTACAGTACATATTAATCATACTTCTCATTAAGTTGCCTCATTTAAAGTGAGTATTTACTTTCTTATTCAATGATTGCAATAGTGCCTTTCATAAATATCAACAGCCACAACTTCCCACTGTGTAAAATGTCCTTTGGAGAGCAAAGACGATATCAGTGTTGCTTCATTCAATTAAAACAAAATAGTTATTTTTTATTAAATCAACAGTTACATGAATAAAAGATTTTATAGTATCCTTTGATACATTTAAGACTCACTTGCAAACTATATAGAATTTTCTCAGAGGTAATGTGAAAGTGATTAGAGATGTTAACACTGAGAAAAGAGAATCAGGCATGCGTATTTAGCATAAAATGTATTTTACTTCAAATGGTCCCATTTTTATTGTGAATATTTATTTTCAGTGGCAGAAGGTTATATTACATATATACCTTATATTAGATACTAAATTGAAAGAAACCAAATATATACTTAAAATTACTTCTAATTATTGTTTTTTCTCATTCCCTTGGGCAAAAATATATGAAATACACAAAGAAATTTAGTGTGCTCAAAAGGGTATAAGGTAACTCTAGAAAGTTTCCAGTGAACCATGCCCTCACTGGGTGCCCAGCTCCTTTAACACATATACCATGTTTGCCCATTACTTGAGTGACCCCAACTCTGCTTTCATTGACTGTCTTGTGAATGAACCCATGAATGACATGGAAATATAATTCAGGATAAGGACAATTCATGGCATGGTTAGTTTGTCAGGGTTTTCCTTGGAATGGTTGTTACTTCCAAATCCATTAATGGGGATATTAGTTATTCATCACAAAGTGGTCCACCCCATATTTTTCTGATGGATCATCTAAATGAAAGAGTTGATATAATCAAACTACCTGTTGTGCAAATCTGCATTTGGGGCATATGCCACTTTCAAATGCCTATGCACATAGATGATGTATATGCACAGGCAGCGTATTGTTCCTGGCACAGACAATGCTACCCTGTTCATTAGAAACTGCTAGGAGCTTCTGTACATTAAATTCTTAGTTTTCCTCAACACATGTGATCATTCCCATTATCACTTGCCAGACTCAATTCCCAACTATCTGCAATTCATAGCATATATAGTGTTTGATATTTCTCCTGAGAAGTACATGTTTAGTCTTTAAAATTTGCTAACACTTTCATTTATAAGCCTAACCAAACACAGAGAGTGAAAGAGAGGGAGAGGGGGAGAGAGAGAGAGAGAGAGAGAGAGAGAGAGAGAGAGAGAGAGAGAGAGAGGTGTACATGCACATACAGTCATCTCATAAAAGAGCAAATTGATTGAAGGAACTTCTTTAAAGTTCCTTCTAAAGAAGGAAATGCTAATTTTCAATTAATACTTAAAAAAAATAGGGTCATCCTCAGCCACCAGAGAAATGTTAATGAAAGCTACACATCCCCTTGGAAAAGATAGCTCCATGAAAAAGTGGTATCAAACCAAATTGAGAATTAATGGTCATTGCTCAGGAAGAATACTGGAATAAAGATCCACTGTCTCTAAGTGACCATGGCATCCAGCAGTAGGCAGTCAAATTAATGAATAAAAACATGTTTATAAAATGACAATGAACTAAATTCTAAATGTTAAGAATGACTCACAAATGATATCGTTTTCTAGATCATTTCACTCTTAAATTCGCACAGAAGATCTTTTATTTATGAAGCTATTTGTGTACCTTTCCAGTGATCCAGAGAAGATTGCCCAAAAGGAGAGGGCTCCATGTTGTCCATATTGGCCCTAAAACTTGGTTGATTTCAGTCTTTTATGATCATTGTACTTGTTTTCCCATCAACTTTCCAAGCCTTGGTCTCATGAAAGGTGCTGATCATGTTACAGTCATGGTACTGCTTATTAAACCTCAAATAGGCAAGGGTTTCCAAGGAATTATTTCAGTAAGTTGTATGTGAAAAAACATATTTAATGAAGAACATATGGTCTAAATGTAAAGCTTAATGACAGAATAGTTGGCTGTGTATTGTGAGTGTGGGTTTAAATTCCTTCACTGATATGTAAAAACAAAAAGAATAGAATAATAAATGGAGAAAAACTCATGGGACTATTTAACTTTTCAAGCCATAGTTACTTCAAATAATCCTTGCAATAAAATAGAAGGCCCCTTCTGCTAATTCATACTACTTTTTAGGATATGAATCTGCAAATGAATTCTTTAAATATAGGTAACTTATATTACATATAAGGCATAAAATTATCATTACATTTATTGGTACTTACTCTGAAAAATTAGACTCTAAATAAGAAAGCCAAGAAATAGAAAACATTTTATAAAATTGGAAAATACTTAAAAACAATAGTATTTTTCAGGTACATACATACAATTAAGGAAGGATTTATTTTATGTATATGGATGTTTTGTCTGTATGATCATTGGCTATCTCTACAGCCCCAGTTAGTGAACACTTTATTTTGACTTGGTTATATATTTTTAGCAACATCCTGAGTTTTAATAGCAACACACATTTTCAGCTGTTCATAGGTTCAGAATGAGCTAAGACTATGAGTTGTGGCTTACTGGACAGTAATATTCTCCATAGTCTGGAGTCCTCAGTTTAATAAAGGAATTGGGGGGAAAGTACAGAGATTGACAAAAAAAGAGAAATTATAGGAATGACAAATTTTTCAGAGCATAGGAAATGAAAAACTAATTAGCATATTTTATAGAATAACAATGGAATAATAATCATGGCATCTGCAAGCTTTAACAGATGCAGAAAGTGCACCATAGTTTAAAAGGAAATAATGGTGTTTGAGTTTGGTGACTTTCTACTAAGTATTTCGTGACAGCCAATTGTAGATATCATATAACTAACAACTCTGATGGTGCTGTTTTAAATTATGAATCAACAATATGAAATAAATCATGCCCTGAATTACGTACTCTGCTCCTCTCTATTTCCTCTGGTCCATATGTAGATGAAGGAGGTAACAAAAAGCACATTAACTCCTTTAACATATAATCAGGGTGTGGATTTGCTCTAAGGAAATCCTCACAATTGTGTCCTAAAAAGCATTTAAACAACCACCAGATTCCATGCTTACTATCTTATGGAAGAAAATGACAGAAGTAAAGAGTTGTGAGTCTAAATAACATCACATAGTTAAAAAAAAACCTGAACATAAAAGGGTGATAAATTAGGCATAAAATGGTAAATTTCTAATAATTTTAAGAACCATAAATATCATTTTAGATAACCTAAAATCATTTAGGCATGCTGGCTATTTTTAGTCTACTTAATACAAGGTACAGTTATTTGAAATGTCCAATTGATAAATTACTTCCTTAAGATCAAGCTGTAAGACATTTTCTTTTTTAGTTATTTATGGGAAAGAACCCAGTCCACTGTGGATGGTGCCATTCTTAGGCTGGTACATTTCTGGGTTCTATAAGAAACTCACCTCATCAAGTCATGGGGAGCAAGCTAGTAAATAGCACTCACTGAAGTGGAAACTTCTGGTTTCTTTGGGTATTCATTTGTGTCATTTGATGTTTTTCTGGGAGCTGTCTTATGAAAGTATGTTGTGCTGAGGAAAACACTGGAGAGGATGTGAGGTTTGGAAAGAGTTTGAGTAGAACCTAACAAATAGTGAATGACACTAATGCATTGGTTTGCTTTGCAATGATTTGCTGGTCTTCACTGATCTTTACTTGTAAAGAGTTTGTAGAGAGAAAAAGGTCAAAGAACTTTTCATGGTATTCTGGATATTTCTTTTTGATTCCAAGGACTTGTGCCCATTCAGTAGGGCCTCACAGTTTCTTCTGGGTGGAATCACTGTTACTGATTTGTGTCTGCTGTTTGCCTATTGGGCTGGACTAAGAAGCTGATTCATGTTTTGAATCACTACAAAGAACTACTTCTAAACATGTCCACACATCCCCTTCTATTAACAATCTTTCTCCTCTACCTTTTGTTGGTAGACTAGAAGGGATGCTGAACATTTAATGAATACTTATTAAAATACATTTTAAAAACTAAGCTTATAACTCTACCATTTCCACTGTATCAGGTTCTGTCAGGAGCTTCCTTTCCTGTTGTGTCTTTTATCCTAACTCTCAACAATGGGACTGGTGCCCAGAAGTGCAAGCTGAAATAAACCCTTTGCTCCCAAATTTCCCTTGATCATGGGGTTTCATTACATCAGTCAAAATTTTAACTGTAATACCCTCGGAACTTTCTTGATACATTCTGAGTTATTACTATGTGGCTTACAATAAATTAAAGGTGTTTCCTTCTATCTCTATTGTTTTGGAAACCTTATCTTTCCACATTCTTAGTTATGATATATGATGCTTTAAGTAGCCACGTAACTCGACTTTCTTTTTATATACTTTGGCAAAAAAAAAAAATACCCCACATTTGAAAGCAAGAAAAATAATTGAGAACATGACAATATTCTTGATGTGAAAAGGCAGTAATTATATAATAAGATATGTAGGCATAAGAAAATTTTGCATTCAATGATGTCACTGAAAATATTTGTTGGCAGGTCATTGGTAAATTGAAATAATTGTTGATGATCTAGGTGTGGTAAATACATGTCACCCCATCAAATGGAAGGTGAACAATAAGAACTGTAAGTTAGAGGTGGGACTGATCCTCATCCCTTTGTGCACCTTCCCTGTCAGAGGAGTGTGGGGAATTGCAGGCTGGTCTCCAGTTGAGCTGAGGCCTGAACCTCAGTGGTGATAATTCCCTCATGCTCCTGGAACTCTGGCTCCTGCCTAAGTTATCACCCCCCACACAGCCCCCACAAGAGAAGCCTGGTCAGTAGTCAGGTAGGCAATGGCCCAAGCTTCTGACCTTCAGGCTAAACTCCTCCCCAGTTACCTAGCAACACTGAAGACCATAAAAAAGGACTGTTTAGCCCCTCCTCACACACTTACTTGGCTCCTTACCTCTCACTCTCACCCCCTCTCTCCTCTGTCTTCTCTTCTCTCCTCTCTCCCTCTTACTCTCTTTCTCTCTAGCCTTCCCCCTCTCCCTTTCTCTTTCTTTCTCTCTCCTTCCCTTGCTTCATTTTTTCTACCTTCTCTCCTTCCCCCTGCATTTCTATACTAAAGCTCTAAAACCATAGAGAGTCTCTGCTCATCAAGGCTATGCACACTCTCGCAGGTATTGGGAACCTCTTCCCTCATCCCTCTCTCCTATAACCCTGGTGGCTTTAGCAAAGTAGCTCAGGGATCCCCAGGTAGGGCTGCCCCTGGCCACCCCCTGAAGAGTGGGTCAGAGGCTTAGATGCCCACCCAGGGATGAATGGAAAGTACTTAGCAGCCCCCAACACCTGACAGACTAGAGAATAGGTAAAACTCTGGCAGGGCAGGGAGTGAGTTTTTCCCCTCCTCATGTTCCCCTGAGGAGAGCTTGCTTCCAGGGAGGGCTCTGTCTCTGGGACTCATGGGAGATAGCCATTTTCTCTTCTGTGACTCCCTAAAGCAGGTCCACTCAGAAGCACAGAGGCTTCGGAAGCAGCAGAGCAGCTGCAAGAGGGTCCTCGGAGCCTACAACCAGGAGTTGGTGTCGATCCTCAGTCCTCTGTGCACCTTCTCTATCAGAGGAGAGCTTGCCTCCATGAAGTGTCTTACCCTGGTACTCGGGGGAGATAGCCATTTTCTCTTCTGTGACTCACTCTCTAAGGCCAGTCCACTCAGGAGCACACAGGTTTCAGAAGTGACAGAGCAGCTGGGACAGGGTCCTAAAGTCCTACATCAGCATAAAGGTGGTGGGGCTGTTCCACAGCCTTTTGGGCACTGGCCTTGACAGGAGAGAGCTGGTCTTCCAGGAGTTCTGACACAGGCATACAGACTCACCAGAGGAACAAGCTACAGCCAGAGACAGCAAGAACATCTGTCACCAGCAAGAACATCTGTCACCAGAGATTACCAGATGACAAACGGCAAAAGTAAAAGTCTTACCAACAGAAACCAAGATTGCTTGGCATTATCAGGAACCAGTACTCCTACCACAGAGAGTCCTGGATACCTCAACACACCAGAAAAAGCAAGATTCAGATTAAAATCATATCTCATGATGCTAATAAAGGATTTAAAAAGGACATTAATAACTCCCTTAAAGAAATACAGGAGAACACAGATAAACAGGTGAAGGAATTGAACAAAACAATCCAGGATATAAAAATGGAAGTAAAAACAATGAGGAATTCACAAAGGGAGACAATTCTGGAGATAGAAAGCCTAGGGAAGAAATCAGGAGACATAGATGCAAGCATCACCAACAGAATACAAGAGATAGAAGAGAGAATCCAAGTACAGAAGATTCCATTGAAAACATGGGCACAACAATCAAAGAAAATGCAAAATGAAAAAGATCCTAACTCAAAATATCCAGGAAATCAAGGACACAATGATAATACCACACATAAGGATAATAGGTATAGATGAGAATGAAGATTTTCAAATTAAAGGGCCAATATATATCTTCAACAAAATTATAGAAGAAAACTCCCCTAACCTTAAGAAAGAGATGCCTATGAACATAAAGGTAGTTTACAGATCTCCAAATAGACTGGATCAGAAAAGAAATTCCTTCCAACACATAATAATCAAAAACATCAAATGTACTAAATAAAGATAGAATATTAAAGAGGTAAGAGAAAAGGGTCCAATAACATACAAAGGCAGACCTATTAGAATTACATCAGACTTCTCACCAGAGACTATGAAAGCCAAAAGATCCTGGACACATGTCAAACAGAGAAAATAAATGCCATCACAAGCTACTATACACAGCAAAATTCTCGATTACCATAGATGGAGAAACAAAAGTATTCCAGGACTATATCAAATTTACACAATATTTTACCACAAATCCAGTGCTTCAAGGGATAATAAAGGGAAAACTCCAATCAAGGAGAGAAACTATGCAGTAGAAAAAGCAAGAAAGTAATCTTCCAAAAAACCTAAGAGAAAATATTCACATAAACAAAATTCCAACTCTAACAACAAAAAATAACAGGAAGCAACAATTACATTTCCTTAATATCTCTTAATATCAATAGATTCAATTCACCAATAAAAAGACATAGAAAAAGATACTGGCTACTTAAAAAGATCTAAAACTTTGCTGCATACACAAAGCCCACCTCAGGGACAAAGACAGCCACGACCTTAGAGTAAAAGGCTAAAAAAACATTTTCCAAGCAAATGTTCCCAAGAAACCTGCTCTAGTATCCATTCTAATATTTAATAAAAATCCACTTTTAACATAAAGGTATCAAAAAAGACAAAGAGGAACACTTCACCAAGTTGAACTCTCAATTCTGAACATCTATGCTCCAAATGAAATGGCATCCACATTCATTAAGGAAACTTTACTAAAGCTCAAAGCTCACAATAATAGTGGGAAACTTCAACACACCACTTTCATCAATGGACAGATCATGGAAACACAAACTGAACAAAGACACAGTGAAATTTACAGAAGTTATGAAACAAATGGATTTAACATATCTATAGAACATTTTATCCCAAAAAAGGATATGCCTTTTTCTCACCACCTCATGGTACCTTCTCCAAAATTGACCATATAATCGGTCACAAAACAGGCCTCAACAGAGAAAAATTTTGAAAAAATCCCATGCATCCTATCAGATCAGAATGGACTAAGGCTGATATTCAATAACAGCATAAACAATAGAACGCCCAAATACATGTGGAGGATGAGCAAAACTCTACTCAATGAGAAATTTAAAAAAAATAAGACTTTTTAGAGTTTAAAAAAAGTGAAGCCACAGCATACCCAAATTTATGTGACAAAATGAAAGTAGTATTGAGAGGAAAACTCATAGCTATGAGTGCCTACAAAAAGAAACTAGAGAGAGCATAAACTAGCAGCTTGACAGAACACCTAAAAGCTCTAGAGCAAAAGGAAGCAAATTCACTCAAGAGGAGTAGACAGCAGAAAATAATCAAACTCAGGGCTGAATCAACAAAGTGGAAACACAAAGAACTACACAAAGAATTAACCAAACCAGGAGCTAATTCTTAAAAAGAAAATCAAGAAAATAGATAAATCCTTAGCCAGACTAACTAGAGGGAACAGGAACCATATCCTAATTAACAAAAACAGAAATGAAAAGGGATACATAACATCAGACTCTGAGGAAATCCAAAAAGATTATCAGATGCTCCTACAAAAGTCTCTACTCAACAAAACTGGCAAACTTGCTCAAAATGGACAATTTTCTAAAAAGATGCCAGGAACCAAAGTTAAATCAGGATCAGATTAATGATCTAAACATTCCTTTATCCCCTAAAGAAATAGAAAGAGTCATTAATAGTTTGATTTAGATGTTTGACATTTTTTTTTATATTTCATATTGATGTTGACAATCATTGGCTATCATCCCTCATTTAGTTCAGACAACAGTGGCATTTTCATATGCTATTTCTTCTTTCTTTTAACCTGAGAATTTTTATTAACAGTAAAGATTTTTCTATAGTAACTATCTATCTTGAAGTACATTTCTGGTAGAAAGGCAGAATTGGTGCTTGCTCCTTTCTCCTTACTGGCCAGTTTGCAGAATAATGTGATAATTCCCTCTTATATAAATCACACAGATTTGTTTCTTTTCTTTTCCTTTTCTTTTAGTATTCACTTGGAAATATTTGTCATGCTTTTGGTAATGTCTAACCCCTATGGTCATCTGAATGAGAAATGTCCTTTATAGACATCTGAATTTGAATATTATTTTCTCAGGAGATAGGGATGTTTATTAAGATATGTAGTCATGCTGGAGAAAGATTGCCATGGGTAGTCATCTTTTTTGAAAGGTATAGTCTTGCTCCACTTCTATTTATCTTCATTTAGTGTACAGTTGAGATATGATATTTTACATTCATATCCTTCTGCCATGCTATTCTTACTATTAAGGACATCTAGCCTTCTAGACACTTAAGCAAAAAAGACATTTTTTTACATTGTTTATGTTCAAAGTATTTATTATAAAAAGTACTTATACAATTTAGGAAACTAGATAAATATTATATTTTGTGATATTTCAACTCTTACATCTTTGAACAGTGGAAAACTCTGCAAGAATTCATCTTTTTTGTGTGAGTGAAGCAGAATGTACCTTTCAAAGACTTTTGCATTCCATCCAGGTTGTTAAATATGTAGCCACAGAGTTGTTAAGAATAATAACTTTTTATCCAATTAATATCCCTGGGATCTCTAACGACAATTCCTTTTCATCTCTGATGTTAAGTTTTTGTTCTTTCTTAATTAAACATATAAAGACACATTGATCTTTCCCCAATCCTACCTTTTTGCTGATTTCTTTTCATCAATTTCATATTTTAAACTTCATTGATTTCTGCTCTGACATGTATTATTTCTTGTCTTTTCCCTTGATTACTTTGCTTTTCTAATTCCCTAGGGTGGAAGTTTGGAAGATTGACTATAGTCTTTTATTTCTAATATAAACATTTCATTCCAGAATTTCCCAGTAATCTTTTCTTTAGTTGCATTTCATATATTTTGATAAATTGTGTTTTTATTTTCTATATTTATAAGTATATTTCACTGTCTCACAGAATTCTATTTCGTTCCTTGTGTGATTTATAGATGTGCTTTTAATTTTCTAAGTGTTCTGGAATCTTATGTCTGTCTTTTATTATTGATTTCATGTTTAATTTTTCTGTGATCTGGCAGCAGACACTGTGTGATTTCTACTGTTTTAATTTTCTTAGGTGGGTTTTTCTGTCAGGGGTTCTCTAGGTGGTCATTACAAGACAGATAAAGAAAACATTATATTTCACTGTTGCAAGATAAATGAGTCAGTGGAATTTCTGCATGATGGCCTCACAGGTAAATTGATCTTGTTCGGCTTGAGGGTCCTATAGACTCTTGCATGAACAGCACAAACTGGACATGTTGGGATTTGATAAATATAGAGAACACAAAGTTTTTTTTTTTTTTTTTTTTTTTTTTTTTTTACAGAACTGGCAGTAGAATCATAAGAAATTTAGGACAGAGAGAATGAAATGATTAAAATATGGTATATAAAATTCCCAAGAAAGTAATTATAAAGACAGAAAAATTCTAATTTTAAATAATTTACTATGTAATAAATTTAAATTTCTTATATATACTATTGTTCTCTTTGTGAGTACTAATTATGCTTCATTTTGATTAATTTTGTTCCCTCACTAGACTGGTAACTTTGAGAAACTAAAACTAATTATTTTTAACTTACATGTAATATATTCATTTGCTTATCATACCTGAGGTTTCATATACTAATATCTGGATCTATAAGAAGGAAAAATTCAATACATTTTTATTGAAAATGAACTATAGTTTAATAAAAATATGCATAAATAACAATGGGGAGAATAACAATTGTATCATATTTGGAAGGCAGAAACTCAAACCCAACTTGTATACTTTATTATTTGTCATGGTTGCAAATTAACTAACCTGACTGGGATTCATGTCATCTTTGGCAAAGAAGATAAAACAAAGCTTGTCTTTGCAATTCAGGATAATATAAAATATAGTGTTCATTTTAAACTTTATTATTAACTAGCCTGATCACAATAGAACTTTAACAACACTGACTTAAGGTTTTGAATTATTGAGTGAACAAACTTCTGAAATTGTCATGAGGATAACTTGACACTGTGCAGATATATTAGATAATTCACAATCCTAAACTTGACTTATAAAAATTGACTAGTATGCATCTACAAGTTAAGATGTAAGAGCTAGGATAGCACATACACATGGAACAGAGAGAGCCAGGGCAAAATTCATATTGTAGGTAAAGTTCCATAGGTATGAGAAGTCAACAGCCATAAAGGATTGGAATAGGATTTGTCACACTATTGTATGCACTGTACATCACTTATCTATGGATTCCTAATAGACTTGATTTTTTCTATACTTAATAGTATGAGAAAATAATTGGACTAAAAAGCAAGAATATCCAATAGACATTTGTATTCATATATTCAGTGTTATTTTAAGTTTTTCATAAAGCTAAACATGTGAGAAATGAATAATCTTATGGAATAATATGGTAGATATCTGACCTAATAATATAAATGTTCTACTATAGAAAATTCAACAACAAAGAGAGAGAGAGTAGTAAAATAGAACTTTTCAACAAGCCAAAAGAAAATTGGAGAAATTGACTTTAGATTAAATTATTCTACAAATGATGAAAAAGAAGAAGAACATAAAAGAAATTCTCTCAGAATATGCAGGAAAAAGATCCTCATCCTAAACACCAATCCAAATATCAAGAACCGATCAAGTATATAATATGTTTGAATGTAGCATTTGTATTTTATTTATATAAGTGCATTGAACATACCCTCATACTTTGACTCATAAAATGATTTCTTCTTAAAAAGAGATGTTAGGCTTGCTGCCCTAGCCTCTCTCTTTCCGAGCTGCCAGTGCTTCCGCCAACATGGTGAATGTGCCTAAGACCCGCCAGACATTCTGCAAGAAATGTGGGAAGCACCAACCCCACAAGATGACACAGTACAAGAAAGGCAAGGATTCTTTGTATGCCCAGGGAAAGCGGTGTTATGACAGGACACAGAGTGGCTATGGTGGGCAGACTAAGCCTATTTTCCGCAAAAAGGCTAAAACTACAAAGAAGATTGTGCTGAGACTGGAGTGCGTTGAGCCCAATTGCAGATCTAAGAGGATGCTGGCTATTAAGAGATGCAAGCATTTTGAATTGGGAAGCGACAAGAAGAGAAAGGGCCAAGAGATCCAGTTCTAAGCCGATGTTGCTATGAAGACAATAAAATCTTGACCTTTCAAAAAAAAAGAGATGTTAGACTTCAGTGAGAGGGTTATGGGTTATGAATGAGAGGGAGAATGAGGCTAATTAGGATCTTTAAAATGGAGGTTAAGCACAGAGAAGAGGAGCAGCCATCTATACAGAGGTCCCGCCAGGAGAGAGCTGTTTTCCCAGAAGTGCTCTCATTCCTGGACTTGGAGGTGAGATAGCCACTTTCTCTCAAATAACTGACCAGGGCTGGACCAGCACTTCAAAGGAAAACAAATGGAAAACTCCAACAAACATAGGGAAAAAGAAGGAAAATAATATTCTTTTAACAAAACAAAATGAAGAAAACCAGATAAACATAATTTCACCTCTACCAGCAAAAATAACAGAAAGCAGCAATCATTTTTCCTTAATATCTCTTAAAATCGATGGACTCAATTCCTCAATAAAGAGGCATAGACTAACACATTGGATACATAAATAGGACCCAGCATTTTGCTCTATACTGGAAACCCATCTCAGTGACAAAGACAGAAACTACCTCAGAGTAAAAAGCTGGGAAAAAAAAACCTCCAAACAAATCAAAATCTCAGGTGACAGCAGATGCTGGCGAGGATGTGAAGAAAAAGTAACACTCCTCTATTGCTGGTGGGATTTTATGCTGGTACTACCACTCTGAAAATCTGTTTGGTGATTCCTCAGAAAATTGGGCATAGTACTACCTGAGGACCCAGCAATGCCACTCCTGGTCATATAACCAGAAGATGCTCCACCATGTAATAAGAACATAGGCTCCACTATGTTCATAGCATCCTTATTTATAATAGTCAGAAGCTGTAAAGAACCCAGATGTCCCTCAACAGAGGAATGTTTATAGAAACTCTGGTACTTTTACACAATGTAATACTACTCAGCTATTAAAAACAATGACTTCATGAAATTCTTAGGTAAGTGGAAATATCATCCTGAGTGCTCTAACCCAATTAAAAAAAACAAAAAAACAAAAAACATGGTATGCACTCACTGATAAGTGGCTATTATCCCAGACGTTCGGAATACCTAAGATACAATTCACAGACCACATGAAACTCACAAAAGTAGGAAGACCAAAGAGTGAGTACTTAGGTCCTTCTTCGAAAGAGGAACAAAATATCCATGGGAGGAAATACAGATTCAATGTGTGGATAAGAGATTGAAGGAAAGGCCATCCCGATACTGCCTCACCTGGGTATCTATCCCATATACAGTCACCAAACCCAGACACAATTGTGGATGTCATCAGGTACTTGCTGACAGGAGCCTGATATAGCTGTCTCCTGAGAGGTCTGTGAGTACCTGATAAATACAGAGGTAGATGCTCTCAGCCAACCATTGTACTGAGCACAGGATCCCCAATAAAGGGGTTAGAGGAAGGACCCAAGTAGCTGAAGGGGTTTGCAGCCCCATAGGAGGAACAACACCATGAACCAACCAGTACCCCCAGAGTTCCTAGGGACTAAGTTACCAACCAAAGAGTACACATACAGGGACCCATGTCTCAAGCCTCATAGGTAGCAGAGGATGTTCTTGTCCATCATCAATGGAAGAAGAGGCTCTTGGTTTTGTGAAGGTTCAATACCCCAGTGTCGTGGAATGCCAGGATCAGGAAGAAGGAGTGGGTAAGTTGGTGAGCATTGGTGGAAGAGATAGGGGGTTTTCAGAGGGAACACTAGGAAGGGGGATAATGTTTGAAATGTCAATAAAGTAAATTTCTAAAAAAAAAAAAAAAAAGCATGATGTGCAAGATTAATTTTCAAAATAGGAAATTCTTACCATTACATATACAATTCAGAAATAATATGTGCATTGTGATCATTTACCAATGTCATTACAGACCTATCCACATATTAGTCAAATTAAGAAGTCTAGGCACCCATAGAGTAATCTTAATTGGTTGGAGTGTAAAATTGTTGAGATATTATAAAATATTTTTTTATTTTATTTATGTGCATGTGTCTGTGTCTCTGTCTAGGTCTATACATAGGTCTAATCACTGTAGAGTCCAAGAGAAGATATTGGATTCATTAGAGCTGGAATTATAGATGGTTGTAAGCTATATTACATGGAGGTTAGGAACTGAACAAACTCTTCATCTATATAATATGTGCTTGTTGTGGAATTTTTTTTTTTTGCACTGTGTATTCAGATGCTGATTTCTTAGCCCAGAGATTTGGTTCCAGTCTGGATAATGGCATTGTCAAACACCTCCAGTCTCAATATTGTGTAAACATTGTTTTCCATTGCCTCTGTTCAGCCCATATCTGAGCAGAAGAAAACCAGGCAGGACTTCTAATCTCAGTCAGAGGGTTCTGAGCAGAGAGAAAAGAGAAGGAAGGAAGAGAGGGAGGAATAGGAGTATTCCCCATTGGCAGATCTTCAGGGGAGTTGCAATGAGGACACACATAGAACACAGAAAGCCAGGACAAGACTAAGATTGCAGGTAAAGGACCACATATCTGGGAAGTCAGGAAGAACAGAAGACTAGAATAGATGATTATTTGCCCAGCATAATGTCTGCAACTAGTTAATAAATTTATTAGGTGTTTGTATTATATTTATTTATTTATTTATTTATTTATTTATTTATTTATTTTGGTTTTTTGAGACAGGGTTTCTCTGTATAGTCCTGGCTGTCCTGGAACTCACTCTGTAGACCAGGCTGGCCTCAAACTCAGAAATCTGCCTGCCTCTGCCTCCCGAGTGCTGGGATCAAAGGCGTGCGCCACCACCGCCCGGCTGTATTATTTATTTCTGGGATCTAAAATGGACTAGAGTGTACATAGAAATGCCTACTCATTGCTTGGGAGCAAAGGGTACAAAGAAAAGCCCCCAGAATTACATATTCATGTGCTCTTAATTATTGAACCATCTTTGCAGTCTTCAGTTCTAGAAATTTAAATTTAATACTGTGAGTTTTCTAATTATAATTTTTTTTTCAATTTTTTTCTCTTTATTAGATATTTTCTTCATTTACATTTCACGTGTTATCCAGAAATTTCCCCATCCCCTCCCCCATCCCCGCCCTGCTCCCCTACCCACCCCCTCCCACATAATGTCCCTGGCGTTCCCCTGTACTGGGGCATATAAAGTCTGTATGACCAAGGGGCCTCTCCTCCCAATGATGGCCAACTAGGCCATCTTCTTCCATATATGCAGCTAGAGACATGAGCGCAGGGGGAACTAGTTAGTTCATGTTATTCTTCCACCTATAGGGTTGAAGACACCTTCAGTTCCTTGGGTACTTTCTCTAGCTCCTTCCTTGGGAGTCCTCTGTTCCAACTAATAGCTGACTGTGAGCATCCACTTCCGTGTTTGCCAGGCACTGGTATAGCCTCCCACGAGACAGCTATATCAGGTCCCTTTCAGCATTATCTTGCTGGCATATGCAATAGTGTTTATTTTTGGTGGCTGATTATGGGAAGGATCCCTGGCAGCCGCTGTCACTGGTTGGTCCATCCTTTTGATTCAGCTTCACACATGATCTCTGTAACTCCTTCAATGTGTGCTTTGTTCTTAATTCTAGGAAGAGGCGAAGAGACCACATTTTGAACTTCATTCTTCTTGAGATTCATGTCAAACACCTCCAGTCTCAATATTGTGTAAACATTGTTTTCCATTGCCTCTGTTCAGCCCATATCTGAGC
>LR750541.1:0-34621 GCA_902729485.2 Mus minutoides | reverse complement strand
TAATAGCTGAGTAGTACTCCATTGTGTAAATGTACCAAATTTTTTGTATCCATTCCTCTGTTGAGGGACATCTGGGTTCTTTCCAGCTTCTGGCTATTATGAATAAGGCTGCTATGAACATAGTGGAACATGTGTCCTTATTACCAGATGGAACCTCTTCTGGATATATGCCAAGTAGAGGTATTGCTGGATCTTCCGGCAGTACTATGTCCAATTTTCTGAGGAACCGCCAGACTGATTTCCAGAGTGGTTGAACAAGCTTGCAGTCCCACCAAATGTGTTAGTTTAGTATGAATAAGGAAACTCAAAGAATAATCTACTGGTATTTAAAACTTTATTTAAACTGTATACCTGCCAATAATAGTTTATAATAATCACAGCAGAACAATGTTGATGGCATCCATAAACCAAAACAGATGCAGGAATACATTCCCAAAGCTGTAGCAACAGTGTTGGAAATAATGAACCAAAGGCTTCCAAGACAGAGCACAGGTGAAGTATCTCCATGTGACTTAATTAAGCGGGATCAATTTTATTTCAAGCTTTCAAAAGAGAATCCATTATACATCTAGACCATATGTCTATTGCATCAGATATCTCTCTCCTTAGCAATTGTAAATAATCAGAACTTTGTATCCAAAACTCCTAGCATCACAGAGAGGACAAAAAAGAAAACACAGGAGAATAAGCCCTTATCAAAGTTCTGCATAACCAGGATCCCATGATTTTATTAGTAGAACAGCAAATATAATGTAAAGACAGGTAACTTAAGTATATGGCATTGACACGTTTCCATCCTAGCAAAGGTCACTTATGTGTTATTCAATTATGAATTATCACAGAAATGGAAAACAAAATACTGCTACTGCAGTACATTACATTGCAGTCTCAGGAGCCTGAGCTTCTGTAAATTCAGGCAAGTGATAGGAAAATTGCACTATTTAGGAAAACAAACTATTTTCTGGAAACTAAAAAAAATACGATTATTTCTAGACATCAAAGTGTCCCTTCATTTTTCTCTAACTATTGACTAGCAATGGAAATCCAAGGCTTAGTGAAGGGAACAGGTCATTAATAAGATATCACTTCCAGGATTTCTATGTTATCTGAGAATATGTATGAGAATTTCTTAGTACAGTGTAAGATATAAATGCTAGATATTAATTATACAGATATGAAGTCAACTTTTAAGCATTATTTTGGATGAAAGGTCTCATAAGCCATGCTCCTTCCCCAAAGCCATTTGTCTTATATTATATTCATTGAGTTTTCTAAAACAGTACTAGATGCCTCCATTATATTCAAATATTGAAATAGCTTAATGTGTAATAACTATATGAACAAAATATTTACTCAAATATGTTTCTTAAATCATACGAAATGTGAAACTTTTACCCTACATAATAAAGTGTATCAAGTCAATGCAAACTTGTCACACTTTTACCATGAAGATTTGAAATGGTACCTTTTTTAGTTTGTTGACAGTCCATAAGAAAAATATTTCACAAGAATAATAGAGGGAATGTGTTTTCCTGTTAAGAAACATGAGTATGATTAATGATTCTCTCTGGTCACTTGTTCTTCCAATAATCTTTGTGTTTCAGGATATATTACCATGTTCTACACTGTGTTCCTTGTGTGTGTGTGTACTCATCAAAATGGTGATAGAGAAGGTGACATTGACCTAGCTTGTAGAAGAGAACAAAATCATGATTGGTTAGCACTAGATAATATCTTCATCACAACACACTTCTTGTCCATCATTACTTATTCTTAGTATTTTGTTTCAAATGTTTCAAACAGTCTCAATTTAAATGTATCATGGGACAGTTTGCTGGGACTCATAAGCATACCTGGCTATGTTATGATCTAGGTCTACTTATTTAATCTATTATAATGTGTTTAGAAGACAATACTTGAATAATTTACATTGAATTTTGATGATCTAAATCATTTACTGAGTGTACACAAAGCGGAAGTTAGGGAAATTTGCAAATATTCTTAAAGTATGGACATGTTGGAATTCTTCTCAATGTGATAAAAATGAAAGAAAAGGGCATGTAAAATACACAAAGGAAAGTGTTACTAATTTTAAAAGCTACATGTGAGGAGTGTTTTGCATTATTGATAATTCTATTCTCCATCAAATTTCAACTGTATTTTTGTAATTATTTTATCAGAGTCTTTAAAGTAAAATTCACTTACCATGTCAAATCTCTCATACTTAGTATATATCTCAAATGCAAATATTTTTAAAAACTCAGAAATAAAATCACTCTTAAGGTTGACACTATCCTTAAATATTATCTAATACACACAGTACCATAACTCAGACTGAGAAAAATTGTTCTGATACAACCAACTTGTTCAAGCTGGGCTCCTGGTAAGACATGATACATTTCTGGCCCCTATTAAAAGGACCTTTACTATTAATCCAGAAGAGTTAATTTTTTTTAGACTCAGTGTTAATACTGGTTTACACATAATATTCTTTTAACAGCCACACTGTCTTATTGTGTTCCTAATGTGACATTTTACTGTGTATCATGATTTTCCTATAGTCCCATGGAGCATGAAATATTTGAAAAGGCACCATCATGTGCTATCACTGACTATTCTCTGGTTCCAGTGACCTCACCATCTCCATGACTAACAACCCCATTCAGTGACTACCATCTTGTGTGTTTCTCTTGCTACAAATTCTGCTCACATTTTCAGCCCCCTGTGCTTAGCGGTCACAAATCCCAATAACCTGGTAAAATCAAAACTCTAAAGTCTTGAAATTTATCAGTCAGATTTATATTAGTAAATTCCAAACCCACAAAATGTCCACACAATGAACTCAAAACTCACTTGATATAAACACAAGCTACACACTTAGATAGGGCAAACACAACCTAATTATTATGTAATCATCAAAGAAATCCTCAATAGTTATAGCTTCCAGCACAGTGCAGTTTTGGCTCCTCTTCTTCTCCTGTAAGTTCGGTCTTACATCTTCATCTCTCTCTCTTCTTCTCCATCTGTCCATCTCTCCATCCTCCTCTCTAAAATTCTCAGCTCATCTTCCTTTTCCACTGCCCAATCACAGGCTCTCACTTTATTTTGTACCCGCCCTCACTTGCATATAGACAGAAATCTACATCTCCCCCTTTCTGTCCAGTTAAAAGGTTTTTTCCTCTCAAATATAAGTTGAACACAACTACTACCATTTTGTAAATTATAAATTATAAGATACACATAACATCCAGTCCATAATCTTTGTCAGGTAAATAGAACATTCTATAATCTATCCAAATTTAAAAAGAATTATAAATCCATGTTATGTCCTGGTTTACCTTGTATACTATCTGAAAACTATCTTCTCAAGTATGTTCTCTCAGTGCTAAATAGCCTGGGTTGGCTAGGAGAAAATAACTAGTCTTTCAACCCTGTCAGAAATCTGAGAATGACCAACATTATCTGAAAATTTAGGAATCCAAACACAGCTTCCAGAACTGAGACAGTTCTGAGAAGTTTTAGAGACAGCTGCATACCTATACAGCTCCTGTATGTCAGGATTTTAGAGTGTCTGTCTTCAGTCTTCTGGCCCAGGATTATCTGAAAAACCTTTGTAACACAGAATTTTGAAGGACTAATTATCCTAACTTGCCAAAGATTACTAGTCGACTATTCCACATAGTGTATCCTTTTTCTGGACAGTACTTTGTAAATGAATAGGCTATTTCTGCCCAATGGCTACCTAGCCACAATGAACTAACTAACCTGGAGGTAGAGGTGCTCAATTCCTTCTTTGAACCCACAAAAGGGGAGCTGCTAAGAGCAGATACATCTCAACAACAAAATAATAAATAACATTAAATGACACATTCTGTGGATTTCTGAGGTGTAGCTTGTGTTTATATAAATTGAGTTTTGAGTTCATTGGGTGGTCATTTTATGGGTTAAGAATTTACTAATATAAATCTGACTGATAAATCACAAATCTCCAGAGTTTTGATTTTACTGGAGCTGGGAATATGAGCAGAATTTGCAGCAATAGAAACAACAGATGGGCAGTTGCTTCATGAGGCTAGCCATGGAAACAAGACCACTGGGGCAGAGTGTGGCCAGTGATATCATGGGATGCTTCCTTCTTTAATATTTCATGCTACAGGGTGAACCAACACGAGGGCAGGAATCCATTGGAAAATTGGGACACTTGGCCTATGAGTTAGAGATTTAGTCTGGGTGATCAGAGCTGAGTTGAGTCTGAACATAGTTGGGTCACATGATAGCTCAGGTGCAGGAACCTTAAAACAAAGAAAATGGACATTTTCTGCTTGCAAGCTCTGAGGTCCCCTGCTGTAAAATGTGTAGGCTGATCTGTGCTGGAGAAGGGAAGCTGCCAGCTTCCTTAGCGGATGTTGATTAGAGTATGATTTAAGTCAAAGCCTAGCTTATTTGCTTTTAGGTTAGATTTACATACAAATTTTGTCCAAATTATGTGGGGAATTTTGCCTGCAGTTCAGAAGTAGAATGGGGAAAAAATTACTGACTCCTAAGTAGAGAACAGTGATAATTGCCTACTATAAACAGGTATTGATAGATGTCTTGGCTCCAGGTAGAAAGCAAAACAGATAGATAGCAGGTATTAATAAATAGAAGTCTGTGGCTCCAGGTAGAGAGCATAACACATAGGTGGTATAAATTATATTAATAAATAGAAGTCTGTGGCTCCAGATAGATGGTATATTAAAATTTACAAGAAACTCTTGTTCTTTGTGGGCTCCACAGGAATTTTGTGTTAAAATCCTGGTTTGACTAGCTGCCTACTTCTTATTAACAGGTATTGATAGAAGTGTGATTAAATTATTTTTATAGTTAGAAGGAGAGAATACAGATTTTCAAAAATAAATAGCTTTTTGGTTGTTTTATTATTCCTCTGGAAAAGAGGGCAGGATACAAGCTTTTCAGGTTGCCGACTGAAGGATATGCTATTTTGGGGAAAAGGTTTTGCCTTTGCATTTTTAGAAAAGGTAATTAGTTTCTATACACTTTCCAGAGTTATATGTATCAGATATAATGAAGGGAAATCCACAGAGGACTAGATTCCAGAGAATCAAACAAAAAATTATCTTGATGATATTAAAATTTTGTTTTGTGATTTGTATACTATAGACTATACAGCCTTGGTGAGTCTCATCATCAGACATGCTGAACTGACCTGCTTGAACTCCTGATGTCTAAGACTTTCAGCCAGATCTAGTCAGGACATAGACATCAGACACTATAACTGCTGTTGGTGTGGATTTCTTAAGGCCAACTCACTCCCTATCTTCCCCCCACTTCAAAGATATCTCAACACCTATATTTAGCTTGAAGTCCTTATGAAGAGTCATTGCCCCTATTCTCTGGGCTTTTGGGGGGTGGGGTTCTGGATTTCCTTTCTGTTCTAAATTTTCTTTCTGGGATTTTTAAAATGGTCATAATTGGAACAGGGAGGAACTAGCTAGAATAGATTGTGTAGCCATAATTTCATTTGGTAGAAATCTTTACAATAGTTACTAAATTGAAGTCATAATTCCTTACTTTGGTACAGAATTTATTTTTATGCAGAATCAAGGTTTTCATTGGTATAAATTTCTTCGGTTGATACAAAAATTTTAAAAGTACAAGGCTTGGACTCAGTTCTTTTATAAATGCCATTACAAACTGATCTGAGATTTTGTAAGAGTTAAGCCTGCGAGTTAAGGGCCAGATAGAAAATTCATGATTCTGAGTTTATTGTTAGAGTGTTTTCAGATAATATAATTAGTTATATTACATATCTGAGAGTAGTTAATGGACAACAGCTCAGATTCATTTACATAGATAGTTGGTTTTCAAAAATGTCAGACCCTTGGGTGACTTCCTTTCTCAAAAGCAGTTCATAAATGCCTCAAACTCTTGCAGCCAGTCCAGAATTTCTAGATCTAGGTTGGACTGCTTTCTGGTGATTCTACAACATCACTGTCATAGCCCTTAGTTATTCACATGACAACCTGAATATCTATATTGGCTCTACACTCTTAAGCTGTTACTTAACTCTTCTCAGTATGCCAGTAGGAATAGATCAGTTACATCCCTATCACCCAATGGGCACCAAATTGTCTTTGAACATACCCCCAGGTACTCCACTGGGATGTTTCCTGGAAAATCTCAAATCTTTGAAGTTAACACCCAATTTGGGCATCAAAACTGATACAACCCCTGAAATAAGATCTTGATTCAGTACCCTTTAGACAATAGCTTCAAATGGCCACCTAATGGCACAACAGATCCAATCATTTTAAGAGATCTTCATACATACTGCCAGCAGTCTGATAGATGGAAAGAGGTCCCCTATATCCAAGCATTGATCTATATTTGCTCCCACCCCTCTATGTGTTCTGCTTGTTCCCCAGCCCAAATTCTCTTAGCCATGAAGCCGACTCAGCCACCACTAGATGACGCTACAACCCTGGATCCAGCTAATGAACTTGTTCCCTTTAGGCACAGACCTGTTTCCTCTCTGCTGAAAACCCAAACTCTTGGGGTCTGGAGAGATGGCTCAGTGGGTAAGAGCACTGACTGCTCTTCCAGAGGTCCTGAGTTCAAATCCCAGCAGCCACATGGTGGCTCACAACCATTCTTAATGAGATCTGATTCCCTCTTCTGGAGTGTCTGAAGATAGTGTACTTACATATAATAAATAAATAAATAAATCTTAAAAAAAAAAAAAAAAAGAAAGAAAGAAAACCCAAACTGATGCCTCATTTTCCCCTTCTCACCAGGGTATAAGGAGCCTGCTAGCTCAACCTCTTCAGACCCCCTCCCCTCCTTCTGTGCCAGCTGCAGGTCCCTGCATTGGCAGTGAACTTTGTCTCTCCTAACATGTGCTCTAAGGCCACAGCCAAACCCCCAATTCCTTCTTCTCCAGGCACACCTGACTCAGCATCAGTCCTTTCTCTAAGAGAAGTTGCTGGTACATGTTCTTTTCCCACTGAATGAAATTTCTCAAGTAGAAAGCAGACTGTGTTCCTACACCTCTAACCCCTCTGCCTTTATTAAAGAGTTCCAGTACATCACTCAGTCTTATAGTTTGACTTTCCATGATGTATATATGCTCCTTACTAATAATTTACTTCATTATTAGTGCAAGCAAGTTTGGGAAGAGGCAAAAAAGCATGCAGATGGAATTCATCAAAGAGATAGAACATATCCAATTGGATCAGAGGCAGTGCCTGACAAGGATCATAGATGGAATTATTTGAGCCAGAGATATATTTATAACTTGCCTTCTCACCGGCCTAAGAAAGGCATCTTTAAAGCCAGTAAATTTGGAAAACTCCAATAGGTTGTCCAGGACAAACAGGAAAATCCATCTGAATTTTTAGAATGCCTCACAAAGTCTTTATTGTAATACACTAACTTGGACCCTGAAAACCCAAAAGGTAAACAATTACTGATGACCTACTTTTTTTTTTCCCCAGAGCAACTCCTACATAAAAGCTAAACTTAGGCAGTTGGAGAAGGGGCCCCTAATGTAATAGACAGAAGTCTTGGCTCTGGCCTTCAAGGTATTCCATGAAAGAGATGAGAAAACCCCCAAACAAAAATACCACAAGCTGCCAAAGGCTGTCTGACCAGTCTCAGTTACTACCCCAGTCTCCTGGTCTTCTAAAGCTCAGAAACCACAAGGTAACTGCTATAGATGTGGTCAACAAGGTCACTGGGTAAGGGCTTGTAATACCCCTGGCAAGACAAAGGGTCCATGTCCTAGGAACTATCAGGGGGAACATTGTGCTGTTGAACACCCTCACATCATGCAGAACAGAGGGGCATTATTCCAAGGTAAACTTCTAACCAATCTCCTAGGCTTGGCTATAGACAATTGAAGAGGCCTGAGCTCTCTCAACCCAATCACATCTATCACTAGCAGGGAGTTGGAGTAGCTTTCATTGTATGTGGGCAGTCCATCTTCTTCCTCTTAGACACTTGGTCCACTTACTCAGTCCTGACCAAGTTTTGAGGACCCACTTTACCTTTACATCTTCTTATTGTCAGGGTAGGAGGACAACCTCACCTTCCTCACCAGACCCCACCACTTAGTTGCATTTGTAGGGGTGTACCCCTCACCCATTCCTTTTTTGGTAGTGCTGACATGTCCTGTCATCTTATTGGGAAGGGATCTTTCAGCTAAGTTGGGAGCCTTTATTTCCTTTATTCCCCCCAATTATCTTAATCCCAAGCTTGCCAGTAGTTCATCTGCTCCTTTTTCTAGCCAGTCAACCTACTAACACTAACATGTTGTTTCCTTTTCCAGCTTCTCAGTAGGACCCTGACATTTGAGACTTTCAGAACTGCCCTGTTGCTAAACATCATTCTCCTGTTGTTATCCAGTTACTGGACTGTACCAAGTACATCACCCTAGGTAAATACTCTCTCTCTCCAGAACCTAGGGGACTTAAACCTATCATTTAGGACCTCTTAAGGAAAAAATTCCTTTGCCCCACCTCTTCCCCCCTTTAACATCCTTATACTAGCAGTTAAGAAACCTAATGTTACCTATCACCTGGTTCAAGAATTCAGGCACATTAATTCTGCAGTGGTTCCTCTCCATCCTGTTGTGGCTAGCCCTTATATACTTCTTTCCACCATCTGAATTTACTTCCCAGATTTCTCAATTTCTATCTAAAGTCGTAGACATCCCCTGGCATTTTCATAATTCCTGCCACCCTCAATCTTCAGGTAAGGTAGAAAGAACTAACCACTCTTTAAAAACCACTCTTGATAAGCTGTCACAGGAACTTTAACTTGATTGGGTAAAACTCCTACCTTTAGCTCTTTTCAGGCTGCAAACTCTCCCCAAGTGACCTCTCCTCATCTTACTCTTTGAACTCATGTATGGATGTCTGGTCTTAACTCTGGTCTTTCACCTAAATGATCTTCCCTCCTGGACCATCTATTCACCCCCATTACTTTGCCACTTCTGTTCTCTCCTATGGAACTTTGCTGACTACCATCTACCATAGCCACACACTGTCTCCTGTCCACTGCCTGTCAACATTGGAGATCATGTCCTTCTATCCCCTCCAGATCATTGGCACTCACCCCTCTCTCCCAAATGACAGGGCCCTTTTAAGGTAATTCTTATGACCCCTACAGCTGCTAAACTCAAGGGACTCTCAATGGGCCCACCTGTCTCACCTCAAACCTTTCATCTCTCCATCTAAAAATGACTTTCCTTCATACACATCAACCCTCATAGGAACATACTCTGCTAAGCTCCAGAGTATATCAAAAATACCCACCTTGTTCCCAATCCCAGAAAATGAGACTCCACTCCAGTAGATAAGCTTGATATAACTGGATTAAACATGGGTTTCTCATCTTTCCTCTGATGTTCATTTCCATCCAGGGTAGCCCTTACATCTGGAGACTGGAGGTTCAAGAAACCCCCACAAATAACAAACAGTCTTTCCAAATAGTGTCCAGAAACTTTCCATAGCTGGATGCCAGGACTGATCCAAATTGCTATCATCCCTATATTTGTTATCCCATGTAAATATTATGATCTCTATACTTGCTTTCTCTTTGACCAGACAAAAGATTATTGTAGAAAATGATAAGATGAATATGGGAACTGCCTGTATTAGCCTTGTCAGATTCTTATGCTAAGATCACAGATCAATCATTTCTCCTATCAACACTGCAAGACATTCTTTTTCTATATACACAACCCATGGGATTCCAGGTGGGAGACAGGAATTGTTGATAAGCTCTACCATAAAAATCAATCCAGCCCCAGTATCTACTATCCATATCTAGAGAAAATATGTCTCAATTTCCCAACCTCTAGATATCAGAAAAGTAGGTGAAGTAATCAAATACTCTTCCAAGGCCTTTACCTCTTTGACATCACCCCTCATAAATGACATTAACTTGTCATTTTGCCTTTTGCTTCAGACCTTGATCTCGGCATACCAACTCCTTAATGTCACAAGACCTGGTTGCTTTAAAGATTGCTGGTTATTCATAACCCTGGAACTAACTCACAATTGCCACTTTTAGCCTTTCCAGTGATATGGCCCAGTAATCTCACTTCGCCTTTTGTCAGCTGCCTTGCCTCTGATTTTGCCAAGACTCCTTACCTTTCCTCTATTCTTTGTGGCACACAGGTATATCATTGCCTACCTGCCAGGTGGTCAGGAGTTTGCACATTTGTACTCCTTTTCCCTGAACTAGGAGTAATCCAGGGAAACAAGCCCCTGCCAATCCCAGTTGTAGACATGATAGCTGCCAAATATATAAAAGGGAAGTTCACGTTTTGCCACTCTTGGTCACTGCAGGAATAGCCATAGGTACTGGTACTGGAATTGCAGAGATAACAACTCCCATGACCAAATATAATAAACTCACTTATTAGCTTAGCAGTGGTTTTAAAAAATGTATGAAACCATGCTTACTATCCAGAAACAGATCAATTCTTTGGCAGCTGTGGTGCTTCAGAACTGATGGGAGCTAGATATCCTGACAGCTAAAGAAGGTGTTTTTTTTTTTTTTTTTTTTTTTTGTCTTTTCCTCTAAGAAGAATGCTGTTTCTATATAAATCAATCTGGGATAGTGAGGAATAAAATCCAGGACCTACAGTTAGACATACAGAATTTCAGGGAATGTGAGACATCCACTTCTGGGATTTTCAAAAGCCCTATAAGGAAGTGTATACTCCCTTTTGTAACATCTTTTCTAGTCATCTTCCTGGTGTTATTACTTGCTCCTTTCTGTATTAATCTTGTTTCTACATTCATTCAAAGATAAATTAAAAAAAAATCTTACTAAACTATTAATCTGTTCCTGTTCCAGGATTACCAGCCACTGTCCACAGAAGAGCCGCTGTCCACAGAGGAACCTGATTGTGAAAGTCAGCTACAGACCAAAACTGATGACACCCCTAGACAGCAGGAAGCAGCTTATGAGATATGAAGCCCCCATTTCCTTTCCTCCATCTGCACTCCCCCTTTTTTCTTCTCTTTATGATAAGAAAAGGGAGGTATGTTGATATCAGGATCAGCCCCAAACCCAGTGATATCACACCTAGGCAACAGCGCCTGCACATCTGTTGCCAGGGCAATTGCCAACATATACTTGGCTCACATCTCACTTGTACCTTCAAATGGCAATGTCACTATCCAAATAAAAGGAAGACCCCTCTGATCTCTCTCTTCCCTCTTTTCTTCTTCACCATCACCTTTGCCTTTTTCACCTACAATGAACCTCCTCTAGAACTGTTTGGCCTGGTGTGGTCTGTCTGGAGCCAAATTCCTAACACAACAATCAATATACGGTAGTGATCCAGATATTTGTTAATGGATTTAAATGACAAAAGAAAAGCTATGTCAAATTGTTTACCTAAACCTTTTACTACCCATAAGCAATTTGTCTATATCAACTTCTTCATTGGTGTGAAAATTTTGACTTTTCCAAATTTGTCACCATTTCATTTATTAGATGAAACACTTATGTCTATTTGGATACCACAAATCCATGATATTTCAGATATTGATGAATATGCAGAATTCTTTTCCTCAAATTGAGCAACATATTCTTGATATTTTTTTGCTGTTAAATTTGTTAAAAGTCTCAGGTATTTTCCTATATCATCATGGTTTTCTGTTTTGTTGTTGAAACTGCCAAAAATGTGCCAAAGCAATTCCAGTTTGCTCCATCTTTTTGAAGTAGCCTCATTAGGCTTTATGTCTCTTTTCCCCATCTTGTGTTTCATATCATCTTGCCAATATCTTGGTCATTAGTCATTAATAAAAATGAATTGAAGGGGTTCCATGCTATTTGTTAAAGGTGTAGGTTCAGTCTGTGTGAGGGTTAAATTGTCAGCTGATGATAGTTGATTTTTATTTTCCTGATTTTCTTTTTCATTTGTTTCATTTTGTTCTTAATTTAAGATGTTAATTCAAATATGATTTTGTTCATTGATTATATAATATAAATTTAAAGACAATAAGTGTAATTAAACATATACCCCTTTCTGCCATGTTTTCTCTTTCTTATGGCTAACTATGTGCCTGTTTTATTTCACTAAATATCATTATCTCTATTCCTCCTAAAATTTTTACAAATGACATAATTCTCTTTGATTTAATGGCTGAATCGCATTCCAGTATATCCCCAATTCCTTTCTTCATTTATCAGTTCGTGGACACTGGATGGGTCACTATCTCTTAGCTGTGGAATACAGTGTTAAAATAAAAATGGAACCATAGACCATTTTTTATCCTTTGGGTATTATCCAATAAATAATAGTAGGGTCATTCACTTATCTTTGACTTTTGAGTTTTAATGTGTATTACTCATATACAGTGATTTGCCCATTTTATGCTTTGTTTGTGATAGATTTCTTGATGATGATAATAAGGCTGGAAAAGTTCTGCCAGATAATCATCTTGTTGCTTTAACAATGTCTGTGATAATAATGTTCTAAACAAACTCTAAGTTTATATACCAGTATTTAAAACATGTTACATATAATTATATAGATTATACATAATAGTAATCCTGCTATTTATTTATATAACCATACTTATTTTGATATATTTTCTACTTACATAATATGTGTAGACTACTCTATTCCACCCAGGTTATGTAAGTACCCTTTATGATGTCTCCGGGATGATGAGGTAGTCTATGGGCATATTTATCAAGACATAGTCTAATTATTCAGTGATCTATGACTGCATATTACACTCTTTACATTACATCATCTATTTTAAATTATATCTAGAAAAGTTTTACTACTTATCACAAAATAGTTGCCTATGCTTTCTCTGAGCACTTATTATGACATAATTTTTCCATAGTTAAATATCTGATCCATTTAAAATTTGTATCTTCATGCAATACAAGATAATAGTTTGTCTCTCTCCCAAATAATTCTTTGCTAATTCAAAAATTAACTTGTTTTCTTTGCCAAATTTGTTTTTAAGTTATGAAATTTATATGATATATCTCTTAAATATAATTTTTATAAAGTCTACATTCATTTACTATATTAGGCATGAAAACCATATGACTTTCAAATATTTTATAAATATTTATGTGTTTACTTACATAGAATTATTTTTAATTTCCATAGATTATTAAACAAAATATTTTAGTTCAAGTTATACAAATATCGATTCCTCATATATTTTGATCATAAAAAATTTGTCAAAGTGGAGAAAATTAATATATGTTTACTGATTCTTTTCAAGGTGGTAGATTTTTTTCATATTTATTCAATTTGAAATTTTCAGCTTATTTTCCATCAGTAAGTTTGCAGTATTACTTGTGGTTATTTTTTTCTATAAAAATATTCTTTCAGTTTAATTGTGAATGGAAATTGCCTATAGATAAGAGTTTATTGATCTTTTAATATAAAAGGAAAATCTAATTGGTCACACTGGATTTATTCAAGGACACTGAATAAAGTGGAGAGTAAAAGAAACTAAAGCAGAAAATTTAAGCACTTGAATCAGGTAATGAAAAGTACTGGTTAATATTAAAAATTACTGGTTAGAATTTCTTTGATCAATCTGCAATGAGGTTTTTTGAGGCCAACTGATAATTAGTGCTAAAAGAAGTGAGGTTCCTACGGCACAGAGTAGAGTATCCCTGTCATTACTGATGATTGTGTTTCAGAAGGTAACTTCCCAGGTAATTGTGAATGACACTCTTGGCACGTAACTGGAAAAAGCTGAAGAAGAATTTATATATCCCAGGAGCTTTGGTGACAAATTTTTCAAAATACATGCTGGAGAGTAATGAAAGTTAGATGCTAATGGAAAATTAAATCTATAGAAAGTTGAATCAAACTGAGAGAAGGGCTAAGGTCATTTTATTTAGAGTTACAATATTGTCTGTGTTATCATAGTATAACATATTTCAGAGTATTATATTAATATATGACATCATCTACCATATGATATTTGACTCAACCTTTACCCAGTGTTTTTTAAAGTTTGAGTTAGTTTTATTTTAATATTTCATTGAATGATTTTTTTTTAACAAACTTGAACCTAAATGATTCCTTCTTAGAGGAACTGGTACATTCTCATTCTTTCTCCTTCCTAAGATTTCATTTCAAAATTGCTCAGAAGATACTTCACATTTGCATAGATATGTAGAAATTTTGCAAATGGTGATGCTTTGATTCATTAGTTATGCCTCTTTCTATTCTTATGTGCTAATTTCATAGTTATTTCTTATTAATGCCCTGTACTAATCTATTTTATGCTTTGTGTTAGTCATTTTAAAATGTTTTCCATGTTTTAAAATTAGGTAATTTATTTACATATTTAAAATATTATTTATATAATTATTCACTATTGTGAATTTTACAGTTTTATCTGCATCCATGAATTCAAATGTCTCATTGTGCAAGGACAAAGAAAGAGGAGAAACAGAAGAATTGGCAAAACATTGACCTACCGATATTGAGGCATATACCATAAACAAGAAACAAGCCTATCAATGATACTCCTTTATGCTTGCAGACAGGAGGCTATTATAATGGTGCTCTAAGAGGATACAACCATCAACCAATGAAAACTGATGAAAAGACCCACAACCAAACATTAGATTGAGCTCACAGAGTTTTGTGGAAGAGTTAGGGGAAAGATAGATGTCAGGAGCCATTTTTGCCTGCTTCTATGAAAGTCTGCCTGTCAGGCAGAGTTAAGTTAATGTCTGCTGACATAGTTCCTGGACTGCTGACACATGGAAAGATAAACACAAGGCAAAGAGCTGAATGTTCCACTAATCTTGGTGAAGAAACAGGGAGGCCTCTGTATGGGAATAAATATTCATTGTGCATCAGCCATTGTTTCTGCTAGCTTGTGACTTTATTTTTCACAATACTGTAAAGTATATGAAGGTTATAAGAAATACATTTAGGACTGGCATGGTATAGACCTGCAGGCCTCCCAAATTCTAACTTTTGCCTCTGATTCTTTTTTCTGTCTTTCCTATAATCATCCTCATTTCCACTTCAGAGGACTGTTTGATTTTCCACTGGCTGGACCAGTGCATATGGAAAGACTTGAAGAGAACAAGGACTCTATAGGAAGACCAACAGAGTCAACTAACCCAGACCTTTGGGAGCTCCCAGAGAGTTATCCACCAACAAAAGATTTAACAAGGCCTACACATATGTATCAGAAGTTTATCTTGGTCTTTATGAGGGTCTCCCAACTACTTGAGTTGGGGTAGACCCTGATTCTGTTGTCTGCCTGTAGATCTCATTCCCTTAACTGAGTTGCCTTGTCTGGCATCAGTGGAAGAGAATGTGACTAGTCCTGCAGTGACTTGATAAGAAGCCAGATGGTGGGGAGTCCCCTTCTCAGAGAATAAGCAAAGAGGTTAATGGGGGTAAGTTCTGTTTGAGAAGGTACTGCAAGTAGATAGGGTGCTGATATTGGGAGATAAAGTGACTCCGTAATTAAATTAATAAGAAAAAAATGCTAGAAACTAAAATTCATTTGTGATCTGATTATGATTAATGCCAAGTTAGTATTAATCATATGGAAATTCCTTAAGTTGGTGCTTTTTTAACATGGATATTTTTTTAAACTTTTTAGTTAGGTTTTTATTTTGTCCTAACAATAAACCCCACTTGCATCCATAAGAAGTATAGCTACACCTGAAAAAATGTTAAACATCCTTAATCATCACGGAAATGCAAATCAAAACAACCCTGAGATTCTACCTCACACCAGTCAGAATGGCTAAGATCAAAAGTTCAGGTGACAGCAGATGCTGGCGAGGATGTGGAGAAAGAGGAACACTCTTCCATTGCTGGTGGGATTGCAAGCAGGTACAACTACGTTGGAAGTCAGTCTGGTGGTTTCTCAGAAAATTGGACATAGTACTACTGGAAGATCCAGCAATACCTCTCCTGGGAATATACCCAGAAGTTCCAACTTGTAATAAGGACAATTGCTCCACTATGTTCCTAGCAGCCTTATTTATAATATCCAGAGCTAGAAAGAACCCAGATGTCCCTCAATAGAGGAATGGATACAGAAAATGTGTTACATTTACATAATGGAGTACTATGCAGCTATTAAAAAATGAATTTATGAAATTCTTAGGCAAATGGATATATCTGGAGGGTGTCATCCTGAGTGAGGTAACCCAATCACAGAAGAATACACATAATATGCAATCACTGACTTAGAATACCGAAGATACCATTTGTAAAACATATGAAACTCAAGAAGAAGGAAGAACAAAATGTGGATACTTCATTCCTTCATAGAGTGGGGAACAAAATACCCAAGGAATGAATTACAGAGACAAAGTTCAGAGCTGAGATGGAAGAAAGGACCATCCGTAGACTACCCCATCCTGGGATCCATCCCATAACAACCAACAAACCCAGATATTATTGCATATGCCAGCAAGATTTTTGCTGGCAGTTTCCTGAAATAGCAGTCTCTTGTGAGGCTATGCCAGTACCTGGCAAATACAAAAATGGATGCTCACAGTCATCTATTGGATGGAACACAGGGCCCCTAGTGAAGGATCTAGAGAAGGTACCCAAGGAGCTAAAGGAGCTATATGCAACCTTATAGGAGGAACAACAATATGGACTAACCAATACCTCCCAGAGCTGTGTCTCTAGTTGCATATGTAGCAAAGGATGGCCTAGTAGGCCATCAATGGGAAGAGAGGCCCTTGGGATTCCAAAGATTATATGCCCCAGTACAAAGGAATGCCAGGTCCAGGAAGCAGGAATGGGTGGGTTGGGGAGCAGGGTGGGGGGTAGCCTATAGGGGACTTAGGATAGCATTTAAAATGTAAATGAAGAAAATATCTAATTAAAAAAAAAGAAGTACAGCTACAGCTACACTACTGAAGAGCAGGAACATGGCCTTTACAAGTTTTGATTCATTAGTTAATATGTTTCTCAATCCATGTGCAGCAGCAATGTGAAGTGTTCCCCTTGCTGCACATCCTCATCTGCATGTGCTATCACTTGAGGTTTTGATCTGAGCCATTTAGGCAGGAACAAGATAGAATCTCAGCATTGTTATGATTTGTAGTTCCCTGATGACTAGGGGTGTTGAATATTTCCCTAAGTGTTTCTTGATCATTAGAGATTCCTCTGTTGAGAATTCTCTATTTAGCTGTCTGTCACATTTTAATTCGGTTCTTTTGTTTGTTGGTGCCTAATTTCTTCAGTTTGTTTTGTTTTGTTTTGTTTTTGTTTTGTTTTTGTTATTTACATACTTTGAATCTCATTCCTCTATGCGATATAGGGTTGGTAAAGATCTTTTCCCATTCTGTAGGTTGCCATTTTGTACTATTGATTGTATCATTATCCTTGCAAAGGCTTTTTAGTTTTATGAGGATCATTTATTAATTTTTGATATTTGTGCCTGAGGTATGGGTTTTCTGTTGAGGAATTTTCTGCTGTGCCAATATGTTCAAGGCAGTTCCCTACTCCCTCCTCTATTACATTTTGTGAATCCTTCTGAGAAAAGGAACTAAGGAAACAAGGCCCTTTACAATAGCCACAAATAATATAAAATGTCTTGGTCTAATTCTATCCAAGCTAGTGAATAACCTGTATGACAAGAACTCAAGTTTCGGAAGAGAGAAATTAAAGAAGTTATCAGAAGATGGAAAAATCTCCCATGAACATAATTTAGTGGATAAAATATAGTAAAAGTGGCCATCTTATCAAAAACAATCCACAGATTCAATTCAATTCCCTTCAAAATTCCTAAACAATTGTTTATAGACCTTAAAAGAGCAATTCTTAACTTGATATGAAAAAACAAAGGAACCCTATGATAACTGAAACAAAGTTGTACAATAAAAGAACTTCTGGTGATATTACCACCCCTGAGTTCAAGCTATACTACAGAGCACTAGTTATGTAAACGGCATGCTATTGACATAAGAACAGACACCTTGTCCAATGGAATTGAATCAAAGTCTAAAAATTAATGCATATACCTATGGACACTTGGTATTTGACAAAGAAACCAAAATCATACAATGGAAAAAATCATCTTCAACAAATGGTACTGGTACAACTGGATGTCTAGACACATTTATCACCCTGCACAAAACTCAAGTTCAAGTGGATCAAACAGCTCAACATAAAACTGGACATATTTTATATTTTTAATTTAAAGAAATACTCCAGCCAGGCATGGTGGCGCACACCTTTAATCCCAGTCCTCGGGAGGCAGAGGCAGGCGGATTTCTGAGTTTTAGGCCAGCCTGGTCTACAAAATAAGTTCCAGGACACCCAGAGCTCTACGGAGAAACCCTGGCTCGAAAAGCTAAAAAAAATAAATAAATAAAAAATAAAAGAAATACTCCAATCATTATCAATTTTTCCTTCCATTTCTTCCCTTTCTAGACAACCCCCTTTTATCTATCAAATTCATAGTCTATATTTTTATTGTCATTACATATTCATGTGTATATGTATTTAGACACATGTGTGTATATTCCTGAATATATAAACTCAAACCATCTCTCTCTCTCTCCCTCTCTTTCTCTGTCTCTCCCTCCCTTTCTCCTTCTCCCTCCCTCTCTCCCTCTTCCTCCCTCCCTCTCTCCCTCTCCCTTCCTCTCTCTCTCCCCCTCTCTTTCTTAATCCTCATGTGTATTTCACTAGTTTTTTTTTAAATTTTAGTGAGTGATTACTTTCTATTAAGGATAATTTTCAGTTTTGTCCAATTTTATTATAATAGAAATATTCTGACCTAAATAACTCCTGTTTAGATATATTATATTATAATATTTCCCCACATATCTAATCTTCTATGTTTATTTATTTATTTTTTTAAATTTAGGCAGGTTCTCTTGGAGACCAGGCTATCATTCAACCTACTATATAGCAGAGGATAGCTTTGGACCTCTGGTGGTTCTGCCTAATCTACTGCGTTCTGCAATTCCACTTAAAGGTCACTATGTCTAGTTATATAGTCCTGGAGAATGAGTTCCGAGACTTGTAGATACTCAGCAAGCACATGTTTAGCTACACAATACCCGAGATTCACTTTTTCCATGTAGTTGAGTATGAATGTTTCTGGGACCAGCAGATCTAGCAGTGTCAATCCACATGAGATAAGAAGGTAGTTATCTGAACACAACTCAGTAGCTGATGTTGTTTCAAACTTCAGGAGTCTAACACTGAATAGTTTATTTTAGATATATGTAAGCACAACATGATTTGGGAAAAATGTTGTAGTGATAATTATCTCCATCCTGTGTACAAAACAAAATGTGAGACATGGTTTCATTTAAACTCTTACAAAGTTCAAATAACATCTTTCATAATGATAGGTTCTATAGATAACTAAGGAAACAGGCTCAAGGTAAACACAGATCATGATAATGATCTCTTATAAATTGAGATAAAAAGTTTCAAAATAAGGGACTGCAGAAGCCAGTGAGATCTGGCCATAGAGATAGAGTAGAAGTCACCAGGCCATTCATCATCTCTTCTCCCAACCTTCTGTTCAGAGAATAGGTTATACATCTCTTCTTTTGAAGAGACACCCATTCCTGCTCAAGATTCCTGCTTTCCCTAGTGTGCATTTGTAGGTAAAAAGACCAACATTTCTGCTACAGTTGAATAATAATATCTCAGTTATTGGTTATATTTTTATAAATCAAGATTTATTTATTTATTTATTTATTTATTTATTTATTTATTTATTTATTTTATTCTTTTTATATAAGTATTGTACCTGTCTGTATGTCTGTGCACCTCCATTCTATTACCTGCAAAAGTCAGAAATGGATGTTGTATCCACTGAAACTGATGTTAGAAATAGCTGTGCACATATAGAATAGAAATAGTAGGTGAATGCTGGGATATAATTTAGGTCCCCCATAAGAACAATAAGTGTAACTACTGACCTATTTTTAAGTTCCACAGTTATTTCTAGTTTTATACTAAAAGATAACTTATTTGACAATCTTTTCTCTACTTTCCCATTTTCTTTAAATACTTTACAACTTTTATCTGATCCCTTCAACCTTAATTTTCAGTATATTCCTACTTAACTCTATGTTAAAATTAATTTTTTGCTGAAATGTGTTTATTGATTTATTTTCTTATGTTGTGAATAATATTCTCAAGTTCTTCTATGTGATTACTTTTTAGCCCCTATGTTGGGGATGGAATAAAGGCCCTTGGGCAGAAGAACCACACATTTTCCTCCTTAGCCCCATATGCTATTCTGTGTGTAGATTCGATTCTTCTTTATTATTTTGAATTATGCATATTTGGAGAGTGTGATGAACTTTTATATGTTTGTGTGTATTTCCACATGGTGGCCTATGAGAATTAAAGGATTTGGATCCCTTGTAGCTTAACTTAAAGACAGTTTTGAAACAAATTATATGAGAGCTAGTTACTGAACTAGAGTCTCTGTGTGTGTGTGCTCTATACCACTGATTCATCTCAATAACCAAGTAGTGCTTATTTTTATGGAATATTTTTCCTGAAATGTTTTAGAAATGTTGTCTAGAAGTTTCTGTTTCATTTGTAAAGGTAAAATGTTGTAGTCAGTATTGTCAGCAGCCTGAGACTGCCAGCTCCTCACAGCTGTTAAGTGACTTTTGCAAAATTTCAAGTAATTACTTTCTCTTATATATAAAATCTTAATATTTCTGTTAAAAATTGATTTTAGTAATTTGAAGAATTTTTTATTTTACTTAGATATATATTTATTTTTATTAGATTTTTAAATTTACATTTCAAATGTTTTCCCCTTTCCCAGTTTCCCCTCTGAAAATCTCCTATCCTCTCTCCCCTTCTGCTACTCACTAACCCACCCACTTCTGCTTCCTGGCCCTGGCATTTCCCTATACTGGGGCAGAGAATCTTCACAGGACCAAGGGTCTCTCCTTCCATTGATGACTCACTAGGTCATCCTCTGCTATATATGCAGCTAGGGCCATGAGTTCCACCATGTGTTTTCTTTGATTGGTGGTATAGTCCCAGGGAGCTCTGGGGGTACTGGTTAGTTCATATTGTTGTTCCTCCTATGGGCTGCAAACCCCTTAAGCTCCTTGGTTACTTAATAAAAATTTTAAGTTAGAAAAGTGTACTATTATAGCATGAAGACTCAAATCTTCTTTAACAAAATTTTCTGATAAAATATTAAATTATTTATTTTTTCTATTGCTTTGAATTTCTTTTTGGATAACTCAATAACATAAACAATGATCTATGTTTATTGCCTTTCCTAAAGCGTCAGTGACTTAATTTCAATTCTCTTTCCTCACTCTTTCTCTCTGATTAATTTGTATATTTTTTCAGTGCTTCAATTTAGAGTTCATATTTAAATAGTCTTTTCTTTCCTTCTTTCCAACGAATTCTTATTTTTTAAAAGTATACTTATATATTCAGTAACTAAGTCATTTCTAAAATTTTATTTGCTTAATTTATAAAATTCTAATAAGTGATATGTGAACCTTTGACCCAAATTACCATCATATTCTTCTTGCAGACTTTTATCAAGTGCTTGATTATCTAGGCTATTACTACTTCATATTTGTCCATTTTATTACATTGTTCTTTGTTATTTGCTAATATTTTTGTTTGCTTATTTTTTGTTGAAATAATTTTTCATACAATATATTCTGATTACATGGTATCCTCTCCATTGTTTCCACTCTTGATCATTTCACTGTTGTCATGCATCAACCCTCATTCTCTCCTTTAAAAAATAAATAGGCCAATTTAAGGAAAAGAATAAAACAAATCAAACAAAGAAAGGGGGGGAGAGAGAGAGAGAGAGAGAGAGAGAGAGAGAGAGAGAGAGAGAGAGATACAGGAAGGCACACATAAATACACACTATACACAAAACAAAATACATAAGCACACAAAATCAGAAACCATAATATGCAAACAAAAAGCAATTAAGGTGACAAAATGCCCCCAAAGAGCATTATGAGACAGAAGAATTTAAAAACTACCATTGAGTTTGTTTTGTGTTGGCCATCTACTGCTGATCATTGGGGCATCCATTAAGGGTAAGATAGTGGAACAATAGAGACACCAACACACCCACAAAACTTCCAACCCCACATTTACCCTGATACAAGAAATACAGGCATAAGAGGATGGATCAGAGACCGAAGGAATAGCCAAGCAGCCTAACTTGCGACTGATCCCACAGTCAAGCACCAATCACTGACACTATTAATGATACATTGTTAGTGCGTATAGACAGGAGCCTAGGAGGGTTCCACTCAGCAGCCAACTCAGACAGATGCAAAGACCCATAGCTAATCCTTGGATGGAGCTATGGAAAAATAGAAGGATGGATTGCTGGTAACAGAGTAGTTAGAAAATCCATAGGAAGATCAACAAAGTCAACTAACCTGGACCATTCGAGCTCTCAGAGTGAATCAGCAACCAAACAACATACATGGACTGGACCTAGTACAACCCACACATATGTAGCAGAAATATATCTTGGTCTTCATGTAGGTCCTGAACAACTAATGCAGATGTCATCCCCAAAGTTGTTGACTGTATGTGAGATATGTTCTTCTAGGTAGGCTGCCTTGTCTGGCCTCAGTGAGAGAGGAAGCACCTAGCCTTTCAGACTACTTCCCCAATGCTATGCCTTTCTGCTTCCAGCCAAGATGATATTATGCTAACTCTCTGAACTATAAGTAAGCCCCCAGTTAAATGCTTTCTTTGAAAGATTTGCCATGGTCATAGTGTATTCACAGCAATAGAACAGTAAATAAAGAATAAATCATTACCAAGGTTTGTAATAATAGGTTTAACCATGTTATGGTTGGAAGAAAATAGAACACTTTATATCTCTGAACTAGAAGAACAGTTAAACACTCTAAGCAAGTCACAGTAGGCTATACTTTTGGGGACTTGGGAGACAGCAGTGCTGAGGGCAAAGTGGACTTCTGTGTCCCAGATGAAATGCTTTAGAGAGGAAGAATATTAGTAACTGTCCTAGAGACTATTTTTGTAATATTTTGGGGTAGAATATGGCTGCTATTTTGCCCTTGTCTTAAAATTTTGATGAAGGCTAAATTGCAGAGTCTTAGATTACATTGGCAGAGAGGATTTCATGAAAGTCAAGTGAGCATGTCACTTGGTTATTAGTAATCCTATTCAAGAAAATCTATAATGAAAATGACCAATCAGGGCAAAAATAAATATGTAACTTGGGAAAAAAATTTGAACCAGAAATTGTAATATTGGAGCCAAGCCAAGGAGTGAAAATTGTAAAGAAAAACTGTTGCTAAGTGGAATAAAGGTTGTGGTAATCTAAGGGAAATAACCTATCCAGATAATTCTGCAAACTGTAAAAAGAACATGCCCGTGCCTTTGGTCTGGAAACCATCAGCAAGTTGAACCTGATGTAATTAAGGGTAATTAAGGGTCCAGGTTTCAGTTCAAGCAGGTGGCAGAACTTGGCAGCTCTTGCCTCTTAGTACTGACTTTGGAAATAAGAAAGATACGGGAAAGGGGGAATAGAATCTTCCTCTGCAGTTAAGGAAAGCCACCGGGGTCAGGCATTTGGCAAAACAGTCTCTGAATTTGGGCTTCTAGAGGCCATTGCAGGAAGATGTGAAGGTGAAGCCTGGATTGTGTTGGAGACCACAACATGCAAAGGATGCCAGAGTTATGGGATTCCTGCCAAAGAGAGCTACTAACAGTGTTTGGAAACAGAGAGAGAGAGAGAGAGAGAGAGAGAGAGAGAGAGAGAGAGAGAGAGAGAGAGAGAGAGAGAGAGAGAGAGAGATTATGTGGCAGTCAATATAGCTGAAGGGAGTTGGAGTCCTGAAGAGTGGTTTGGCATCAGACATGGAGATACAGAATTAGAAGTTTTCCTTGCCTATTTTCTGTCTTGCTCTGGTCCAGCATTTTCTGTTTTGGAATGGTAATGTTTATTTTGTGCCATTGTATGTCAGAAGTATCCAATTAATTTTTAACTGCTATTCTGATCTTACAGGAGGTTTTAGTTAAGATATTGTCATCAGTCTCAGAAGAGACTAGAGACATTGGACTTTGAGATAGTGTTGAGAGTATGAAAAACTGAGGACATTTGAAGTTTTACTAATTGCATTTTGCTTTATGATATGGCTTCAAATCTATAGGAGCTGGGGGTGAAATATTTTGGTTTGAATGAGAATTGCCTCCATATGCTCATATCTTTGGATGCTTTGTCCTCAAGTGATGAGTTACTTGGAAAGACTATATGAGGTGTCTTTGATGGAGTAGGTGTGTCCTTGTTTGAGGAGATGTGTTGATGGAGATGGGCTTGGAAGTTTCAAAAAATCCAGCCAGGAGCAATACTCTATCTCTGTCTCTTTCTGTCTCTGTCTCTGTGTCTTCCTGTTGGTCTGTCTGTCTGTCTGTCTGTCTGTCTGTCTCTGTCTCTGTTTCTCTGTCTCTCTCTCAGCTGCCAGGAACCAAATGTCAATCAAAAGCTTAAAAGCAAGCAAACACATATAAGAGTCTCTCTCTCTCTCTCTCTCTCTCTCTCTCTCTCTCTCTCTCTCTGTGTGTGTGTGTGTGTGTGTGTGTGTGTGTGTGTGTGTGTGTGTATTCATCATCTTTTCTTATTGAGTCTGAATTATCTCATTCAGGATGGTTTTTCTAGTTTCATTCATTCACCTGCAAATTTTATGATTTGTTAACACTAGAGTATGTTTCCATTGTGAAAATTCTATTATTTGTATAATCAAAGAGGTTAGACATAGAGTACAGGATGTGGGGTGGATGATTATTTGAGAAAAGAGAAAAATAACATATAGTTATAAAGAGAGTAAGAGGGCTAGAGGGAACAAGTAGGCTGTTCCCAAATTCTGGCTATTATGAATGCAGCAACAATGAATATGGTTCAGTTGGTGTCTCTTCAATAGGGTTTAGAATCTTTTAGCTATATGCCTAAGATTATATAGTTGAATCTTAATATAGATCTATTCCAAGTTACCTGAGGAGCTAAAAAACTGATTTTCTTAGTGTGTGGACAAGTATGTACTCTCACCAACAGTGAGTTAGTATTTCCCTTACCCCATATCCTGGCTAGCTGTCTTTTTTTTTTTTTTTTTTTTAATTGATCTTCACCATTGCAACTGATATATGATGAAATATCAATGTAGCTTTTGATTTTCATTTCAATGGTGACTAAGGATGTTGAATCTATATTTAAGTGATTCTTAACCATTTGTCTTTTATCTTTTGAAAACTATTTAGGTTTTTGTCCCCCTTTTTTTTTTTCCAAAAAATGGGTTATTTCAATATCCATTTTTCATTTGTTGTTTTATATTTTGAACTTAGACATCTATTGGATGTGTAATTAGTAACTTCCCATTTTGTATTCTACCAGCTTGTCCAAATGATAGTATCCTTTGATGTAGAGAAATTTTCAGTTTCACAAGAACCCACTTAGTTATCAATCTTGGTTCCTGGGTTATTACTGTCCTGCTCAGAAAGTCTTTTCCCATGCAATAAGTCCAAGACTACTCCCCACTGCTTTTATTAATCTAAGGATATCAGACTTGTAACTGAGTTCCTTGTTTCATTTACAGTAACATTTGGTCAAGGTGATGTATATATGACTCTATTTGCAATATTTTACATGCAGCCTTCCAGTTAAACAAAAAGATGCTATCTTTTTTTCTAGTATATATTTTTGGATCTTTTCAATCAATGTGTGTGTGTTTCCAAAAGGAGCTGAAAATTGTCTACTGGTTTCTGTGAGGAATTATTTTAGAATTTAATATAGATTTCATTGAATCTGTAGATTGGTTTTTAAAGAATAGGCATTTTCCCTAAATTAATTATACTGATCCAGATGTATGGGAAATATATCAATTTTCTAACTGCTTCTTCAACTTTTTTCTTCATTGTCTTTAAAACTGTATTATTCAAGATTTCAATCCTTTGGTTAGAGGTATCCTAAAATGGTCATATTCACAACTATAAAGATATTGTTTCCTTGATTTCTCTTTTATCATTTTTATATAGAAAAGCACTTGTTTATTTTTAATTATGTATTCTCCTACCTTGTTGAGTTTATCAGCTCTAGAAGTTTCCTAGTAGAGTTTTTAGGGTCATTTATATATAAAAACATATCATCTATGTATAAGCTTAGGGTGATAGCACCAGATGTATATGCTGAAGGCTTTGGTATGAGATATATAAACTGAGAGTTTCATCACCAGATTTATAAACTGAGGACATAACTGCACAAAAATATGGGTGAGGGAAGATAGTTATTGCAGTTATGAGAGAGAGTACAGTCAGAGGTATATAAAAGAGGCCAGAGCAGAGATAGGATGTACATTGAACAAAGTGAGCAGACAGGACAGGGCCATGAGAGGAGAGGAAGTGTGGGAGATCTCAAAAGGAAAAGAGAACAAGAGAAAGAGGACCACTAGAGAAAGAAAAAAGAGTGATAAAGTAGTGGGGTTATAAGGAAATAAGAATCTGGGAGAGTGAAGCCTATTCACCGGAGAAGTATAGGGTAGGGCCAGGGTAATAAGAATTGAAAAGACATTCATGGTATGTCCTCACTTATAAGTGGACATTAATCATAAAGTTCAGGGAAAACATGATAAAATACACAGACACAAAGAAACTATGTTAAATGTCCCAAGGGAAGATGAATGATTCTCCATCAGAAGCAGAAACAAAATAGTCATCCGAGTAGACGAAGAGAGAGTATTGGGTGGGAGAGAGGGTGAGGAGAGAAAAGAGGATTGGGATTAGGCATAGGGAGGCAGGAAAAGGATGGGAGTGAGAATAGAAATCTGTGGGGAGCATCTCTTGGACTAGCTGGAGGCCTGGGACAGGGGAAGCTACTAGGAGTCTACAGGGATGACCTCATCTGAGAATCCAACCACCAGGGGATATAGAAACTGAAGCGGCATTCTCCTGTAGCCAGACAGGACTTACAGTGTAGGGAAAAGGACACCAGTCCACCTGCAAAACCTACAACCTAAAATTTGTCCTCCCTACAAGATGTACTGGGATAAAGATTGAGCAAAGACAGAAGGAACACCCAACAAATGACTGCCCAAACTTGAGACCGATCCCATGTGAGAAAGTCAACCCAGGACACTATTAATGATACTCTACTATGCTTTCAGGAGTCTAGAATAACTCTTTTTTGAGAGCATAGAATAACTGTCTCCTGAAAGGCTTCCTCTAGCAGTACATGGAAACAGATGGAAAGACCTAAAGCCAATTATCAGATAGAGCTTGGGAACTCTTGTGGAAGACTTAGGGAAAGAAGTAAGCAAATGGAAGGGGTCAAGGACACCCCAGAAAGACCTACAAAGTCAACTAACTTGGGCCTGAGAGGGTATCAATGAGTTAACTACCAACCAAAGAGCATGCAAGGGCTGAATCTAGCCTCTCCCTTCCTACATTTATAGCAGATATGTAGCTAAATCTTCATACAATTGGATTGGGGCAGTTGCTGATTCTATCACCTGTCTTTGGATCCCCTTCACTTACCTTGACTATCTCTTTGGGCTTCAATAGGAGAGGATGTGTTTAGTCCTACTGGGACTAGATGTCCCAGGGTGAAGAGGTATCCAAGTCAGGCTTCCCCTTCTCTGGAAGGAGTAATGGGGAAAGGGATTTGTAAGTGAGGTTCTGGGAGGAGGGGAGGGAGGGAGCTGCAATTGGGATAAATGATGAATAAAAACTAAATTATTGAAAAAAAAATTTAAAAGAATTGAGACAAGTTATGATACCCACATATACTCTATAGCAGTTATTTATTATATGGAGTCTGGATCCAGCATGTACTTCAGTATGTTAATAGACAACACAGAGCCATTTTTCCCAAGTTTTCCTTGGACCTTGTGTCTCTAGCTGCATATGTAACAGAAGATGGCTTAGTCGGCCATCATTGGGAAGAGAGGCCCCTTAGTATTGCAAACGTTATATGCCCCAATACAGGGGAACACAATGGCCATGAAGTGGGTGGGTAGGGGAGCAGGGCGGGGGAAGGGTATAGGGAACTTTTGGGATAGCATTTGAAATGTAAATTAAGAAAATACCTAATAAAAATAAAAAAAGAACTTTAAGCAAAAACCATAATATATATATATATATATATATATATATATATATATATATATATATATATATATAGTGCATCCCTTCCCTTCTATTTGTACCACTTTGACTTCCGTTGGTGATCTTATTTCTCTAGCTGACTTTAAATATTATATTGAATAATCTTTGAGAGAGTGAATAAATTTTTCTTTTCTTTTCTTTTTTAATGCTTAGTAGAAATGCTACAAGTTTCTCTGTGTTAGGTTGATGTTGGCTATGAACTCACTGTAAAATGCCTTTAATATTTTGAGGTATGTCCATTTTAACCTTAGACTCTCAATTACTTTTTTCATCAAGTAATGTAATATTTTGTCAAAGGCCTTTTCTCTATATAAAAAGATGATCATGTAATTTTTGTCATGTTTATATAGTGGATTATATTTATCAATTCATGTATGTTGAGCTAATCCTACTTTTCTAGAAAGAGTATGGTATTGAATCCACCCGCTATCAGTATAATGATATCAGTATGTTTAAAAGAATGAGTCTTTTCTGAGATTCTATGTAGGATTCTATGAGGCAAGAATGTCCTAATGAAGTTTCTTTGCTTGGTGGCTTAACTATCCTTCCTTTGTTATAACCATAAATATTCAAAACATGCTGTCTATTTATGACTGTTTTATATTCATATCTGTCTATAAAACCCCCTTCTCGCAGAGGTCCTTGGTCTTCTAAAGGGCCCCAGTGTAAGGGAATGCCAGGACTGAGTAGTGGGAATGGGTAGCTTAGTGAGCATGAGGAAGGGAGATGGGCTAAGGGGGTTTTCAGAGGGGAAATGGGAAAAGGGGATAAAATTTGAAATGTAAATAAAGAAAATATTTAGTAAAAAACCCTCCTCCCACCAGTCTTTTATTCTTTTACCCAGATCACTGAATTTTTCAATTGTCTATTTTCTGACCTTGATTGTGAGTGTAATGAAATGCTTGGGACCTGAAATTTATTTCTACAAGTAATTGTTCTTCTCTTCCTGGTTCTGAAAATTCTGTTCAATCTGGAACCATTATTCACTTCTGGATGTTTAAAATTTCCCCGACCCTGATTCCTTGGTACTTTTATATCACTTCAGTACAACCAGATTACCAAGACTATGAAGTTGCTCTCCCCAGTCTACCTGTGTTGAACCAATAAGAACTCTTCCTTCTTGCATCTAACAAATTAAACAAAACTATGCTCAAAGAAATAGCCAAAGCAACAATGAATTTGATTAATGTGCTATTTCATTTTGTTTGTCTCTACTTCAAGATTTTAGTATTTCCTGATAAGTGGCAAATGTGAGTGCTACACGTAGCCAACATATATAACTGACCATGTTACTAATACTGAGAAATATAATTTTTTTTGAATTTTGCAAAATACTGGAATTTTTTGTGTCTAAGTTCATATGTATGATGTCCTTGTTATTTCACTCCAGCTTATTCTTCATCAAATTTTATTACTTCTAATAAAAGAAACTCTAATTTATAAGTAATAACTAATAAGCAGCAGCAAAGGCTGCCTGCCACCTTATTCACAAACACAAAATGATGATTTCCGAAGTCTTCTAATGTGCTGAGGTTTGATAAGTTTTCACTATTCTATTTATCACAAATATACAAATAAGATATATACATATGTTCATTATGTCTGAATAAGATATATATGGAAAACATGATTGGTCAGGTTATTTATAAACCATTGATTGCTTCAGCAATATGATGTTATATGGCCTGGAAGGTGATTTAATTTTTCTGGTACTATTTGCTTTACTGAAAAAAAATAGTATACATTTATAATATATATAGAGAGAGATAGAGAGATAGAGAGTTCTATGAAATAAGATTATCAGTATAGTTCTCACCTCATGCTATTTCTCTATAGATGTTTTTCTTCCTTCCAGTCTCTCTAGTCTTAATTTTGCTAACATTAATAATGTCATTTTGTATCTTGAGATAGTTTCCATTCATTTTTCCCCAGCAGTAAATATGAAATCTCCTTCTATTTTACCATGGTTCACATATGTGGAGAGTAGACAGAATAGTTGATTTAGTCATTCCAGTAGTTCATTGGTCATACACTCACTCTGGGTTTCTTTTAGGAAAAACAACTTGTTGATAAGAATACACATTTGGAATTGATATTCTAAATTGGGGTACTCTTCCAGAAGAAGTCCAGATTGATATAATCAGAAATAGTATGGGCAATGTGAGAAATCATCAGGGAAATCGTTCTTTTCAGTTTTTTTATTGTAAAACCTTATTGCTTTTTTCCTACCCTAAAGCCACAAGAACCGCTCCCCTTTTGATCTCAATATTATGTATGTTGTATTTTACATTTGAAATAAGGGAACTTCAAAGATCAATAAGACTCAGTCCTCTTTTCTTATATCTCACGGACAAGTCCAATTGCAAAACAATCTATGTAAAAAGTGCTAAGCCCAACCAATTGCCACTATTTAATTAAATTGAGATTCTATAAATAAGACGTCAAGGGGTGTAGTAAAAACTTGGATGCCAGTGTTCTCTGATTCCATATCCATAACCTGACACTCAAGTCCAGGAGAAGGGATGAAAAAGAATACCATACCATTCTGTAGGCACAACCAAGGTCACTCACCTGTATGAAAAGGTTAACCGTAGATAATGCTACCTTAGGAATGAGTGCCACAACATCTAGCAAGGTAGAAGATAAAAGAAAATCTGAATTTGATGTACTTCAGGAATTACAGACAAAGCCTACAGGAAACAGAACTGCCAGGCTTAGTATTTTGCAAATATTAAATTAAACAGAAACTCTCTAAATTACTAACAACAGATAACAATTTCTTCGAAAACTGCTTCATAGTACTTCCTTATATCATTACATCCATAGTTCATTTTTTTTTTTTAGTAGCTCAAGTACTTGTGTTTGTGGAACAGCAACAGGCCAAATAAATGAAACAAGATATAGGACAAGATGATAGCAAAAGAAAATTTCAGGTAGACAGAGCATTGAGTAAAACAAATCCTGGTTATCGAAAGTTAGCTTAGTTCAGCTAAGCAGTGAAAAACTTGTCTCAGGAGAAAAGAATGTGAGGATTTGCAATGTTCAGTTCTATACAGATATAAAGACAGTTTTCTCAAAAGTCAATTGATGGCTTAGTATGTGATTATTGTGAAAAATGTATTACAACAAAGGCATTTGAAAAGTGCTCAGAAAGAATATTTTTAAAAAATTTCAGAAGACCTGCATAGATTCAAATATTGCAGCCCAAATGCTAGATGGCAAAATTCCATCTGAATTTATGACCAGACAGAGCAAAGCCTAGAAAGGAAGCCAGTTTCCATTTCTACCAGCATTCAAACAATAAATGTGTTATCACAACCTCTTAAAAAAAAAAAAAAAAAAAAAAAAGAATCATCTGATGTCATTCCTTTGAAAGAAAGGATGACTTATTTGCCAACTACAGCCCAAATGTCTCTTCTTATCACTGCATATTTTGTTAATATTGACCCTGGAGAGCAACCTTCTGTTTCTTAAGAATTTTTAAAATGTGATTCAGTCTTTGATGGCAATTCTGTCTGTAGAATATTAAAAGACAGCTTCAAACTGATGTCAAATATAACTGAGAAGGAAGATGTAATGCATTGGAAAGTCTTGAGTGTTAACAAATATATCCACTCCAAGGATAACATCTGGGTATGGACAGACAACAACTAGGGTGTAACCTTGCCCAGACGGATAGTGTTGTCAGTCATTTTCTAATTATGAAGTTTTATTAGATACATATTGTCTGGAATATTTGTAAATGAAAACAAAATATGTCACCTAAAATACAAAGTTGTTGATGGTCCTTACATTTTAAAGACTTATGAATAATAATAAATGAATTCTTGGACCGGAGAGAGCAGGGACTGAGCAAGTGGGACCAACCAGAGTGAGCAGGCCGACCTGAGCGAGCAGGGCCGACCAGAGCAAGCGGGGCCGAACGGGGTGGCCAGAGTGAGTGAGGATGGCCAGAGCGAGCAGGACTGACTGGAGCGAGTGGGGGCCGGCTGGAGTGAGCAGGGCCAACCGAAGTGAGCGGGGCAGACCACAGTGAGCAGGGTTGACCGGAACGAGGGAAAAAATAAGAATGGTATAGAGATTTGTAAGAAAAAGTCTTAGGAGTATTGGTTGGCACAAGTAATAACTCATTTTTTTTTCAATATTACCAAGATCATTTGACCCAATTATTTTTTAATTTCTAGCTAATATAAATCTCTTAACTTCATTTAGTAGTCAAAATAAAAGGGAAAATAGACATTTACTTTTAAATAAATAAGAAATATATCACCCTTTTATAAATTTCTTATGAAGAAAAAAATTTTGTACAGGAATTTTAATCCAGCAACATGACTGCTCTGAAAAGAGATTATATCTAAAGACATCCTCGGTCTGTGTGATCTGGCTGGGATGTAGGCAGGCCCTGGATTACACACAATATCATCTAGCTGGAATACAAACATGCCTTTAGTACACACATTTAATTTCAACAATTCCATATAGAATTTCAAGGCAGGCAAAGTGATGAATCTGAGAAAGATTTATCAGAATATGTCTGACATAGAATATACCTAAGTCTAAAGAGACCAGACAGGAAACAGAGATGGCTTAAGAGCCCTGAGGAGAGAGGAGAGTTCAATTTGGAGCAGAACAGTTATTCTCAGATCAGGTTGGAATAGAGCAGTTCAATTTGTGAAGTTCAGAGGCAGTCTTAACAAGCAAAGCAATTCAGTTGGAAGCTGGTAGAAATCAATTTGAATCAGTCATCTTGGAGAGGAGTTTGAGCCAGCTGAGTTGAACCTGCCAGCCAAAGTTGAGAAAGAGCTAGAAAGAGTGAGTTTATTCAGCATTGAATCTCAAAGGATGAAACATTCTAGGCTGTAGTTAGCAGAGGGAGACAAAGATGAAGCCTTCTAGGTATGATGATGAGTATAGAAGACTAGGAATAAGTATTACAGAAATAGAAATGCTCTGGGGTCAACCCAAGCTATGTATTTCACAGCTTGCATACAGTTATCATCTCATCCTTCATCTGAGGAAATAAAACCAACATTTACAAATTCTTAATACAATTTTCACAAAGTAGGGTTTTGTGCTAACAATCTTTACTTGCACATATCATGAGATCACTTCTGAGGCAGTTGTCATGTGTGTAAAGCAAATAGCACCAACAAGTTTTTGAATAGGAAGGATGTCTTATCCAAATCATGTTTTCAAAACATTGGGTCAAAATGAAAGTAAAAAATATTGAGGAGTTAGAATATAATCAGTCAAAGTCCAAGAATGGAGTCCACAACCCAAGATATCGTTTTTCAAAATTGCAATACAGGAAACACAGTCTGTAATCTAAATTTATCCTCCCAAGTATAGAGCAACTGGGACAGTGATGAAAGTAAAGATTATTGTCCCAATTGAATCTACTTAAGTAGCTACCACACACAGAAATACCAAATCAAGGAAAGCAGTTTCTGAAGCAATCAAAACCAAGTTCCTATTGGTGATTGACAAAAGTAATGGGAAAGAAAACTATTTTCTCAATACTTTGAGCTAAATATGTTCTCTATGAATGTTTTTCAGTCCAGTTTTTACAGACAATAAATCAGGATACTCCATTTGTCAAAATAGGTATTTAAGTGTTCAAGAAATATCTCAAGTGGCAAATTAATTGCCCAACAGAATCTTGTGGACCTACATAATTTTTTAAAAAATTAATCAATGTTTTGTGGGTTTGACAGACACATAGAGAATCAACCTACTTTGATTTATTTTCAGACCTTGGCATCAATTGGAAATATAAATGAATCATTTATAAATGTTATGTTATTTAAGAAAATTATAATAGAGAGTTTATAAACAAAAATGTTCTTATAGATACTTAAGTATATGCTGTAGCAAATGGATAAAACTGGTAGATCCCTAGCTCTTTATAAAATAAAGTGGTATTTGTGGCTGGAGAGCCTGTGCTCTTGGATATACCTTTTTTTTTTCAACTTTTATTAGATATTTTCTTCATTTACATTTCAAGTGTTATCCAGAAAGTTCCCTATATCCTCCCCCCTCCCGGCCCTGCTACCCTACCCACCCGCTCCCACCCACTGGCCCCGGCGTTCCCCTGTATTGGGGCATAAAAAGTCTGCGTAACCAAGGGGCCTCTCTTCCCACTGATGGCCAACTAGGCCATCCTCTTCTATATATGCAGCTAGAGACACGAGCCCAGGGGGTACTAGTTAGTTCATGGTTGTTCTTCCACCTATAGGGTTGAAGACCCCTTTAGCTACTTGGGTACTTTCTCTAGCTCCTTCTTCCTTGGGAACCCTGTGTTCCATCTAAAAGCTGACCGTGAGCTTCCACCTCCATGTTTGCCAGGGATTGGTATGTTTTCCCCCAAGACCGCTATATCCGGGCCCTTTCAGCACCATCTTGCTGGCATATGATATAGTGTCTATGTTTGGTGACTGATTGTGGGATGGATCCCT
>LR750542.1:337596-410371 GCA_902729485.2 Mus minutoides | reverse complement strand
ACACAGGGTTCCCAAGGAAGGAGCTAGAGAAAATACCCAAGGAGCTGAAGGGGTCTTCAACCCTATAGGTGGAAGAATAACCATGAACTAACTAATACCCCCTGAGATCATGTCACTAGCTGCATATATAGAAGAGGATGGCCTAGTTGGCCATCATTGGGAAGAGAGGCCCCTTGGTCATGCAGAATTTATATGTCCCAATACAGGGGAACGCTGGGGCCAAGGGTTGGGAGCGGATGGGTAGGGGAGCAAGGCCGGGAGGGGGGAGGGTATAGGGAACTTTCTGGATAACACTTGAAATGTAAATGAAGAAAATATCTAATAAAAGTTGAAAAAAGAAAATAATGAGTACTCCCTCACTCATGATATTTTGAAAACAATGCGCTCTTAAAGAGTTGTATGATTATTTTTTTAACTAGTGGTTTTACAAAGAAATAGAACAAACGAAGTAGAATCTTCTGCTTGAAATCATTCAGAAAAATTCTACAGAGAAAAGAAAGCAGCATGCACAAATTCTTTACTATATTATTAAAATATTCCCTTTTGGGAGCTGGCTTTAAGACATCATATTGGTTTTGGTATTAAAATATGAAGAATAGGCAGGCACAACCTATCTAGATGAAGTAATTTTTGCCAGAATTTTCATTTTCCAAACTAGTTGTCACAAGTCTCATCTCCATGCTATTTAAGATATGACGGGGATGAATCACTCTATCAAATCCTAAACTCATGAGCTTCTGCAAAGTATAAATTACTTCCTAGAGAGTAATACTACAAACTTAAAATGCCCAGCAATACAGTTCCAGCCTCAGCAAAACCAACATGCTATTAGTGGAGCTAAAGACTGATCATGGAGAATCTGAGATTTTATACAAGGTAATATCCCTGGCCCCTCCTTCCTGAACCAATTTTTCCAAAGGAGCTATTATAACTTCTGCTACCTTTTATGAGGCATAACAAATTCAAAAACTGCTATTGATACCAACTGTAGAGTTCAGCTCTTTTCAGTAATCATTCCTGATGAAGAAACATTTAGATAAAATAATTTGTTTCCTAGACCCATCTTAAAAGCTCACAATGAAACTTCCATATCTTTAGCTAAGTATTATGACAGGACCCAGGATATAGTTTAAGCTGGAATTCATTCTTTAAAAGGTCTATATGGTTTCAAATGTAGGCATGTTGTCCTGCCTTCAATAACTTCTACTGATTCAACACTATAGTCCATCAAAGGCTGTACAGAGGTGATAATTTCACATGTGCTTTGTAAATAATAGTTCATCTCTTTTGTTATTGTCTGTTTTCCTAAAATTACAATATTCAATATATGCTTCTAAATGTGGTATTATCAATTAGGAATACATAGTAGTTCAAAGAAACAAGCCTCAGGATCCAAGGTTTGAGGCTAAGGGATGATTGATTCCTTCCATTTCTCACTGAGAGCCATTCTTTAGTCTCTTTCTAATGTATTGAGGCCAGGAACAGTATAAAGGAAGACTTTGCTCACAGAGAGTTTTTATTACAATCAGACTCACAGACTTAAAAACAAATATATAAGGTACATAGTTATATTTCAAACAAAACATTTTCCTTATCAGTCTACAGAAAATGATAAGTATATTCTATTAGTATGAGTCATCATAATTTAAATGAGTATAGCCCACTTTTACAACAACAAGCTGTTGAAAGATCTTGTTATTAAGATAGCAGTTTTACATGTCCAGATAGGTCTCCAAGCATGGTACAAAATGAAAGACACCCTTTGTTAGCAAGGCTTCCCTTTCTTCACTAAGCTTATCTGGAGATTGTTTATAAGCACAGGCCCCTGATCCTATCTGGAGGATATCCCTGCAGAAAGCTTCTTGCAATCCCTGTATACTTCAGCACATTAAGTCCAGCTCAGCCCGTATGACCATATGGTAATTAGTTACAGTGTTATCTCAGATCAACCCTTTCTGCCTGTAACCCCAACAGCCTTTACATACCTTACACCTGAAACAATAAAGGGAAGGTGTCTGGCTGAAGTTGTTTCTCTGGACATCATTGAATCATACTCTTAGCTGTCTGAATCCTGACCACAGCTTCTGCTCCCTCCAACATCATGGGTCAATGGCCAAGGATCCCTAAAAATGGGAGACATACATTAGGCTAGTTTTTTTTTTTTATCCTATCATGTATAAATTAACCATAATTTTGAAATTTGCAAGTAGATCTTCCTTAAACTCTAAAATTGATTTTAAATCTCTAACTTAACAGATTTATTGATTCATTACTTAAGCATGAATGAAAACTAGACATTGTCCAAATTATTTTGGTTGATTTTTAATTGTAGATTTCCAAGTGGCCTTTCAAATAACCATAATTTTTCATGTGAATTTTGAGTTTGCCCATGATGGTATACAACAGCAACATCCCTTGAAGGAAAGACTTTCTGTCTAGCTGCATTGTGTAATGTTCTCTAGCAAGTAGGTCAATGTAAGAAGGACCTCTAAACTGTGTTCTTCTCTGTGTATGTGCAGTATATATTTTTGTATATGTGCTGTTCATATGTCCCTGTGCTCACACAAATGTGTGGATGTATAGCCTCAATCTCTCCACTTTTCATTTTCATCTTCTTTTAAACAAGTCATTCATTGAATGTGTAGCTCACTAATTCTACTATATTGGCAATCTGGCAGCCCCAGCCATCTGCCTGTCTGTCCTTCTAGTGTTGTGTTTATAGATATAAATTCTCTTTCCACGGATACTATGGATCTGTATGTGGCCACCATACTTGTTAGGCAGGGATTCTACTGCTTGGCTGGTTTCAGTGGCTTGGCTCCTTACACTACGTGCTGATCCCTCATATCAAACAGTGTTGCCTTTTAATCCCTTCAGACTTCATTCATATTCTTTTTCATTTATTTTGGCATTCTTATAATCTTTCTTTTGAGTTCTTTTTTATTTCATCTAATTCACATTAATTGTAGTCCACTACTCTTGATTTAGTAGTATTCAAAGGAGTTACTATTTGCCTTGCCCTTGTATGTTTCTTGGATTTTGTGTTGGGACTTGGTGAAACCGAAGTGATATTATCTGCTCAATTGTTTAGTCACCTGTTCTTTTCCAGTGGAAATTATCTGCAGTATTCAAAGAGGAGTCAGTTGTAGTCAGGATGTACTATCATTCATCCCCCAACTGTACTTCATTTCAGATTAGTAGATAAATCCTCAATCCGCATGCCCATAGCACAAAATTCTGCCTCCAAATGTAAAATACAACCTGGAGATGTTACCAGTTTGTGACCAATTGATATGCCTACTATGAAAATATATTAAAAGCTCGTTAAAAATAACCTCTTCAACTAAAGCAATTTAGTGAAAGTAAAACAACAATGATAGTTATGTATGTGCCATGGTACTCTGAATGGAAAGGAAATGAACAGTAAGACACACACTGATATTAAACAAGCCAAGAAAATCTGGACAATGGCAAATAGAACAAGGAGATAAGGATGTACATACAAGATAAGGCATCTCTAGCTAAGGATATAATAAAAAGACAAAGTGAAGGAAATGCAACTAAACAGCTTAAAAGAATCAAAGGTCGTAGGAGGCTGAGACACTGGATCACATAAGTGTAAGGCAATCTTTTCTCTTCAGGAAGTATATAAAAATAAAAACAAGAGGACAGAGAATGAAATGCTTGTCGACCCTAATGAGATCTGATGTTAAGTAAGAGAAAGGTAATAGTGAAGGAATGACGAAGGAGTGAGGGTCACAGTCTGTATTTAGAGTCTGTATTTAGAACCTGGTGTGAATGCAGATCTCCATGCTGTACCAGCTGTGGATATGATGCCAGGTTTGATTCTAGAAGGTGGATTTGGATGTCATTTCAGTCTATATTGAATATACTCAGTTTATGGATCTGATCAGATAGATTTCTGTCTCCAGGAAAACTGGAAAGATTTCTGCTGGTGCTAGTGGGAATCTACAGGCCCAGCCTCCTCATTTAGTACTGTGACACCAGTACTATGCTGTTCACAGAGACAGTTTTAGGGAAGAAACTTTGCTTCTAGAGCTGCCTAGCCATTCACTCAAACAAAGATTGTTTCAGCATAACCTCTTCTTCTGTAAAGATATCTCTCTCTCTCTCCCTCTCTCTCCCTATCTCTCCCTATCTCTCAGTAAAACTGAAATTTTCTAAAGTTCTGCCTTTGTCTTGAGACATTGTTATGACACTCTGTATTCAATTCTTGCACTTGAAGGGCTTTCACACAAATGAAAATAGCCAATATCTTTCACTGTAGCCTCATATATCTTGGAATAACTGACAAAGCAAGTAACAACTCATATAAGACTTGTTGAATAGGTGGGAAGATAAGCATCTGTGAAGAGATGAATGAAATTCATGATCAGAATATATTATATGAAATTTATGTTCAGTAAAAAAGTAGATGATGAAAACAGAGTGCTGACTTGTTTCTGTTGTGTTTTATAGTGCTTTATTTCTGTCTGTGCTACTGAAGGTATTGTAGTTCTGCTATTTCCTCTTGCAGCAAAAATTGTTCTTCAACTACTCCAACTTTTTGCCAGAGGATGTCCAATTCCATGTATGAGTGCAATCTGCTACATTTAGGATTATATTTCTTGTAACTTATAATATTAATTAAGTCCTTAATTAGTGTCAGCACTATTATACATTAATATAAAATTATACAAAGATTTCTCAAAGAGAGGATTTATGTTTATTTCATTGTCTTATGAATTGGATTTTATTAATATTGATAATGAAAATGTCATACAATCAAATCTTGTCCTTTCCTAAGTGTGCATTTTTCAAGTACTGTATTCATGTAAAAGAAAACAAGCAAGCAACAAAAGGAAAACAAACAAACAAAAACAAGCAACTACAGTGACAGCCAATGAAGTAAATTTTCATGATAATTTAAGAGCAAGTTGGGTTTTAACTGAACTCTAAACAAGTCTGAATATAATTGCACATTTCTGCCCTTTAGAGTATTACTGGCGCATCAGGTAAGTATGATATTTTTCTATCAGTCGATTGGTGTTAAGGCATTTTAAATCAGAAAAAAATTAACTACTAAAAGTGTGAGTGCTTGAAATTTGAATCATTCATGAAATCAAATGTGACAGCAAATAGCTTCTTAGGAAAAATGCTGAAATGTTTGTAACCATTTTTTTCTGTTCATCTGTTTCATACAAATATGAGGTCTGTTGGAAACAAAATGTGTACATTCTGCAGCTAATGCCTGATCAACACGGCATAACCCAGGTTCCCAGCTGTTCCTGGAGTCTTTGAAGCTGTCATAGCCAAATTGGCCTTCCTTCTGCCTGGTGCTTAGGATTGACTAGCACCTTTGCTCCATTGCATAGACCTTCCCTGCCCATCCCTGACTCCCTGAACAGCCAGAAATATTACAAATCTTGAGACAGAACTTTACTCTCCCACAGACTGTCTAAAAGGATATCTTGCTTCATCATTTTGAATGCAATTATGAACAAGATTGGACAGAAAATAAGTAATAAATCCTTTTACTATTGTTCCCAGACTTCAAATATTGTGCAGATATATTCACTTTCTATGGTTGGGAAGTAGGTGTTCCTTATTTATGATATAAAGCATGTATATATATTTTTTTCAGTTTTTATTCAAAAGACTTTTGGATATTTAAATATCTTTAATACTTTGTCACATAATCTTATACCAATTAAGTTCTGTTTTTTACATGTTTATACCAATTGTTAAGAAATTTTGATTCAACTAAAACTGCTTTGAAGTAAATTGAAAAGAATACTTCATTAAATGTTAATAAAATGTAATTTTGAATGATTCTTTTAAATAACCTATAACGATTTATACTGATCATCTGTTTGATAATCTTTTAACATTAAATTTGTATTCACAAAAATAGTTATTATGTCACACCCACCTACCCATGACATGTTATAAAGAGATACTATTTTTAATCTTATGTTACTTTTCCTAATTAATAGTTTTGTTTTAAGGGTTAGTAAATATAGGGCATATTTTTGAACTATTACTGGAAATCAAAACTGATTCATGAATCTCAGTAATTCTTTTCTGTCTTGTTCAGTTTTTCCTTCTGTCCTTTTCAAATATCTTTCTTCTTGATTATCTTTTATCTCACAGATTCTTCTCCCTCTCCTTTCTTCCACACTCTTCTTTTCAACTTACTCACTTCCCTCTTTCATCTCTTCCATTTTCACTTAAATAATGACTAATTATATTATTCCTTTTTGGCATTTATCTGGTCCTCTTTCTTTTGTAAATATTGGTTTAATAAATGCCTTTTGACAACATTTATCCTATTAGCTAACTCCTTCCATATCCACTATCACTCTCCACCCATGAAATTTTATGGTTTTGTTGCTCAAATAGGCTTAGTTATTTAGGACTCCATCATATCCTTCCATCACAAACTAATCTATAGGGAAGCAAACAAAACATTAGAGATAATTTTATATGATTTCCATTTAGCAGAAGAATAGCTGTAGTTTCTCTCCTAAGATCTATGCATTTTCTAGCCATTTATTTGCTCAGTGATGGTGCTGTAAATGGGTTTATCACATATAGCAAGGCTAAAATCCAATCAAAGAACAGTTGGTTACTTTTAATAACATTTCTGCCATTATCATACAAGTGGCTTGCTATTGCTAAGATAGAAAGCTATCATAGCTTAAAGGACTAGCAGTTATTTAAGCTAATGATTACTTTTTTCCCTCTAGAGATGTTTATAACATTTCACACTATTAGGAAAATTTGCATGTGGGGTGAAACCTCCAGATCAGTACTTGGACTCAAGTATGTCATGTCTTCAATAATAGGATATTATCCTTAAATTCTGAGAGGTAATCAAAAAATGGCAATGGACAATAGTTTTGAGGTCTCTAGGACTTCATTGACCATCAGCTGTAAAAAAGGCAACCCATTGATGGCACAGGGTTATTTTATTTGTTAGCATATATTGTCTAATGAGAGTGTTATAAGGTAACTCTATCTAAATTATTTTGTATGTGCATATATGTTTAAGAAGTTTCTATTGTAATAAGTATTCTTTTGGTGCTTTCAGTAGGAATCATTTTCTATTTTGTCATAACAGATCTAATATGGATTGCTCACTTTCTTAGCTTTTCTTTTCCATCCCAGGCTTTGGCCTATCTTTATCCTCTCTACTTCCTCCCCTCCTGACTCTTTTCTATGTGTGCCACCATCTCCTCTTTATCTTTCCTTCTATTGCTTTGGGATAGTTATTCTGTAGAAAAACGGAGCAAGAGAAATACATTCCCAGTGCTTAATAAGAGATGTAGGTTTATTTCAGTTTTCATGTCTATAATTCAGGTAACTTGATTATGCATAGATTTATATTGAAGTACACAAACAGTCTCCATTCTATTAGCATTTAAGCCACTACTGCCTTTCATTATAAAACTCCTGAAAACTGATAACTTAAAAAATTAGATTTTAGGCCAGGTGGTGGTGGCGGTGGTGGTGGCACACACCTTTAATCCCAGCACTTGGGAGGCAGAGGCAGGCAGATTTCTGAGTTCGAGGCCAGCTTGGTCTACAAAGTGAGTTCAAGGACACACAGAGAAACCCTGTCTTGAAAAAGAACAACAAAAAATAGATTTTATTCTGAGCCACTGAAGAAGTTCAATAAGTCAAGGCCCTAGCTTCCAAGCCTGCCAATTTAAATCGTTAAGACTGATATGGTAGAAGAAGATAACTAGATTGTATTGTGTGTTATATTGTTTTTTATATTGACCTCTGACATCCACATGCAAACTGTAGAATGTATCCAACACAAACATGATAAATGATTTTTAAATAAAGTAAAATCATATATATATATATATATATATATATATATATATATATATATATATATATATGTGGTATTATTAGATTCATACATTCATACATATAGTGAATGGTCATGGCCATGAAACAATTTTTTCTGTTTTCATTTTCCTCTCTCTACAATTTGCTAAGTAATTTCACTTTCACAAACTTACAACCATTTGACCTAATTAAAATATACAAAGTTCACAACTGGAAACTAATTAGAAGAGTTCACTGGTAAATATAAAACCCACTCATGTAACATAACTACATAAGGGTCATGGAAGCATGTCATCATGAAAACTATCTGATTATTTTAAAACAAACTTAAAATGCATAAATTATCAAACTCAAAACGAGAGAAGGAAGAGATGATCAGAGACTGGGTTTTGTTGCCTCGGGCTTTCTGAGGAAGGTTTTACTATTATTAAGTCACTTATTTCAGTTCTGAATTTAGGAAAGCATATGATGTCTCACAACATATGTCTGTTGTTGACTTCAATGCATTCATCTATATTTAATTTCTATTCCCCTGGCTTAAAGATACTGAAGGCAACTAGGTTTTATATAATAAAGTCAATCACAGTTCAGAGAAGCCTCTTAAAATATATCACTAATAGTTTAAAAATAACTAAATTGTGTAGATACATTATAATCCATTAACTTTTGATTGTAAGAGACAAATAAGAGGTTTTTAGATTTTTAGCATAAACAAATTGTCACCCTTTTACACCTTTGTGAACTTTTGGCATTATTGAAAATTAACACTCTTCTTTCAGAATTGCACTTTCAACTTTTTTTATGAATTGTCATTCTGGAAAAGAGAAAGAGTAACTTGTGTGTATTGCTTTTATACATGGCTACCAGATGTAAATTGAGTTTATAGGTTTTTAGGTTTTTCTTATTAAGTTATTAACTTGTCTTGATGTTTAGATACTTATTTTTATTCCAAGTATATAATGATTTTATATATATATATATATATATATATATATATATATATATATATATGCTTACTTCCAAAAGACTTAGATTTGTGCAATCAGTATTTTATTATTTTACTTCCCTACTGCAGTTTTTTTCTCTCTCCTGTCTTTGCAGTCCCTCCTCCATGCCTCTAGTCTTTCCCCAAAACTTCTACTCCTTCTCTGCATCTCTTAAAAAAAGTGCAGGCTTCCCATGAATATCAAACTTCCATGGCAGTTGCAGTAAGACTAGGTACCTCCTAGTCTTACTAAATATAAGGCTGTACTAGGCAACTCAGTAGCAGGAAAATGTCCAAAAACAGAGTTAGAAATAGCCCCTCCTCCCACTGTAAAGAGGCCCACAAGAATACCAAGCTACCAAATTGTAACTTATATATAGAGAGCCTAGGTTAGTCCCATGCAGGCTACCTAGCTGGTGGTTCAATCTCTGTGAGCCACTATGAGCCAAGGTTATTGGATTCTGTGGCTTTTCTTGTGATGTTCTCTACTCTTACTGGCTCCCACAATCCTTTCACAGTCTGATTCCTCCTCAAAAATAGGATTCCTCAATTCTGCCTAATATTTGGCTTGTGGAGTTCTACATATGTTTCCATTAGTTAATAGCTGAAGTCTCTCTGGTAACATTTGAGTTAGGCACAAATCTATGAGACTAGTTGAATATCTTTAGGAATCATTTTATTGACTTTATTTTGCTAGTCAAGTTTGATTCTATGTTAGGGTTCTAAGCTTTGGATCCTGGCCCTATAGGCAGTGTCAGGGGTGGGAACCCTCTTATAACATCAATCTTAAGCTGCACCAGTCATTGGTTGGCTACTCCCACAATTTCTTGCCACCTTTTTTCCAGAACATCTTGTAGGCAGGAAAATGTATAGGTAAAAGGTTATATGGCTAACTAACTTCCTGTCCTAATCCCTCCACTGAAAGTCATGCCTGATTATAGTAGCTTGCACGATCAGGTTTCACGTCCCCCATTATTAGGAGTCTTAGCTAGGATAACCTTCAGAGGTTCCTGGGAGATTCCATTGCACTGTTTTTAGCATGTCCCACATATGTCTCAAAATTCCAGTCATCTCTCAGTACTCTTTCCTTGTGTTCTCCCCCAAAAGTGATCTCTCCTATTCCCCTACACACCCACCCTACCCTCATCCAGGCCCTTGCCCAATATACTTGCATTATCTACTCTGTTTCTCCTTCATAGTGATATTGTGCGTCCACTTGAGCCCTCTTTGTTTCTTGACTTCTCTGGGCCTGTAGTTATCCTTTACCTTATGGTTAATATTCACTTATGAGTGAGTGCATACCATGTCTGTCTTTCTGTATCTCAATTGCATCACTCAGGATTATTCATTGATTTGCTTGCAAATTTCATGATGCCATTGTTTTTAACAGCTGAGTAATCTTCCATTGTGTAAATGTGCCACATTTTCTTTATCCATTCTTTTGTTGAGGGACTTCTGGATTGCTTCAAGTTTGTGGCTACTACAAATAAAGCTGATATAAGCATAGTTGAGCAAGAGTCCTTGTAATAATGTGGAGAATCCCTTGGGTATATACCCAGGAATGGTATGGCTGCATCTTTAGGTATATCGATTCCCAATATTCTGAGAAAGCACCATATTGATTTCAAAAGTGGCTATACAAGTTTGCACTATGACCAGCAACCAGTAATGTTAGTCCTGCTCCTCATGCTTGCCAGTATGAGCTGTCACTTGTATGTTTTATTTTAGCCATTCTGACAGGTGTAAGATAGGATCTTAGAGTCCTTTTGATTTTCATTTCCCTGATAGATAATGTTAAGCTTTTAAAAAAGCATTTCTCAGCCATTTAAGATTCCTATTTGGGGGGATCCTCTGTTTAAATCTGTACCCCATTTTTAATTGTATTCTTTGTTTTATTATCTAGTTTCTATCTTATTTATATATTTTGAATATCACCATTCTGTTAGATGTGAGTTTAGTGAAGATCTTTTTTCCATTCTATAGGCTTCCTTTTTGTTAAATTTACTGTGTCTTTTGCCTTATAAAAGCTTTTAAGTTCCACAAGTTCTCCATTTATTAATTATTGATCTTAGTGCCTGCACTATTGATGTTAGGTTCACAAAGGTTTCTTCTTTGCCAATATGTTGAAGATCTCTCCCCACTTTCTTTATATGAGTTTTAGTGAATTTGTTTTGATCCACTTGGACGTGAGTTTGGCAAAGGGTGACAGGGATCTATTTGCTTCTTCTACATACTGACATCCCATTGGACCAGTACAACTTGTTGAGAGTGATTTATTTTTCCATTTTAAAATTTACTTTTTTTTTGTCAAAAATCAAGTGTCCATAGGTGTGTGAATTTACTTCTGCATCTGTTATTCAATCCCATTGATTAACCTATCTGTTTTATGACAATAGCATGTTGTTTTATTTATTACTATTGCTCTGGAATCATGGATGGTAAAAACTAAAGAGTCATTGCATTATTCAGGATTGTTTTAGGTAGTCTGGGCTTGGGTTTTCCGTATCAAGTTAGATATTGTTCTTTTAAGATCTGTAAAGAATTGCATTTGAACTTTGATGAAAATTGTGTTGAATCTATAGATTGCTTTTGATAAGATGGTCAGGTTTACTATGTTAATCTTACTGATCCATGAGTGTGGACAATATTTCCATCTTCTGATATCTTCTCTAATTTCTTTCTTTAAAGACTCAAAGTTCTTGTTATACCTATCTTTTATTTCCTTGGTTAGATTTATACCAAGATATTTTATATTATTTGTGGCTTGTGAATGGCATTATTTCCATAATTCCTTTCTCTGTCTGTTTATCATTTGTATAAAGGATGGGCTACTTTTTTGAGTTAATTTTGTATCTACCCACTTGGCTGAGGGACTTTATCAACTATAGGAGTTTCCTGCCAAATTTTTTGGGATCAGTTGTGTATACTCTCATATTATCTGAGAATAGTAATACTTTGACTTCTTCCTTTCCCATTAGTTTCCACCTGATATCCTTTAATTTTATTATTGCTAAGACTTCAATTACTATATTGACTAGATATGGAGAGAGTGAATAGCTTTTTCTTGTCCCTGATTTTAGTGGAGTTGCTCTAAGTTTTCTCTATTTGATTTGATGATGTTTATCAGCTTACTGTATGTTGCCTTTATTGTGTTCAGGTATATCCTTGTATCCATAATCTCTCCAAGAATTTTATCCTAAAGAAGTGTTGGATTTTGTAAAGGCATTTTAAAAAACCTAATGAGATTACCGTATCTTTTTTCGGTTTGTATTTACGGTAGATTTCACTGATATATTTTCATGTGTTGAATCATCACAGCATATCTAGTATGAAGTCTACTTCATCCTTGTTTATGATGTTTTTGATGTGTTCTTGGACGGAATTTCTGAGTATTTGGAAATAAATATTCATAAAGGTGTTTGATCTGAAATTCTCTTACTTGGTTAAGTTTTTCTATGGTTTAGATATGAGAGTGACTGTGATCTCATTAAATGGATATGGCAGCCTTCTTTCTGTTTCTATTTTGTGGAATAGTTTGTGGAGTATTAGTATTAGCTGTTCTTTGAAAGTATGGAACAACTTTACAGTATAACCTTTTGTTGGTTGGGTGACATTTAATGACTACTTTTATTTCCATAAAGGTTATAGACCAATTATGATTTTTTTACTTGATATTGATTTAACTTTGGAAAGTGAAGTCTATTAAGAAAATAATTCTTTTGTTTAGATTTTCCAATTTTCTGGTGTATACCTTTTTGAAATAAGACAAAATTATTTTATTTTAATTTCAGTGTCTGTTGATATGTCTCCCTTTTCATTTTGGAATTTGATAATTTTGTTAATTGGATATTCTCTCTCTGCCTTTTATTTTAGTTTGCCTAATGGTTAGTCTATCTTTATGCTTTTCTCAAAGAACCAAATCTCTGTTTCATTGATTTTTTTTATGTTTTTTTTTGTTCCTATTTTATTTATTTCAGCTATGAATTTGATCATTTTCCATAGTCTATTCATATAGGGTGTACTTGCTTATTTATTCTAGATCTTTAGGTGTGCTGTTAAGTTGCAGGCCTGAGATCTCTCTGCAAAGGCAATTAGTGCTATGAACTCAATGCTTTCATGTACCCAACATGTTTAGGCATATTGTGTATGCATTTACGGTGAATTCTAGAAATTCTTTAATTTCTTTCCTTATTAGCCCAGTGCTCATTAAGTAAAGAAGTGTTCAATTTCCATGTGTTTCTTGACTTTGTGTGGTCTTTTGTTCTTAATATCATGCTTAGATCCATGGTGGTCTATAAGATATAGGAGCTTATATTAATATTCTTCTGTATGTTTAGATTTTCTCTGTGACTGAATATGTATTCAGAGGTGTTGAGAAGAGGTATATTATTTTTATTCAGGTGAAATATTCTGTAAATATCTGTTAGATCCATTTGATTCATAACATGTTAGTTTTATTACTTTTTCTGTTTAGTTTCTGTTTTGATTACGTGTCTATTGGTGATAGTTGGGTGTTGAAGCCTCCCAATATTAATAATGTGTAGGATTCAGCGTGTGAAGTAAGCTTTGGTAATGCTTATTTTAACAATGTGGATGACTTTTTATTTGGGGCACTAATGTTCTGACATATGATGTCATTTTGGCTGATTTTTGTCCCTTTGGTGACTATAAAATGTCCTTCCCCATGTCCTTTTATTAATTTTAGTTTGATGTGTATATTTTAGATATTAGAATGGCCATTCAAGCTTGCTTCTTGGGTCCATTTTCTTGGAATGCCTTTATTCGGTCTTTTACTCTGAGGTAATGTCTATTATTTATGTTGAAGTACATTTCTTAAATGTAGCAAAAGGAAGGATCCCATTTTTGCATTCATTTTTTTTCCCTGTGTCTTTTAATTAAGAAATTGGTCTGGAGAGATATTAATGACAAATAGTTTTTAATCCTGTTATTTTGATGTTGGGATTGGTGGTAGGAGCTGTTTTGGTGATGGTGGTGGAGTTGGTGGTGGTGATGGTATTGTGTATGTGAGTGTGTGTGTGTATGTGTGTTCATTCTTTCCTTCTGATTTTGCTCATGTAAAATTATTTAATTATAAATTTTCCTGTGTTTTCTTAGGTGTAGTTAACCTCCATGGGTTGGAATTTTCCTCCTACTATCTTCTGTTTGGTGGATCTTTGAACAGATACTATTTAAATTTGGTTTTTGTCATGGCATGTATGTGTTTTCTCCATCTATGGTGTTTGAAAACTTTGTTAAGTTTAGTAGTCTGAGCTGGCACCTGTGGTCTCTTACAGTCTGAAAGACATCTATCTAGGACCTTCTTGCTTTATATTGATAGGTATGCTGAAATTCTAATATGTCTGTTTTTATATGGTTATTGGCCTAATAATGTTTGTGTATTATATTGATGAGGTTGCTCAGTGGGCAGTTGCTACCAAAGAATGTGGACATAAGTTTGAGTCCATAAAACCCAGTCATAAGCTAGCTATCCTATTATGCAAGGCAGCAAACAATTATGGGCAAGCTTCACACTAGATACCAGGTTTATTTGAGGAGACAAAAGTTTTGAAACTAAAGAAGGACATGCCAATACTGAGATGGCATTAAACATACCAACAAGAGGAGATTATATCAAAAGAGAGTGAAATCTAAGCAAGTAGAGGTAAACTGTGACTAAAAGTTTGTCAGGGGATACAACATGCCACAAAAATAAAAACAAGAAGAAATTTTACTATCATCCATCCTTTTCCTTGGGTAGAGACTAGCGAAGAAATACTGAACTTTTAAAAGGGTCTTTGAGACCTAAGCACCCTTTGATCCATGGTGATGCCATTTTCCTTCTGTACCAGTTGCAACTGCACTGCACCTGTACTGCCAGTACTGAAAGCAGCCCAAGGAGCCTAGACTTTACTGACTTGCTTTATCTACATTATCTATACACTGTAGAGAGGACTCTATTATGATAAAGCTGTTCTTTTTTTTTTTTTCAGTTTTCCTACATAAATTAAATTACAGAATCTAAATTGATATCTTGCACTCAAAGAAAACTAACAATATTCCCTTTTATTTTCTTCCAGAGAAACAACTGCTAAGCAATGAAGTTAGACCCTGCCAGCTAAGGCTCTTGTGATTCCTTTGCCAATTCGTGAACCATATCCCCCACTTTGTACTTTCTTTCTGTTGCATTTAAATTTTTATTTGTCTTATTAACAAGAGACCTAAGCTATTTTCGCAGTAACATTGCAGGGAATATTTACTCATCATTTTCTAGTTCAAAAATTTTATTGGTTGTTCAAAAGTAATTACCAACTTTATTCAATTATATGAAAATCCTGAGTGCTTAAGTCGCTTACATGTCACTTGGAAAAAGATGAAACAAAATAACCCAGGCTTTAAAAATGGGAAAATAGCTAACAAATTACATAAACTAATCTAATATATATTTCCAACTCCAATTGACCTCATACATGAAAATATTGTTATATTTCTGTCACTGACCCCAGGAAACCTAATGGTTTTCACATATGCATGTGCATCTTTATCAACCACACTTGGAAATTTGGGGTTATCTGTGATTGTATTTTGTATTTTTTCCTGTTCTACATATGGTAATCAGAACATCTATGTAAATCTCATTAAGCACCTTATCTTTTTCTTGATGTGCATTGAAACATCCAGGAGAAAAAATTCTAATAACCTTACCACATATATTTATCTGAGTAATGCCCTAATTACTAAGATATTTCCTTAAGTATTCTGTGGGATTGCAATGTGCACCTGGTGAAATAAACCTTTCCCCTCGTCAAACTGTATATCCTTTCACTATTATGTAGATGGGTTTTCTTAAATAGCCATTCAAGATTTTGAACACCATATTACATCATATATAGGACTTTATTTTCCTTGCCTACTTAAACTTACTAAGAAATCCTAGCTTTCACTGTTCCTGGGAAATGACATAAAATGTTGCCATTTTTCCAGCCAAATTACTTTACTGACTATGTAGCTTAATATCTAGAATGCTGCTCTGTGAATTGATTATGTAAAAAAAATAAACCTTTGTCTGTCTTTGCTATATCACCTGAATGTATTTTCATTTCTTTTCTTCTCAAAATATACCTCTTGTAATAGTACATTTTGTTAGAGAAAACCAAAAATTTTTATTAAAACTTAAATATGAGACTATTTATTGTTTATATTTACATTTATCTATTTTTATATTTACAAGAATAAAATTAAGCAGCCACACAAAATGAAAGAAAAGTAAGTTTTGATGATTTAATAGATGGTGGCTCCTTGAATCACTGACTCATTCATTCTAGATTATTGAGCATCTAGGCTATTTCAGGAATCATTTCACATGTTAGGATTAAAATAACATGGAAATTATTTTTAAGAAAACATAATCCGATATTCCCACAGATGTTTAGATATAAACTATGAGAAATAAATGAAAATTAATAATGGATCATATGAGAGCACTGTGGTGGAAAGTACCTTAAGGTAAGGTAAAGTGGATGTTATTGAATTAATTATACATAGATAGCTTGACATTTTAGGTATATGGGGGAATATTCTAGAAATTAAAATAGAGTCAGCTTAAAGAGGTGAAATTCAATCTGTGAGATCAGAGATTACCCTCCATGGAAATGACAGTTAATTTGTGCTTAGTGGGGTAGGGAAATATATAGACAAGATGAAAAGTTTATATGTTATTACAAGTATGAGCTCAGATCATTTGAGAGACTAAAATGAGGCCATGGTGACCTAAAATAGCATACTAAATGCTGATTAGGATTCATTAATTATGATTAATGAAAGAACTAAATTCTGCTATGTTTACAATATGAAATCCTATAAAAATATAGATAAGCTAAAGATGACAGATGATCTACTACTAACTAAAAATAAAACTGTATTTTAAATCAAGCTTTCATTTAAGGAGATAGCTATACAAAATGGTTGTGTGCATAGATAAGGAGATCAATGATTTGAAAATCTCACAAATATGAAAATAATAATTATTTTAATTTTATTTTCTTTTAAAATGTTATAATATGAGTATCTATAGCTTAGAAAACTTCATTATTAAACTATTGTTTTAGTGGGATATACTGTATCAGTATGATAGTGTAACTACTAAATACTATATTAAATGATCTTTGTGTTTGGGGACATATTCCTATGGGAAAAATAAAAAAAAATAATAAGATATATAGTTTAAATGTCAAAATTAGCTGCTGGCTCACTGATAGTATCTCAAGTAAGTGCATATAATATTAGGAAGAGTTCTACAAATGACAAGGCCTACAGTTCTCTTTGGTCATTCATGTATGTATTTTTCATCAACCATAGAACTTTTACTGCTACATAGAATCATGTCCTTAACAAGGTCACATGGAGATTCCATCAACCATGTTCATTGAATCCATGTTGTAGTCCATTCTAGAGAAAACAAACAGACAGACAAGCCTGCTAGAATTGCCATCCATATTCCTGGCAAAGAGCTGGTAGAGAAGTGTTAAAACAAATCCAGAAAAAAAAAAAAAAAAAGAAATATGGATGCTGCAGAGAGCAAAGGTGAGAAGAGAGAAGAAGACAAAGAGAGGGGGAACACGGATGGAAAGTTAGATAATGACAGAGGTTTAGCTGAACAAACACATCCCAATATGCCATCACTTCACAGCTGAGTCTGTTTGATGTGCTTATATCTGCTTCAATAGCTGATAGTTCATATGAACACTGCTTGGATTTATTATTTGATAGAGTGTGTTGTGTCATTTCCTTGCCTCATCAAGGTTTTTAAAAAAAGAAAAAAGGGAACCTTTGTCTTTCATACAGATAATATAAATCAAAACCTTAGTGTCATAAAGCTTAATTGTGCATCTAACAAATCTGCCTCATTTTAAGTGAGGGCTATATATGAACAACTTTTTTTATGTATTTGAGTGGTTTATTTGCCTCTTCTGTAAGATAATACAAATGACAATCAGCTTAGAAACCCACACATAGCAGCTTTTCATGGCACCATTACATCATTTAGGTGCTATATCTGAAACCTGATGAGCCTAGTAATAACTGTCGGAAGCAGAGTTATCAAAGGAGTGCCTATTTCAGCAGGAAAGAGAAGCATCCACAACTGGCAGTCTCCGTAGACTGCCAAAGTACCCAAAATCCTATTCTGCAAAGCTGTAATCTTTAATGTTCCAATAAAAAAAAGTAACTCTTTTTGGGGATAGCTATTGTGCTTGTAATTGCAAGCTCAGAAAGCAATTTGCATAATATTGCAAAGGACCACAGAAAACATGCTGATAAAAGAAAGAAATTTAACATGACTGGAATGCCATTAGTCCGTATGCTGCTCTGTTCTCATTTATTCTTCAATCAGTTACCAAGAATTCACTATGTAGTTGATAAGTACAAATCTCCAGACACAAAATATTAAAAAAAACTCCCTGTACACATAAAGAGCCCATACTGTGATTCTAACTCCAGTGACCAGAGAGTAAGGGAGTGTTTATTCTGGGTGTAGGTGTTCCATTAATTGCTTTTCCTGTTCCAATGATCACAGAAGACAGAAGCATTTTAACGAAGGAAGGGTTTGTTGTACTCACAGACTGAGGCCCCAGTCCTTCATGGTAGGGAACCCACGGCATGAGAGCGATGCTAGTTCTTACAGGAAGAGTTTGAGAGTTAAAAGTTTAGAGTTCAAAGTCTTTTCTGAGATTCGTTCATTCATTTAACTGTAACTCCCTCTAAAGTCAAAATCAAAAAGCAGATCAGCAGATCACATACCTTAAACATCACAGGATATGTATTGCCATTTGAAAATGTCACAATGCAAAAATACTAGAACAAATAAGAGCAAAAAATCAGCTGGTCAAACTCCAAACTCTTCATTTACATGTCTGATGGCAAATAGCTCTTTAGGTCTCCAATTCCTTTCATCTTTGCTGACAATAGCACAATTCCTCTGGCTGGTTCCACTCCCTGTTAGCATCTTTCTTCAGCAGATATCCCATGGCTTTGGCATCTTAAACAGTTTGGGATCTCTAAGGCACCTTCACTGTTGCAGCTTCTTGTTCCAATTTCTGGGATCCACACATGATCTTCTGGGCTCCTTTTAAGGGCTTGGGTCACATCTGTAGCTCTGCCCTCTGTAGCACTATAGGCTCTGGCTTGGTCCACTCTACTGCTGCTGCTGTTCTTAGTGATCATCCTATGGTACTGGCATCTCTAATACATTGGTGTCTTCTGCAACTGGGCTTCACCAATAGCCTCCCGTAGACTCTCTTTGCATGACCCCTTCCGTCACTGGGCAAAGCATATTCAAACGAACACGTCCTCCCTCCACTGGAAGTCCCACATGGCTACAAAGGGTAGCCTCTTCAACCTCCATATCCCCCACTGGTCGAAGTCTTAGATAGGATCAACACCACAAATTCCTGGAACCTCTCCATGCCAGGTCTCCAGCCTTTCCCTAGATGGCCACCATTTATTCACTTTCTTACTTCCATCCCTATCCCATACTCTCTCTCCCCATAGCTAATCATCATCCCCATTCCCTCACCATCTCCCCACACAGTTCCTTACCTCCATCTGACTCCTATGACTATTTTGTTTCCCCTTATAAGTGAGATGTACCCATCCTCCCTTGGACCTGCCTTATTAGTTTCTTTGGGTCTGTGGATTTTTGAATGGTTATCCTGTCTTTTATGGCTATGTTCACTTGTAAGTGAGTACCTACTGTGTGTGTCTTCCTGAGTTTGGGTTACCTCACTCAAGATGATATTTTATAGTTCTATCTATTTGCCTGAAAATATCTTATTTTTGTTTTTAATACAGGAATGGTATTTCATTATGGAAATGTACCACATTTTCTTTATCTGTTATTCAGTTGATGAACATGTAGGTTGTTTCCAGTTTCTGGCTATTATGATTAAAGCTACTATAAAAGAAGTTGGACAAGTGTCCTTGTGATATATTGGGCCATTGTTTGAGTATATGCCCAGGAATATTATATAGCTGTGTGTTGGGCTATAACTATTCCCAAATTTTCTGGCAAATCATGAAATTGATTCCCAAAATGCTTGTACCAGTTTGCACTCCCATCAGCAATGGATGAGTGTTGCCCTTTTTCTGCATCTTCAGCAGCATGTGTTGTCACTTGCTGACTTAGACTTTCTCAATGGTGTGCAACCAACGATTGTCCCAATTTGACACATATTCCATGATAAAGAAACAATCCCTGATATTATTAATGATACTCTTCTATGCTTACAGACAGGACACTAGCATAACTGTCACCTGAGAGTCTTCATCTACCGGCAAATGAAGACATAATCAAAGATCCACAGCCAAGAATCAGCCAAGATGCTCAAGGAGTCTTGTGAAAAAGTGGGAGATGAAATTGAGTGAGCTGGAAGGGCCAAGGACACCACAAGAAAACCTAAAGAGTCAGTTAACTTGGGCTCATGGAGGCTCACAGAGACTGAACCACCAATCAAAGAGCATACAAGGACTGCACGTAGGCCCCACACACATTTCTAGATGTGAAGCTTGATCATCATGTGAGTCCCCTAAGAGTGGAGCAGAGGCTGAATCTGACTCTGTTGCCTGCTCTTCGATCCCCTTCCCCTAACTGAACTGCATGGTGGGCTGCAGTGTGAAAGGATATGCTTAGTCCCACTATGACAGGATGTCCCAGGGACACTTGGTACCTAAGTGGGGACTACCCCTTCTCATAAGAGAAGAGGATGGAAGGATATGTGGGAGGATTTCATAAAGGATGGATTGGTGGGACTGGCAGGATTTTGATACAATTTATAAAGTGAATAAATAAATTAATCAGTAAATGAATTTGAAAAAAAAAAAGAAACCAACTCATTTGAGATGCCATGTGATGATCAGAAGTATAGTCGAGAAACACCAATTATATGTAAATTGAACAGATATAAAAGAACTAAGAATATTTTGGGTATACAAATAGTTGAAGCTTATCAAGTATGACAAGGACTGAGAAAAACATAGAAGGGTGCAGATCAGAAACTGAGAGAGCCTGCTGATAAATGTGTATGTCTTGTCGCACACTTTAAGACTTAATGCTGAAGGCAATTTGAGTCTATTAAAAATTTTATGCTGGAATGATTTCCAATCTGATTTACATCTTTAAAAGATCATGGTGGAGCACGCCTCACACAGAGGTAAGAGCCAAACCTATAGGCAAATGAAATGAATGACAACAGGGGACAAAATTAGGTTAAAGGAAGGATGTGGAGAAAAATAAATTGATAATGAAATATCAGGAGAGCAGAATTGACTTTATCTGATGAAAGAAAGAGAAAAACAAGGAACCAAGTGTTTCTGATCTATTTGAGGAAGTTAACATGATCTATTTTTCATTCAAAGCATCATAATTTACAAGTTTAACATTATATATGTTTAATCCAATGACTCTTTTGGCACACACATGTGAAATTTAAACAGGTTCAATTAGTCACCAGTTTTAGTAAAACATATCTTAGACAATATTTGTTCAAACAGCAGATCATTTTGTGAATTTTTGGCATACATTTAATAATTTTCTGAGATAGGAATAAAAAAAATCCTGGGCTGACAGCAGGGTGAGTCGACCGTCGAGAGCACTAGCTGCTCCTGCAGAGGACCCAGATTTGGTTTCCAAGACAAAGGATAATGCACAACCATCTGTAAGGGCAGGAAAGGGTGATTTGATGTGTTCGACTGATCGCCAGTAGCAACAGGCATGCATGTGATACATATACAGAAACACAGTGAAGAATTCATGCACATAAAATCCAAATGTAAATAAACCACGCAAAAGAGGAAATGACTCTAGTGACTACAAAATGTTGTCCTCCTCTGACCTCAAAATGCGCATTCCACTGTACACTCACCTACACATGCACACACAGAATAAAAATGAAGTTAAAAAAAAATCAATAGTTTGTTGTTTTGTTTAGCATTTTTGAATTTTTCTGTGTGTTTGGAACTTTCCTCTTATATTTTTCATTTATTTATTCTTTTACTGATTCACTTTACATACCTACTGGATATACAAAGGAGGATATCTAAGAATTCCTTCCTTCAATGCCTAGAAAAAAATTATATGTATTTCCTTTAATGTATAAACTTTCAGAGGACAGACACCACTAGCTGATATTTTGTTTCTTTCTAAAAGAGAAGCAGAAATGTGCTCCCTCTATTAAATCATTGGAAGTTATTCAAGCTTGAGCTCCTTTGTGATTCTTAGTATCCTAGTTGTGTCTGTTACTGTGACAAATTCAAAATCAATGTAGAAAAAAAGTTTTTTTTTTCACCTAAAGCATACAGTTTATCATCTACAGAAGTAAGGAAAGGAACCTGTAGACCAGAGTAAAACAGAGACTATGGAGGAACAGTTTACTGGCTTGGTCCTCATGTCTTTCTCATGGGGTTTTATTATATTATATTATATTATATTATATTATATTATATTATATTATATTATATTTTATTTTTTACGATCCAGGATGATGAAATGGAACACCACACATCAATTAATTTTAGAGAAAATGCCCCACAGCCTATTCTATCATCACATCTATGGTCACATTTTCTCAACTGAGGTTTCCCTTTCAAATTATCCCTAGGTTTATGTCAAGTTGACATAAAAACTAGCCAGCTCACAGAGGAAGGAACAATACCTAAAATCCTGGAATAACAGCAGGGCTGTCAGGCTGAAGAATGTCTCAGTGGTTAAGAGAACCGACTGCTCTCCCCAAGGTCCTGAGTTCAAATCCCAGCAACCACATGGTGGTTTAAAAAAAAAATGTAGGGCTGTCAATCAGGTAAAGGAAGTTCAGAAGCTGGCTTCAGTTTTCCCTGTTCAGGTTCCATTTTTTCACTCACACAGAAAAATCAATTGTAAGCAGTAAAGAAATGTACATAACCATTCTTTGGTGCAAGACTCTGGGTTTCTAACAAGGGTTTCACAGATTATTCATCTGGCTATGTTAATCAGATGGCTTCAACGAGTCAGAATAGCTAAGGTCAAAAATTTGTGTGACAGCAGATGCTGGCAAGGATTTGGAGAAAGAGGAGCACTCCTCCACTGCTCGTGGGATTGCAAGCTTGTACAACCACTCTGGAAATCAGTCTGGTGGTTCCTCACAAAATCAGACATCGTACTACTGGAAGATCCAGCAACACCTCTCCTAGATATATACCCAGATGTTTGAACTGGTAATAAGGACACATGCTCCACGATATTCATAGCAGCCTTATTTATAATAACCAGAAGCTGGGAAGAACCCAGCTGTCCCTCAACACAGGAATGGATACAGAAAATGTGGTACATTAACACAATGGAGTACTACTCAGCTACCAAAACAATGAATTTATGAAATTCTTAGGCAAATGAATGTATTTGGAGGATATCATCCTGAGTGAGGTAACCCAATCACAAAAGAAGTCACTTGATATGCACTCACTGATAAGTGGATATTAGCCCAGAAACCTAGAATACCCAAGATACAAATTCCAAAACACAAGAAAATCAAGAAGAAGGAAGACCAACATGTGGATACTTCATTCCTCCTTAGAATAGGGAACGAAATACCCATGGAAGGAGTTACAGAGAAAGTTAAAGTTTGGAGCTGAGATGAAAGGATGGACCATCCAGAGACTACCCCATCCATAGTAAGCCACCAAATGAAGACTATTCAAAATGTCAAACTTTTAATCATTGAGTGGCTATTCACTGCATGTTTCAGAGGGACTGAGACATCATTAGGGGCACTGAATCCCTGATGTGTTCTTCCATCATTTTATCCTTGAGGTGTTTCAGCAGCAGCATCTCCTTGAGAGTTAATAACAAGATAAACAATGGGCTTGTTGAAAGCATATCTGATACAAGTGCCTAGGCTGGGGGTAAACAAGGCATAGTCCTGTGCTTTTCAGGGAGAGTCATTTGCAGATGACAGTTGACAATCACATCTGAAGGAGAATATTCCCACCTGAAAATGCATTCAAGAGTCATGTAAACAGAACATTTGTCTGTTTTAGTTAAAGAAAAAAAATTATCTACTTTAAGTGTAAGTAATAAATTAGTTGCACCATCATGAATTATTTGTGGAAAGTCATATTATCCATACATCATGGATATATGTGCAGCTTGATTATAGAAGCATGGTGAGAGCAGCACCCACACTTTTTAATTCTCTTCTGTATTTTCAATAGCAAAACAAGGTAAAGATGGAATGTGCATGGGATGAAGATGAGTTCCAGCTGTTTAACTCTGAGATCCCAAAAATAGACTGTCATACACTTTAGTGAATTTCCATAGCCACAGTCATTGAGGACTCAGGTTCCTTTATTAGAATCTTCAGAACATATGGTTTAGGGTGGGAAGCTTGCTGGGAATAACACAACTTGATTCCTAGTGCAAAGTATATGCCCTAGTACAGGGGAATGCCAGGGCCAAGAACTGGGAGTGAGAGGGGGGAGGGTGCAGGGAACTTTCGGGATAGCATTTGAAATGTAAATAAAGAAAACATCTAATTAAAAAGAAAAAGAAAAATGAGTTAGGCAACTTGTGGTGAGGCTCTGTAAGGTTAAAGGACTAATATTTGATTTCAGGAGAACTTTGGAGACAATTTTCAGTTTCCATTCAAGTTGTGTAGCATCCCTAGTGCTTAGACTCCTCAGAAGATAGCATCTGCCCTCATTCCCTCCATAGGTTTGTGATGGGGACCACAAGGGATGCTTTGAAGTCAGAAGCCTTACAATCACATCCTTTAACCTTTACCTTATAAAATGACCCCTCATGGCCTTGTGGTTGAAATTCAAAAGTCCTTTAAAGTAACACAACTTGTTCAACTATGTGTCCTGCCTAGCTGCTTACTCTGTGGCAAGAGGCACTCCTGAGAGACAGAAGAGAGAGTAGGTTTTGCAATGAAGCAGAATATGTATGGAAATGTCTTCAAACCAGGTGTTATGCACTCACCATTTCTTAGTGCTCTAATAAATACTGATTTTGTGTTTGATAAACTATGAAGCTATCTCTACTGAAATTGAAATGATTCTTAGAAATATTTTAATTATGTTTCATAAAGTGTTGTAAAGGAAAGTCAGCAGATGTAAAAAGGAAATGAACCTGAATGCAGGTCATCTCAAAAAAATTGCTCTGTAATTCTATCTCAGGTTTAGACTTTTCTACTCAATGTTTTGCATTATTAAAATTGTCTTCATTTAAAATGTATGTTTAAGATGACACATTTTGTTGTTTTCTAGGTTTACAAAAATGTTTCATAAACATTGTATTCTTGTCAGTCTCCTAAGAGTATGTTCTATTTTGATGTAGTCTTCTAATTCATTGTGTGTGTGTGTGTGTGTGTGTGTGTGTGTGTGTGTGTCTGTAGGTCTGTGTATGTTCTTTTCCTCTTCTGAAAAATGTAAGACATTGCCTAAGACTTTTTGACAATATCTACTTATATTGAATAGTAATTATATTATATCCCAGACATAAAATAAACTCTATTAGATTGTTATCAAATTTATAGTTCTAATATTGGATTCTGTTTTTCATCTGCTTCCTAGGTGAGCTGCCTACTTATAGGCTAAATATTAACTGCTGAAAAGTAGAAGAAAGCTGACTTACAAGAAAACAGAAGGTCCTTCTACCAGAAGCTCCTGTTAGCACACTGACTTTACTCGACCCCAGACTCTGAATCATAAAGTAGCATTGAGGTGAGTGAATTTCCACCACAATTCCTCCCTACCTCTCTTAGCAAGTTAGGCATCTTTTTGTTTGGTCAACATTTCTGCGTTTCTTCTGTGCACTTGCCTCTCTATATTGCTGCTCAAGTTTTCATTGATGTCTTTTTTATTAACATGAACACACTCCCTTTGAATTTTTTATTGGGCCTTGAACATGTATGCATTTCTGTATAGCCATATTTGCACTGTCATCCCTTGGCAAAGAGGGACAATTGGTTCCAAAATCTTCATAGATATTTAAGTTCCTTTTTACTCATGTCCCTATACAAATTGGTATAGTGATTGTGCAGATCTGGTGGAAAATCTCCTATGTTCTTTCAACCATTTCTAGATTAGTTATAACATCTGACAACATGCAAGTGACAGATAAGTATATGTGCTATATCATAGAGTTGATGGAATGAATAGGAAAAAATCACAACTGTATGTTCAATATATATATGTCTATATACGAGATACAAATGTATACTAGGTCTACTCTTTGTGCCTATGTGTACATGTGCACATTTATGATACACACATTCCTTTGTGTTAGTATTCATTTTTTTTAATTCACAGAGAATTAGCCATAGAGAACATATTTCTCCTAGAGTCTCAGGTTTCTTAAGTTTATGATGATTCCTTTCTGAGTTTCTCAGATTTCAATACCTTAGATTTTTTTTCTACTTAAACTCATGGATTGTTGACCTAATTCAGATTCATGATATTTTAAGTCTCAGATAGCCGTGGACCCAGCCAGAACATCCTTCCCAACTCTGAGATGCATGCATAAGTTGCCTATATAGCATTTCCACTTGTTATTTATCAAACTTACCAAATTTAGGTTGCTATAACTAGAGGTCTCTCAAAGGAAGATAATCAATAATCATCTCTATTTTTATGTTTTGCTGTATCAATTAAGGACAACTCTGGGTTTTCAGCTTCTTATAACTAAACCCATGTAGCCCTTCTTGAATCCTCTGTTGTACATCCTAGTTCAATACTAAGGATTTTTATGTGAATGTGTATACCCTCCTAAGATTTAAATAAAAATGGGTAGAGAATAAATGTCTCAGTTAACAGAATAATACTCTTAGAATTTTTATTAATACATGTAATTTGATGAAATTAAGATGGCTTTCTAGAAAAGTACTGTCTTAGTTAGGGTTTTACTGCTGTGAACAGACACCATGACCAAGGCAAGTCTTATAAAAAGAAAAATTTATTTGGGGCTGGCTTACCTTTTCAGAGGTTCAGTCCATTATCATCAGGGTGGGAACTTGGCAGCAACAAGGAAGGCATGGCACAGGCAGAGCTGAGAGTATGTCTTCATCTGAACGCTGCTAGTGAAAGACTGACTTCCAGGCAACTAAGGTGAGGGTCTTAAGCCCACACTTGCAGTGACACAGCTATTCTAATCAGGTCATACCTATTTTAACAAGGCTACATCTCCAAATGGTACCACTCCCTGGTTCAAGAATATACAAACTATCACAAGTACTATAACATTATGTTCCTTAAATTTGTAAATATTTTTTAAAGATTTAATTAACTCTCTCTCTCTCTCTCTCTCTCTCTCTCTGTGTGTGTGTGTGTGTGTGTGTGTAAGTGCATGCATCCCTCCAAACTTGGGTTATAGGCAATTGTAATATGCCAAGTTTGTTGTATTATGATGAGGTTTAAATTCTGCTCCTCATTTACTGCTGGACCATGCCTCCAGTCTCAATTATTCCTCTACTTTCTAATTCCTTGGGAGTGTACACTGATGATATTTTTATAAATTAAATATAATTATCAAAATATTTTCTAAATGAAGCAAAATAAATAATTAAGAGTACATTTCTTTGATTAAATCCTCACGCCCTGATTTTGCAGATATTTTGGAATACTGGTAGACATTTAAAAAGTAGCTCTCTAGATATTCCTGTCAATGATTTAACATCCACTCTCGTGTCTGCTTGACCTCTAAATGTTTTAGGGTGAAGGAGCACAGGAATTTTTCTATCATCAAACTTTGATTCATCCAGGGACTTTGTCAACCCTTTTAGGTCTAAAGTCTTCATCCTCTGATGATGAACCCACCTTTACCTCTTTGGCCTAGACATTCCTATGGGCATTCTCTCTAAAATGCCACTCATTAACATCTCAAACTGCGTTCTTGAGCACTATGAGTGGAAAGTTTATTGTGTTGTATATATCAAACAATTAGCAGAAATAGTGCATGACCTTTATACTCTAAAAGCCTGTAATTGTAGGATCAAAAGGCCAAAAGAAAGACATCTTACCCCCAGTCTGTGAGACTTGGAACTTGCCCCTTGTGATTAAGCATATATAGCTCAACAATGTTTCTAATCTGGCAATATTTTTCCACTCTTCATGTTCCAAACAAAGACCCTATAAAAACCCACCCCTTTGCCAAACCCACCATTATCTCTCTTCCTGTTCAGGGGCAGCCATGTTTTGTTTTGTTTTGTTTTGTTTTGTTTTGTTTTGTTTTTCTTCTGTTCAATAAATCTCATTTGTAAGGCTTGATGCATGATGTGATTTTGTTGTATTTCTTTGCTCCTGACTGGCAAGATGCCCTTGTACTGGAAAACAAATACACTAAGTAATTTGATTCCTCCAGGTTTCCTTGCACTTGTTTTATTTCCATCTTCTGCCCCTCCTCACTTTCCTGTCACTAAAACATTGTCTCTATTGTTTCTGCAACACACCACACTAACTGCTTTTCTGGACCATGTGTGTGTGTGTGTGTGTGTGTGTGTGTGTGTGTGTGTGTGTGTGTTTGTAAGTGTGTCTTTCAGTCTGTCTGTGTACATATGTACAATACCATGCAAAGTTTGCATAGAACATAGGTTGACTTTTGATATTTTCTGCTATAAGTTTATACCTTCTTTTTTTTCAGAAACAAATTATTACACTGGGCCTGGAGTTCAATATCTGGCCCATTATAACTAGCAGGTAGATCCTTTGGATATATCTATGCCCTCCCCACCTGTGAGTCCTGGACTTAGATGGACATTTGTGATCCAGACACAGGTCCTTGGGCTTATACAGTCCATTTTCTGGGTTGTTACATGTGATGTTCCCTCTGTTTTTGAAATTAATTTATTTTACTACCCATTCATATTGCTCATGTATTCAAATCATTTAGGTATCTGTGCAAATACCTCATTCCGTGGAAGAATTTTCTATTTAAAATGTGTGTCTCCCAGCATGTATCTCTGGAATCCTTTCAATACCTTCTCATTACATTTCCCCACATGTATTACTTTATAATACAACTCCAATATTCTTTATGTTTTCTATTACATGGTCACATGTTAAGATGTTAGCTCTATGGGGATGTGGATTTTTATTGCTTTGCCTCCATAGAGTCACATTAATATGGATGTTATTTTGTAAATGGATAAATGCATACTTCCCCTTATTTTTGATAGACATTCAGGCTCCCCCATGCATATGGAGAGGGGAGAAAGTGGTCACATGAAAATTGTTCTCCAGCCTCTTTCCCAGCAGGATATTCTATGTGAACTTCATGACTAGCAGGTACTTTCACATTATGTTTACCTTATATGATGAGTCATTCTACCTTTCTGTGGTTCCTTGAATTCCAACATGGCTGTGGACCACATGAGGAAATGAAAGAATGTACACGTTCATTTATTTATTTATTTACTTATTTACTTATTTATTTATTTATTTATTTATTTATTTATTTATTTATTTATTTATGTGTGTATGTGATATTCTTTTTTCTTGGGTCCTGGTTTTTATTTCAATTAATTAGTTACAGGTTAGAAAATTCTGAGTATTAAAACCTGGCCAAGTCATTGCACTAAATAAAGGCAGCCACCCTCAGCCACGGGCCCATCATCTTGGCTTTGAAGATTACACAGACTGGCAGTGTTGTTGTTCGTTGTCCATCTGTTGTGCCTCTAGGAAAGTCACAGTCCATTAACTATTCCTATAATTCTCTAAAAAATAAAGCTCCCTTGCCCTTTCTGAATGCCAAGGTCATTCAATGTGGACACTTTTGGACAACACTTGTGCCCAGTTGCTTTTGACAATAATTGTTTCTACTCTTCTTTCAATGTTTTGGATCATAAAATTGTAACAATATCTGCTACCTTGGTAGGCTTTAAATGAAAAGGCCACTGTACAGTATCTAACTGAATGGGATGTCTTTGTCCAGATTCTTGTCTTATAGTTCATGGTTTAGCTTCCACATTGCTCTGGAAAGTAGAGTTAACAGGTAAGTTTTCTGACCTTTCATTGTATATCTACGCAAATGTCATGCTTTTGAGACTTGTAGTTTTTCTTTGTTTTGTTGTTGATGATGCTGTTGTTTTCCCAGTTTCTATTTTTGTCATGTCTACTTCATCTGCATTAACCAGTACAACTTTCTTATGTAGCCATCAGCTATTACTATTGCACTTTCTCTTCAAAACCTGATATATATATATATATATATATATATATATATATATATATATATATATATATATATATATATATATATCAGATGCTAAATTCTTCGTGTCAGGAAATAACACAATTAGTGACCTCTGATTCAAGTATATACTTTATTTTAATTTCATTCATGCCTTAACTATTTGAATGAAAGTATATAGTTATTGTTTCAGTTGATTAAGATTTGCCGTCCCTAAAGATTTTATTTTGATGTTTTTGTTTTTTTCATTAATTTATTTATTCATCTTCCAACCTGATCACAGGCTCCCTCTCCTCCCAGGCCACACTTCACACAGATCCTCCCCCAACCCCCTCCCTTTCTCCTCCCTGGGTAACAACTCACCAGGACACTTCAAGTCTCTGCAGGACTAGGCATACTCGTTTATGAGGCCAAATGAGGCAGCCTAATTAGGGGTAGAGGATCCACAGGCAGGCAAAAGAGTTAGGGTAAGACCCTGCTATATTTGCAAAAGGACCTGGATAACGACCAAGCTGCACATCTGCTACATATGTGTGTGGGTTCTAAGACTAGCCCATGTATACTAATTAGTTTTTGGTTCATTCTCTGTGTGCTTCCTAGGTTCCAGGTCAGTTGATACTATTGGTCTCTTTGTGGTCCCTATCCTCTCAGGGTTCTTTAATCCTTTCCCAGCTCTTTCATGAGACATCTGAAACTGTAATGTTTGGCTGTGCATCTGTGTCAGTCAGCTGCCAGGAAGAACCTCTCAAAAGACAGTAATGAAGGCTCTTGCTGAAGCTTAATAGAGTATCATTAATAGTGGTTCTAGCCCATGAGATGGGTCTTAAGTTGGCCAATTCATTGGTTGGCCATTTCTCTAGACTATGTTCCATCTTTGTCATTACACTTCGTAGTGAGGACAAATTTTTGGTTGAAGGTTTTGTGGGTGGGTTAGTGTCCTTATCCCTTCACTGGAAGAACTCCCTGACTATAAGAGGTGGTTACTTCAGGTTCATTATCTCCAACTGCTAGGAGTCTCAGTTAGTCATCTTCATAGATTCCCTTGAACCTCCTGGATCCTATGCCTGTTTCATGTCCTAAAGATGCCCTTCACCCTTTAGATTTCAGCCTACTCTATGGCTATCTCTCCCCAGATTTTCCTACATCCCATTTCCCCTGCTTGCCTCTCCCACCTAGTTATTGTCCTCCAACCATCATCAATGACAATTTCATTTCTCCTTCTGAGTAAGATTCAAGCATCCTCACTTGAACTCTCCTTATTACATAGCCTTTTAGGTCTGTGGATTGTAGTGTGAGTATCCTGTACTTTATGGTTAATATTCACTTATAAATGAGTACATAACATACATGTCATTTTTGGTATGGGTTACTTCACTCAGGATGATATTTTCCAGTTTCATGCATTTGCCTACATATTTCACAATGTCTTTGTTTTTAATATCTGAGTAGTATTGCATTTTCTTTATCTATTTTTAATTGAAGGACACTTGGGTTGTTTCCAGTTTCTGGCTATTATGAATGAAGCTGCTATGATCATAGTTGATCAAGTGGCTTTGTGTTATTTTGGAGCAATCTTTGGTATATATATGCTCAAGAGTGGTAGAGCACGGTGGTCAGGTGGAACTATTTCTATTTTTTCTGAGAAACTGCCAAATTGATTTCCAGAGTGTTTATACAAGTTTGCACTCCCACCAGCAATGGAGGAGTGTTCCCCTTGTTCTACATCCCGACCAACATGTGCTACCCCTAGAGATTTAGATCTTAGCATTCTGATGGGTATAAGGCAGAATCTAAAGAGTTGTTTTAATTTACATTTCCCTAAAAACCTAGGTCATTGAATACCTTAATTGCTTCTTAACCATTAGAGATTCCTCTGTGGAGAATTTTCTGTTTGGTTCTATTTGTTTTATTATTTTATTGAGTTCTAATACTTCTATCTCCCTTCCAACCTTTATCCCACCCTAATGTCTTCCAATCCCCTAACACTAGGTAGGAAAGAAAAGTTAGCAAGCAAAGGGGCATAGACATCTTTCAGCCAACAAAATAGACTACTGTATAATAATAGACTTCCTACTAAATAGACTTCCTTGGAGCAAGTCCAATATTCTTGTCTCAAATTTTTTCTCACTCCAGACTATTTTCCAAACCACAACAACAGCAACTAGGAACAACAGGGGATGCAATAGCCCCTACAGGCCCTCTTGGGGTTCTCACATTGATACCCTGTCCAGAGTCCCCAGAATTGAACTATTTGCAGTTGATGAAAATTATACCAGTACTTTTTTGTTAGTGCAACAGGCAAATCATAGTCACCTGCTGTGAAGCAGCCTCTCATCACATGCCTGGGATTAAAATAAATCATGTTCACATATCATAACTGGGTTTTGTAAGAAACCAAAATTTTCACTACAACTATAATATTTCACCTCTACTGGAAGTCCTGGTCCATCCCCATTCTGATTATTTAGTCATTTAGTCTTAGTGACAACTAGAAAATGGACATCTTGGAGTAAATGCATTGCTGTAGAAGACAGCTCCTTGCATTTTCTATAAGCATCATGGTGTTGAACATCCTCAACACGGGTGGATACAGTGTATCTATTTGCTCAGCCTCACCTTATTTTGGAGAATTAAAATTCCTCAATGTATAACTTACATATTCTATACTTTGTCTCCAGTCTCAGTCTTAACAGTCAAAAAGACTGTTCTTTCCTTAATATAGCAGACTGGTCTTTATTAATATTTGGCTTTTCTCTAGGTCCTACCTATTCTTAAACAGTTATAGCTAAACAATTTTTGTGATGGCTTTCAACTGTCTCTATCTTCCCAGAGAAGGTAATTTGAACGTGCTTATGATCATAAAAAATGCTTTACCATTTTAACATGAAATATTTAATTCATAATTGTTATTCCTTCACAGACCAATTAGCAACATAAATTGAATGTCGTCTTCATAGATACAGTTTTCTCAGTGTATTAGTAGATTTTGTTTTACTGGAGGTTTTAGTGTAATTTAAGCTTAATGATGTCCTTTACCTTGGAGAGGCCAAAGGTATCAGACCTCCACCTGACAAAGTTGCTAGTTTTTACTTGTTCTGTAAAGAGTAGTATATGATCTTAACTATTGGGCCCTCTTTCCAGCCCCAGAATTAGACAGGTTTCTAATAAGTTGACTACTATAGTTTACACATAGCTTAATGATGGACATTAGCTTAATTTACAAGGCAGATGTGATGATTTGTATATGCTTGGTCCATAGAGTACAACTATTAAGAGCTGTGGTCTTATTGGAGTAGGTATGTCACTGTGGCTGTGAGCTGTAAGATCCTAGTTCTAGCTGTCTGGAAGCCAGTCTTCTGTTTACCTTCAGTACAAGATGTTGAACTATCAACTCCTTCTGTAACTGATGTTATGGACTGACCCTCTGAACATGTTAGCCAGCCCCACGTAAATGTTTTCCTTTAAAAAGTTGCCTTGGTCATGGTGTCTGTTCACATCAGGAAAACCCTAAGACAGCAGATGTTTCATAAAGTGAGACATCTTAATTTACCATAATTTATATCATAATTCTGACTACCATCTTGAGATTAAGGTCTTGCCTTCCACTGTAACACAGCCTCTAAGTGTTGACCCAGATAGAAATGGTCAGAGCAATGACTCTGATCTCTTATAAATTATAGCTGACTTTGACTGACAATTATTGTTTTAGTAAAGCACAGAGGTTGCACTTGACTATACTGATTGAAATCTAAAATGTCATTGTCTGTGTTTCAATATTCTTATCTTCTAAGTTCCTATAACAACTTTCTAAGTTCTGATCACTTAATAGGTTTTCAAGCCCAAAGTTCCAAATTCTTCCACAATCATCCCTGTTTTAGTTAGGATTTCTATTGCTGTAATGAAACATCATAATGAGATGGCAAATTGTAGAGGAAAGGCTTTATTTGGCTTAAACTTCTATAAACTATTCATCATTAAAGGGAATCAGAAACTCAAACAGGGCAGGAACCTTGATCTAGGAACTGGTGCAAACCATGAAATCATACCATTTGGTGGTTTGTTTATCATAGCTTGTTCATCATGCTTTTATTTATTTATCTATTTATATATTTATTTATTTATTTAATCCTAAGGCAGTTTTCCCTCCTCTGCTCTTAGCCACTCCCATGATCCACTCCTCCTCCTTTTCCTTCAGTAAAGGGCATTTCTCTCACTGATATCAACCAAACATAAAATATCAAGTTGCAGTAAGACTAGGAACCTCTCCTTATATTAAGGATGGATGAGGCAACCCATGATGAGCAAAAGGGTCCCAAAAGCAGGCAAAGAGTTATACAGTCCATGTTCCCACTGTTAGGAGTTCCACAAGAAGACAAAATTACACAACTGTACTATATATGCAGAGGGCCTAGGTCAGTCCCATGTAGGCTCTCTGGTTGTCAGTTCAATCTCTGTGAGCGCCTATGATCTCAGTTTTGTTGATTGGTTGGGTTTTCTTGTGGTGCACTTGAGCCCACTTATTGCTACTGGGCTTCATTCCATCTTCTACAAGATTCCCCAAGTTCTCCCTAATGTTTAGCTATGGGTCTCTACATCTGTTGGCATCAGTTGCTTGATGAAGCCTCTCTGAAAACAATTAGGTTAGGTGACGATCTATGAGTATAGGGAAATATCATTAGGACTCATTTCATTGACTTTCTTTGTTTGTTTGTTTGTTTGTTTGTTTGTTTTCCTCATTCTTGCTTTGCTCTATCCTAGGTCTCTTGAACTATCCAGCCTCTAGGTCCTAGCCTTCCAAGTTTCATAATGGGTGGACTCCTTATCTGGTCTGGGTTTCAAGCTAGATCAGTCATTATTTGGTCTTTATTTCATTTTTCACCACAACTTCTATAGCACAGTTACCCCAGCATATCTTGTGGGCAGGACAAATTTTTTGTGTGTGTGTGTCTGAGTTGGTGTCCCAGTTCCTCCACTGATAGGCTTGCCTGTTTGTAAGAGTTGGCCAATTCAGGCTCCAATCTTAAAGCTTTCTTATAGAACCCAGGACCACCAGCCCAAAAATAGTATCACCTATAATGGCCTGGCACCTTCCCCATCACTCACTAATTAAGAAAATATCCTATATGCTTGCTCACAGTCAGATTTTACGGAGGTATATTCTTAATTGAGGTTCTTTCTTCGCTGATGAGTATTTTGTGTCAAGTTGACATATTTTATCCAGTACAAAACAACAGCTATCTTCATTGCATCCATGACAGCCTCTCCTGGTTTAAAAATATCTGTTGGTGTTTCCTTTTCTATTACCAAGTTAAACATCCTGATATAAAATGACACATGGTAGCCAGGGGTTTTCTCAGTATAGTCAAGTCTATCAGAGAAGGAAGTTGGATGAGGAGCTCCGGGCCAGATCCTGAATAAGAAACCCTTTAGGAAGGCTGCTTATGTTCGCACTTGGTGATTCATGCTCAAATACGTTTTATTATACAGCTCATGACTATACCTATATCTAGCTTAACTTTCCCACATCAATTACCAATCAAAACAGTCTTTTGCAGACATATATAGAAAAGTAGTTTAGCATTTATTCTAGGTGGAGACTAGGTTCTAAAGAAATGTATCTACCCTTGAACAGCTACTGGATATGAGCAGTCCCTAGAGATAGTAACAACCTTTTTGAAGCTATCCTCAGTAGCAAAGATCATCCTAAGTAGCCAGTACATAGAATTTCTGAAACAAATATCTTTCACATGTAAAGAAGTAGCAAGTCAGAACACCAGCATACCAAGTGTAAACTGGAATAAATTGATATTTTTTCAAATAAAATATTTGTCCATTACTTGGATGCAGATTTTGGAAGTTACTATTTTTCTGCTCTTTGATTTCTACTAATGTCTGTGTATGGGACAATATATTTTTCTATATTTATCATTTAAGAAATGTATTGAAGACACAGCAGAATTCTGTCTCTGTCTTTCATTATAAATACATTTAAGTTAGAGTTTCTATTTACCAATTAATACTTTCCACTTTTAAAATGCATTTTACTGAGAAAAAGCATTGATAGAAAAGTATTATTTATTTTCTCCAAAGATATTTTATTAAGTGTTTGATATTTTGATATTTTGATTAACTAAATTAAAAAAAAAATCTGGTTTTCCCCTGGTCCTGTACTTAGTCATTGATAAATAAAATCATAAAAGTGACAATATATTATTTAATGAAATGTGATGAAAGAAATATGTATTACCCATATATTCATCTTTGCATTTGTGAATATTTATCTGTATGTGTGTGTGTATATCTCAAAATTTCTCCAAAATTCACACCTGCTCTCTATATTCATTTATCTCTGAAAAAAAAATACAACTCAGGCAACACTCATAAAGAGCCTAACTTTTGGCAGGAATTCCTGGAAAGCTCATTCTTATGCAAAGGTACATGCCCTGCTGAAAGCCGACTAGATATGCACAAGAAAGAAAACCCTATAATATGTGACACACACACACACATACACACACACACACACACACACACACACACACACACACATACAAAAAAAAACAAAAAACAAAAAACAAAAAACACCTCAGCAATTTCCCCAAACTACAAGAGAAACTTTGAGGATATTAAAGACTTGCAGTGTTAGGAAGTGCCTGCATCTCTCTTCTGAGTGATAATGCTTACACAAATAGACCAGAAAAGTAGAAAGGCTGCTATACTGAATGTAGGCTAATTAATGATCAAAACCAGAAACTGCAATCCTGTGCTTTTTTTTTTTTCCTGACAACAAAAATTGTAAACTTTAAAATGTCAAAATCTTGTCTTTACTCTGTCCTTAAATAATAATCACTTTGAAATTCTCCACTGAGAACTTACTCTATAAGGAATATATCACACATATGTACTACATATGCAAAATATCCTCCCACTTTCTCCTTTTTCAATGTACATGCAGCCTTTAAGGATTCTATTTTGTTAGTTGTTATTAGCTAGCATGCTTCGCTATTTTTATCATTGCACTATTTTTCTGTTTCTAAAACAAGTTGATATAGAATTGAGGATATATTCTATTTTTCAATATTTATCTGTCCTTTTTCACATAATTTAGTTTATTTTCATGTCCCTTCAAATGGCAAGCCATGTTTCTTAGGTGATATTCAAAAATACTTATTCAAGTCTGTAAGGTAAATAAATAGCATGTGTGTTTATTAGTCATAGTCCTTTGCTACTCTCATATTTGAAGATACTTAGCTTTTGTGGTTTGGTTATTATGACTATTTCAGTGGACATAAAAACAAACATCATTCCACGATGAATGGTTTTATTTCCTTTGGCTATTTATCAAGAAGCAATATACTATATCTTATGATAATTTCATTTAAAAATTTTTAGGAACATTTATTTTGTTTTGATAATTGCTGTGCTAATCCATATACCATATACCCAGAAATTATATTCATGCACTTCTTTTTTTCATGCTTTAGTCAATACTTACATTTGGTTTCTTTGTTAACAATCATACTCATAGGTATGCTGTAAGATCTTATAAGAGCTTTTAAATGTATTTGCTGATTACTAGTGAAACTGAGACTGAGTATTTTCTCATACACCCACTGGAATTTTTTTTTTCTTTTTTGGAAAAATGAAGTCATAAAAAATTTGCTTATTTTTAATTAAATTTTATTCTATTATAGAACTGTGAGGATATCTTTCAAGTAAATTGTACACATTTCATCTTGTCAAATATACATTTTCAAATATTTCACAATCTGCCCACTGCCTTTTCAATTTTATCTCTTTTTCACTGTGCAAAATCTAGTGTGCTGCAATTTTATTTGTCTTAATTTGCTTCTATAATCACAAATTTCAATGTTTCCATGTCTTCTTATCTTGTTTTTATCATCTCAAATTATTTATTTCCTCCTATGTTTTTTTAAAAAACTATAACATTGATTTTACTTATTCACTTTTCACTTTTCCCATGCAATTTTCAGTTGTCTACTGACTATGGTCTTACTCCAGATTACTTAGAGACCTTGCTCTTTTGACTGACATTAGGTGGTTAGTGATAAACGGCATTTGCCATCTGTCAAATTTGCCTTCTGTTATGGTAAAACAGCATAACCACAAGCAACTTGGGGATATAAGGCTTTGTTTCATCTTACATATCACTATCCTTCTTTGAGGGAGGAAGGTGCAGAAGCACAAGGCTAGAACATCAAGGTAGGAACTAATTCACTGACCATGGTGAGGTTTCATACTGGCTTGATGCAGATGGCATCCACAGTTATATACCCAGGGCCACCTGCCCACCCAAGAATACCACTTCCTACAGTCAATCATTGATCATAACTAAAGGAAAAAAAAATCAACAATAGCAACAACAACAACAATAGTCCACATGCTTGCTATCAGGTCAAGTTCATGGAAGCATTTCCTTAATGGGGCTTTCCTTTTCTCCACATTACCTTAACTTGTGTGAAATTGACAAAAACAAATAAAAAAAGAAGCAAATCTAGCCATCACAGTACCTAATACACAGAACTAGAAAAAACATTTAACCATGTCATATTTCACTCTGAATTTTTTTTTTTTTTATGTTATAGAGAGAAGTGATTTATTTCAGTTCAGGTTCTGGAGAAGTTATGTCTATTGACAACTTTTTTTGTCCTTTTTTTATTATATATTTTCTTTATTTATAATTCAAATGTTATCCCCTATAGCTGTCCAGTTGCCATGGACAAACTTGGTCTAACTGAATGGCGATGGGGATGGGGATGGGGATGGGGATGGGGATGGGGATGGGGACAGGGGTGGGGATGGGGGGAGGCTGAAAATGAAAGAGTTGGGGGGACGCAAGAGAAGAATGAAGCCAAAACAAGGTTCTGATCAAGGATCCAAGTTTAATATTCAGCATTGCGTGTATATAGGGAAAGCCCACGGACCCATCATTTGCTTAAGCTTAATTATGTTGCAAAGCAAGATCAGATGGCAGCCTATTCTTCTAAGTTCTGGTGGGAACTTGCATGTGCAATGTGCAACCAAGGCAGATGACTCCACCTGGTCATTAAGGTCCAAAATGGCAAGCACTTCGGTCTTTTCAGCCTGCTCAAGGCTAGAAGAAAGCTGCTCAAGGCTGGAAAGGGCACAATCCCCTTTCCAGGAACCCCTTCCCCAAATACTGTATCCCATTCCCCACCCCCTGCTTCTATGAGGGTGTTCATCCACCCAATAACCCCCTCCTACCTTCCCACCATGGCATTCCCAAACAATGGGGCATCAAGCCTTCACAGGACCAAGGTCCTCTCCTCCCATTGATACCCCAGAGAAGGACATCCTCTGCTACTTATGCAGCTGGAGCCATGAGTCCCTCAATGTGTTCTCTTTGGTTGGTAGTTTAGTCCCTGGGAGCTCTGAAGGGTTTTTTTGGTTGGTATTGTTGATCTTCCTTTGGGGTTGTAAACCTCTTCAGCTTCTTTATTCATTCCTCTAACTCCTTCATTAGGATCCTTGAGCTCAGTTCAATGGTTGGCTGCGATGATCCACCTCTGTTTTTGCCAGGATATGAAAAAGCCTCTCAGGAGATGCTATATCAGGCTCCTGTGAACATTCTCTTCTTGGCATCCACAATAGAGTCTGAATTTGGCGACTGTATATGGGATGGGTCCCCAGGTGGGGCAGTTTTTGGATGGCCTTTCTTTCAATCTCTGCTCCACACTTTGTCTCTGTATTTCCTCCTGTGAGTATTTTGTCATTACTTTGAAGAAGGACTAAAGCATCCACCCTTTGGTCTTCCTTCTTCTTGAGCTTCATGTCGTCTATGAATTGTAACTTGGGTATTCCAAGCTTCTGAGCTAATACCCACTTATCAGTTAGTGCATACCATGTGTGTTCTTCCATGACTGAGTTACCTCACTCAGGATGGTATTTTATGGTTCCATCCATTTTCCTTAGAATTTCATGAAGTCATTGTTTTTAATTGCAGAGTAGTACTTCTTTTTTTTTTTTTAATGTTAATTTCCACATTTTCTGTATCCATTCCTCTGTTGAAGGACATCTGGGTTCTTTCAAGCTTCTGGGTATTATAAATAGGCTGCTATTAACATAATAGAGCATGTGTCTTTGTTATATGTTGTGGCATCTTTTGGGTATATGCCAACGAGTGGTATTAGTGGGTCCTCAAGTAGTACTACGTCCAATTTCTGAAGAACTACCAGACTGATTTCCAGAGTGATTGTACCAACTCATAATCCTACCAATAATGGAGTAATGTTCCTCTTTTTCCACATCCTCACTAGCATTTGCTCTCACCTGAGTTTTTGATCTTAGCCATTCTGACATGTTTGAAGTGGAATATCAGGGTTGTTTTGAATCCCTTTCCCTGATGTCTAAGGATGTTGAACAAATTTTCTTTAGGTACTTCTAGGCCATTTTATATTTCTCGGTTGAAAATTCTTTGTTTAGCACTGTACCCCATTTTTAAAAGGTTATTTGATTATCTGAAGTCTATCTTCTTTAGTTCTTTGTATATATATTGGATATAAGCCTACTATCAGATATAAGGTTGGTAAAGCTCTTTTCTCCATCTTATTGTTGCTGTTTTGTTCTATTGACAGTGTCCTTTGCCTTAGAGAAGCTTTGAAATTTTATGAGGTCCCATTTATTTACTCAAAATCTTATTCCATTGTTAAAAGCAACTTTCTAAGTTGTTGATTGTATCTTTGAATTGAGTGTATTTGGAATTATCAAGTTCCCCATCCCTTTTTTGCCTGCCTTAAAAAAATGGGCATTGTTTGGAATTCTGGTAACAAACTCTAGACCAGAGTTACTATTTTTGATTTTATATCTCACAAAATCTTACTAAAAATATTAAAGCCATATAAATAAGTAATACAAATTTGAACTATTTTGATGGAAATAAACTAAATAAAAGTACAAAAAATTCTACCTAGCTCATAAGATAGCTATTGTTTTCACATTTTTACTTTGTAACACATAGATAGTCCCATCGGGGCTCATTCTGTAGCTTTGTAATTTCTAGTTCATGAAATTTGGTGAGCTGTTTTATGCCTCTACCTCATTCTTCTTCTGTGGAATACCAACTCTTTGGATAAGGTGAGCACGGTGGTAAATTGCAATGCTCTGCTTGCTGCATGGTCCCCAATTGAGAATTATAAGTATTGTTTGGTGGGTGGAGACTTTAGCTGTGGTTGTCTGTCAATACTCTAAATTTCAGAATGGAAAGTTTTCTTTACATAACAATGAAAAAGTAACTTTGGATATATCACAGTTTTAGAACACTTGCCCATTATCTGTAATATTCTGTATTCAATCAATATACCTGAAACAAAAGGCATTATCATATCAATGGAAAAAATATGACTTGGAACTGTAATTTTGGGAGTTTAAGAATGGAGGAAAGAGATGATGAGAGAGGACAGAAGAGAGTGCTTTTATCTACCAATACATAGAAAAAAAAATAAAAGAAAAGAAAAGTGAGCAATCACTATATATAGACATTTTCTGAAGACATAGATGCTAAATAAATGCTTGAGTAAAATGTATAATTTTAGGGCTTTCTTCTGAATTCAATTCCTCCTTCACTATTCAATCCCCAACCTAGCTCCCAAATTTCTTCTTCTCATTCATTCTGGTTTTTTTCTCCCTTATTCTTGCAAGCATTTTGCCCTTGAAGAGAGACAAAAGATGCACATAGTCTTTGAAGCAATTGCTTTGGGGTTATTGATTTCACTTCTCTTTAAGCTGTACCTTCCTGCTGCTTGGCTTTGCTTAGCTGAGACCAAACTTGCACAAGTGTGAATAGATCAAAATAAAGGAATAAGTTGCCCGGTGTGTTGGCACACGCCTTTAATGCCAACACTCGAGAGGCAGAGGCCAGGTGGATTTCTGAGTTCAAGGCCAGCCTGGTCTACAGAGTGAGTTCCAGGACAGCCAGGGCTATACAGAGAAACTCTGTCTCAAAAAACCCAATAATAATAATAATAATAATAATAATAATAATAATAATAATAATAATAACAAAAAGCAAATAACAAAAACGAATAAACAAATAAGAATCAGAAATATAGACCTCAAAAGTTAAAAAGTATATCTGTAACCCTCTTCTTCAACTTTATCCTTTTCAAGAAGGATGCACTGGGGCCAGGAGGAGAACCTTGCCTCAAGGTAAAGAAACTGTTGATTTACTCATATATACAATTTGAAGTTCGCATGACCCTGTGGAGTTGGCCAAATTCTAGAAAATATGTCTCTAAAAGAAGTTTTTATGGTATAGCTGACTCTCCTGTGCTATTAGACCCAAAGTCTTGGTCTAAAAATGTATGACAATGGAAGCTAGCCCAGAAGCCTTAGCACAGAATGAAGAAACTGTTCTGTTCTCTCCATTTCTTAAAACCTTTAAGTTTCTGAATCATTGACCTGTATCCTGGTTCTGTCATTTTGCATGATATGTCTGAGAATTGTGCTTTTTTGTCATTTTTCTTTTTCTTTTCTCTTTAAAATTTTTGTTTAATATATTCTTTACCCATACTGGGTTTAAATAAGATAAACACACACAAGTGTACACTGTATATTGAGCAGACATTCCTGAGACATCCCCCCCCTTCCCTGGACCCTCTTATCTCTTATTAGGAATGTAGATATAGATTACAAATTACATAAAAAACCAAACCTGTGCAGGATTATTATAGAACCCCAACATTTATGAATGACCATATAAAGTAGCTCTTCTATGAATACAGAAATATTCAGACATCTTTTGAAGTTTTATATGAGGAAGAAGATTATGGCATTTGTATTGCAGGGCTGTGTCACTTTCCCCAAATGTGGATAATAACTTTGGATTTCCAGTTCTGCGTGTTTTATCTGGATAACTGTGGAAGCTGTGGATGTTGAAAGGGGAAAATACTTATGATTAAATCTATGATTTTTTTTATGTATCCACTCTACAAATAATTGATTAATAAGAATAAAGTGAAGGAGGGGTGGCCAGTAGAATATGGGGAATATGAAAGTAAAGGAGATGTATTAGACATGGAAATAAAAAGATGTAGGCACAGAGTGAAATAAGAATAAAAAAAATCTAAGGGTTAAAATATCCAAGAAACTATTAAAAAGGCATATGAATATCTACTATCTTATACTGCAAATAAAAATGATAATTACACTTCCGGTCCACTGCACCCATGAGCTTAGGCTGTTCCACAGCCCACTGTGCATGGGTCCTGCCAAGAGAGACCTGTTCTCCCAGGAGTGTTTTCACTCCCTGGCTCAGAGGTGAGAGAGCCACATTCTCTCCATTAAATGGAGCCAGGCAACAAGAAACACACTGGGTGCAAAAACAGTGAAGCAGCAGGGACAGGATCCTTTCAGTCCACCATCTGTAACTAGAGCTTGGGCTGTTCTAGAGCCTTCTGTACCACAAGTTCCACCAAGAGAGAGCTGATCTCCCAGGAGTGCTGACAGGATTACAGACTCACAGGAGGAAAAAAAAAACTCCAACCAAAGACAGCAAGAACATATAACACCAGAGATAACCAGATGGCAAAAGCAAACTCAAGAATCTTACCAAAAGAAACCAAGACTACTTGGCACCATCAGAACTCAGTTCTCCCACCAGAGCAAGTCCTGGATTCTGCAACACAGCAGAAAAGCAAAATGTGGATTTAAAAACATATCTCAAGATGCTGATAGAGGATTTTAAGAGGCACATAAATAAATCCCTTACAGAATTGCAGGAGAACACAGCTAAACAGGTAGAAGCCCTTAAAGAGGAAACACAAAAATCCCTTTAATAAATAAAGGAAAACACAACCAACCAGGTGAAGGGATTGAACAAATCCATCCATAATCTAAAAATAGAAGTAGAAACAATAAAGAAATCACAAAGGGAGACAACTCTGGAGATGGAAAACCTAGGAAACAAATCAGGAGTCATACATGCAACCATCACCAACAGAATACAAGAGATAGAATAGAGACTCTCAGGTGCAAAAGATATTGTAGAAAACATTGACACAACAATCAAAAAAGAATGAAATATGCAAAATGATCCTAATTCAAATCCTCCAGGAAATCCAGGACACAATGAGAAGACCAAAGCCAAGGATAATAGATAAAGAACAGAGTGAAGATTCACAACTTAGAAGGTCAGTAAATATCTTCAACAAAATTATAGATGAAAACTTCCCTAACCTAAAGAAAGAGATGCTCATGAACATACAGGAAGACTATAGAACACCAAAAAGATTGAATCAGAAAATAAATTCCTTCTGTCACAAAATAATCAAAAAACCAAATGAATAAAAGAAAGAAAGAATATTAAAAGCAGTAAGAGAAAAATGTCAAGTAATATATAAAGGTAGACCAATTAGAATTACACAAGACTTCTCACCAGAAACTATGAAAGCCAAAAGATACTGGGCAGATGTTACACAGACCCTAAGAGAGCACAAATGCCAGCCTAGGCTACTATACCCAGCAAAACTCTCAATAACCATAGATGGAGAAAGCAAGATATTCCATGAGAAAAACAAATTTACACAATATCTCTACAAAAATCCAACCCTTCAAGGATAATAAATGGAAACTCCAACACAAGGAGGGAAATTACACCCTAGAAAAAGCAAGAAAATATCCTTTTAACAGACCAAGATGAAGATAGCCATAAAAATCATAATTCCACCTCTAGCAACAAAACTAACAGGAAACAACAATTTCTTTCTTAATATCTCTTAGTATCAATGGACTCAATTCCCACATAGAAATACATAGACTAACAGTCTGGATAAATAAATAGGACCCAACATTTTGCTGCATACAGGAAATCCACCTCAGGGACAAAGACAGAGTTAAAGGCTGGAAAACAATTCTCCAAGGAAATGGTTCCAAGAAACAAGGTGAAGTAAACATAATATTGAATAAAATCAACTTTCACCTAACATTATCAAAAATGATAAGGAAGGACACTTCATATTCATCAAAGGAAAAATCTACCAAGAAGGACTCTCTCTCTATTCAGAATATCTGTGCTCCTAATATAAGGAATCCCACATTCACAAAAGAAACTTTACTAAAATTCAAAGCACATTGTACCACACACAGTAATAGTGGGAGACTTCAAAACCCCACTCTCAACAATGGACAGATCATGGAAACAGAAACTAAACAGAGACATAGTGAAACTAACAGAAGTTATGAAACAAATGGATTTAAGAGATATCTGCAGAACATTTTATCCTAAAACAAAAGAATATATACCTTCTTTTCAGCACTTCATAGTACCTTCTACAAAACTGAGCATATAATTGGTCACAAGATTGAAGTAATCCCATGCATCCTATTAGATCACCAAGGAAAAAGACTGGTATTCAATACAATATAAACAATAGAAAGCCCACATATACAAACTACTCATTGATAACTTTCTCATGGAAGAAATAAAGAAAGAAATTAAAGACTTTTTAGACTTTAATGAAAATGAAGTCACAACATATCCACATTTATTGGACACAATGAAAACAGGCCTAAGAGGAAAACACATAGCTCTGAGTGCTTCCAAAAAAAAAAAAAACAAAAAACAAAAAACAAAAAAAAACTGGAGAGAGCATACACTAGAAGCTTGACAGCACACCTAAAAGCTCTAGAACAAAAGGAAGCAAATTCACGCAAGAGGAGTATATGTTAGGAAATAACTCAGGGCTGAAATCAACCAAGTGGAAACAAAAAGAACTATACCAAGAATCAACTAAACCAGGAGCTGGTTCTTTAAGAAAAATCAATAAAATCCATAAACCCTTAGCCAGACTCACTAGAGGGCACAGAGATAGTATCCTAATTAACAAAATCAGAAATGAGAAGGGGGACATAAAATCAGAAACTGAGAAAATCCAAAAAATCATCAGATCCTAGTACAATAGCCTATACTCAAAAAACTAGAAAAATTTCAAGAAATGGACAATTTTCTAGACACATATCAGATACCAAATTTAAATCAGGCACATATAAGCCATCTAAACAGTCCCATATTCCATAAAGAAGTAGAAACAGTCATTAATAGTCTTCTAACAACAACAACAACAGAAAATGCCCAGGACCAGATGGGTTTAATGCAAAGTTCTATCAGACCTTCAAAGACGACATAATACCAATACTGCTCAAACTATTCCACAAAATAGAAGCAGAAGGTACTCTACCTAATTCATCCTATGAAGCCACAACTACTCTGATACCTAAACCATACAAAGACGCAACAAAGAAAGAGAACTTCTGATCAATTTTCCTTATGAACATCGATGCAAAAATACTAAATAAAATTCTCACAAACAGAATCCATAAACACATTGAAACAATCATCCATCATGATCAAGTAGGCTTCATTCCAGGGATGCAAGAATGGTTCAATATTCAGAAATCCATCAAATTAATCCACTATATAAACAAACTTAAATAAATGATCATTTTATTAGATGTTAAGAAAGCATTTGACAAAAATCCAACACCCCTTCATGATAAAAGTATTAGAATGATCATGCATTCAAGACACATACCTGAACATAATAAAAACAATATACACCAAACAGGTAGCCAACAGTGAATGACATCGAGAGAAACTTGAAACAAATTCAGTAAAATCGGGGTTTAGACAAGGTCCACTCTCTCCCTACCTATTCAATATAGTACTCAAAGTCTTCAAATTGGAAAGAAAGAAGTCAAGATATCACTATTTGCAGAGACTGAAGGAATGACCATCCAGAGAGTGCCCCACCTGGGGATCCAGCCCATATAGTTACCAAACCCAGACACTTTTGTGGATGCCAACAAGTGCTTGCTGACAGAAGCCTGTTATAGCTGTCTCCTGAGAGGCTCCAACAGTGCCTGACAAATACATAGGTGGATGCTCACAGCCTACCATCGCAATGATCACAGGATCCCCAATGAAGGAACTAGATAAAGGACCCAAGGAGCTGAAGGGGTTTGCAGCCCCATAGGAGGAACAACAATGTGAACTAACCAGTACCCCCAGAGTTTCCTGGGACTAAACCACCAATCAAAGAAAACACATGGTGGGACTCATGGCTCTAACTGCATATGTAGCAGTAAATGGCCTAGTTGGTTATCAATGAGAGAAGGCCTTGGTCCTGTGGAGGCTCTATGCTCTAGTGTAGGGGAATGTCATGACCGATAATTGGAAGTGGGTGGGTTGGGGAGAGGGGGAAGTGTTAGGGAGTTTTGTGAGGGAAAACCAAGAATGTGAATGACATTTGAAGTGTAAATAAAGAAAATGCCTAATGAAAAAAAAGAAATGAAAGTAAATAATGAAACTGAAAATAGATTAAAAAAAAGATAATTAACAAAAATGGGACATAACCTTCAAGTCTGTGTAACAGAGCCTCTAGAAGCCTTTTAATATTAGAATGCCAGTTTTTTTCAAATTTATTGTTACAAATTATTTTTTATATTGTATTAATATTAAATATTATTTTTAAATATATCACTAATTTTATTTATTTTGTGGTGGAAAGGAATCATGTGTGTGCTAAAGCCTTCATGTGAAGGTCTTATTTATTTACTTCTTGAAAGTAAAGTTGTTCATTGTTATCCATCCATATTGTACATTATTTAAAATATATTTGATGCCATTTATAAAACTACTCTTAAACACATAAATCTTCAAAGAACTTCCAAGGTTCATTTATTTTTTTAAATTCTGGCTGATTTCCACCACAGTGAGTGTCAGATTTACAGTCTCAATAATTGTTTACTATATGATTTTTAATCTAGGATTGGTTTAACATTTTATAATATCCTTTTCATGTAACTAATTTGGGAAAGTTATTTCTTACTATAGGACTTGTAGTTGAAAGTAATTTTCTTTAATCATCCTACAAATAATGATTTAATTACTGATATGGAGATGAGTCAGCTGGGCTTGTCTTTCTTCATAATTGTATTGATTCGTGATGGCAAGTGTGGATATAAAATGTTATGTATTTTTTGGGCCTGATTGCCGTTATATGTTTATTCAGTTTACATGAAAGTGTACGTAGTCAATTCTTTAAAAATTAAACATTTATTCTACTCCAAATTCATTTTTTCTGACATTCTAATTAGACAGACATGAAATTGATAAGATATAGTCTTGTAGTGTCTTCACTCACCCCTCCTCTCACTATTGTAACTTAAACATTTATTTTGTTTTACAGGTCAATTATTTAAACTATTTTATGATATCTTTCTTTGATAATAATACTAAATTTCCTTTCTTTATCTCTTATTCCTCTCTTTCATTCTTTTTTCTTTACTTTCTTTTATTTTCCTTTCATTCTGTCTCTATTTTTTTGAGTCCTTGGATTACAGGACACACTATTATATGTAGTCAAATTGTTTTGATTTGTTCTTTATTTTGCCCATACTAATCAATTTTAATATATACAGATGGTGTATGTATGTGTAATGAAGTTTATGTGTCTATATATCTATCATTCTAGAAGTACTTAGCTTTCTGTATTGACAAGTCACCTTTTAAAATAATTTCTAATTTTTACATTTTCCATCTTATCTTTTATTTATTTAAGTCATTTTCAAAGACTACTTTTAGAAAAATTATCTTTTTTGTATTTATGACTGTTTCAATAGATATTGTTTACTCTGTTTCTTAGTCACTGATATTCTGAAATGTGAATTGTTTCTCTTGTGTGTTCCCACAGCAATTTCTTTTGGCCATTGACACATTTAAGAAAAAAAATCAGTGAAGTTCAAATTTTCTTACACTTGTTTGTGTTTTCATGTGTGTGTGCATGTGTGTTCGTTTGCATGTGGATGGACACTGAAAAACCACTCAAGATATAACTTGTTGCCAATTATCACTACTGACTTTATTATCATTGTAAAGTCATAAACTCTTCAAGAAAATCCTTTCTGCTTCGTTTATAATGTTTAGTCCATGTCCTTCCATTCTGTGTCAAGAGCAAGCCTTTCAGGTTCTATGTGCAAACATTTTCTTAATTCTGACCCTTGGTACATCTTGGGATTCATAGTCCATCTTCATACATTTTTGAAGGGAATCTTGAGGATTTTTATAAAGTTTAAAGTCAGTATGTAAATTGGGGGTTCTATGGCCCAGAGGTTATGTTTTACTGTTTTTTGTTTGTTTTGTTTTGTTCTGTTTTATTTTTTGTTTTTGCTTTTTTGTTTGTATTATAGATACTCTGGGTTTGTGTTAGACCTTATAGACAACCTCTCCTTGGCACATTATTGCCTTTAAAACTATTCATTTTCATTTTAAACATTTATTTTACTTACTAGTGAAATGAAGAACATCATTGTAATTTACACAGAAAATAATATAAATAATTAGTAAAGAAGCCGAATTAAAACTAAATAAAGTTATTAAAGATATTCAAAATAGATCTGAAAAACAATTCAAAACAGCAGTTCAAAATAAGACTCATGCCTATCTCAAATAAACTATTTAAATTAATGAGAATGACTTTAAAAATTTGATGGTAATCTGTTAATTCTTACTTACCCTGTGATTGCTACTGTGGCTTATGTGGTAATAAATTTCTGTTTACTGCCAGTGTCATACCTAATTAGTCATCTGAAATTTACCAGATTTATACTCTTGCACAATCTGGAATGAATCACTAATAGAGCATTCTACTTTACTTATCTGTTTGTTTTGTACTGTTAACATCAATTTTAGAGGTAGTTCTAGATGTTTGTTGTGTGTCTGCTATGTATGTGCATGCGCTCATGTAGCCAGCAGAGGACTTGAGAACTGCTGCTGCTGCTGTAGTAATAGTCACTTGTGAGCTCCCAATGTTGGTTCAAGGAACTGATCTCAAGTCTTCCAGGAGACCAGAAAATGTTCTTAAGCAGTGACATCTCTCTTCATCCTTACCTCCCCTTTTTTAATTAAAACATTTTTTTGGCACGGACAGGGATGCTCACATTGATCTATAGAATGGAACACAGAGCCCCAATAGAGGAGATAGAGAAATTACCCAAGGAGTTGAAGGGGGTCTACAACCCTTTAGGTGGAACGACAATATGAACTAAACAGTACCCTCAGAGCTCATGTCTCTAGATGCATATGCAGCAGAAGATGGCCTAGTCGGCCATCACTGGGAAGAGAGGCCCCTTGGTCTTATAAACTTTATATGCCCCAGTACAAGGGAATGCCAGGGCCAGGAAGTGGGAGTGGGCGGGTGGGGGATCAGTACAGGGGGAGGTTATAGGAAACTTTTGGGATAGCATTTGAAATGTAAATAAAGAAAATACTAAATAAAAGAAATGTAAATAAAGAAAAAAATAACATTTCTGGTGTTTTAATTTTTCTAAAAATATTCCTGTCACATAATTTTATGATTTAGTTTTCTTTCAGCCACACATGTGAGTCTATAGTTGTCCAAAATACCAATGTGAAAGAGCATACATATTTCAATTATTATTGTGGATACAAAATGACATTTGAAAAATGGCACCAATTATACCTTGTCACAGGCAGCTGTTCTATAAGGTAACATACTTGCCTGGGTACGTCCCCAGATGTCAATCAGTTAACAAATAACTTGTATTTGTAGGCACATATACCTTTGTTCAAGATTGGTAATGATGATGGCATAGTTTATTAATTCAATTGAGTATCAAACTCTGTGGGCATCCACTGTTAGTTGCATACTCCCAGACCTATTATGTAGGAAAAATAGTATATAAGGCTTCACAGAGTTTTTACTTTAGTGTTAGAATTGAATACTGAGACAATTTCAATGAAAAGTTATAAATGCTGTGCTCTGGTAAATAGAAGGTGAATATAACTTGTTTTCCAAGATATGCTACACACAGATATAATTTCTAAACCCCTGAGGTTGTATCATGCAGAGCAAACAGCATTTTGTTAGTACTAGAAAGATGCAGTATATCAAGTTGAAGAATTAGTTTGATAGGGTTTATTGAGTTGCAGCATACAGATAACATTGGACATAAAATGCAGTCTATTATACTGTTTTCACCATGATAAAAACAAGCAATGTGTGACCTTATTTGGCCTGTAACTTGCCATGTGCTTTCAGTGAATATAAACTCTCAAATTTACTTCTATTTTATGTGCATTTTAGGGAGGTTGATCAAAGAGGGGGAAAAGATCTCTTTTTACTTTTACCTGAAACAAGTGTTTGGAAGGAAATCTTTTCTAACAGCTGTACTGTACAAAAACTATGGAGATGCACTGAAATGACTCATCTCCTTCCTTTTATGACATGATTGCTCAGTTAATTATATACATCCCAAACACATAAAGAAGGGAACAGATGGTAAGGGCTTGGTTTAAAAAGAGATAACTCTATGAAAATAACCTTATTCATCATAGCTTAAATTTCCTTGCTCAAATTATTTTGTCCTATGAATCAGAAAAATGATGCCACAATTGAAGAAAGAAAGGAGAAATTCAAGAGTATAACTCGGATATCAAAGTTACTGATGTGTACCATCAAATGTTACATCATGGCTGTAACACCCAGGAAGTAACAAAAGGCAATACTTCTCAAACATCTATCAAGATCAAACGTTTGCCAGATAAAACCTAAGATACATAACCATATTGACAGGTACTTAGAACTTTAAAATCGTGTATACTTTACCAATTATGGAAATGAAGTTATGAATCTAATAATCCCCATTACATTAGGCCACATGATTAAATTGAACCCACCCCCTCTATGGAGTTTAATGCATATGTTCTATAAGACAAACTACTTTAAATTCGTGAAAATTTATTGTTATCCCTCCATTTGCACCACTGTGTTGCTTCTTACCATGCAGTTCAGGCACTGAACAGTCAACTACAAGTCATTTTTGCTTTTGTTTGCTTAATAGCTCATAGTGTGTCTTCTTTAGCTCCCTTTTACCTGGTGTGCCTTCGTAAAACCTTAAACAAGTTTTATAATTCATGTACTTGCTATTTCCTTAGGAAATTGGTACTCTCACCCTGCCTTTCTACATTTTTTTTTAATACTCTGGTTTCAACCATAGCAACTTCTGGCAAGTTAGGCTCAATGGTGACCTTAATACACATTATTTTAAAAATAAAAGTTAAACCCCAAAAAAGATTTATCCTTTGAAGGAAACATAATTATTAGTAATAACTACATTATTTGGAAAATTTAAGGAGTCTTTTTTCCTTCCTCTTTTTATTTAATATATTTTCTTTTTCTCTTAGATATTTTCTTTACTTACATTTCAAATGTTCTCCCCTTTCCTGGTTTCCCCTCTGATAAACCCCCTATCCCATCTCCTCTACCCCTGCTCACCAACACACCCACTCCAGCTTCTCTGTCCCAGCATTCACCTATCCTGGGGCACCAAAGCTTCACAAGGTCAAGGGCCTCACCTCCCATTGATGTCCTACAAGGTCATCCTCTGCTACATATGGGGCTGGAGCCATGGAACCCTCCATGTATACTCTTTGGTTGGTGGGTTAGATCCTGGGAGCTCTGGAGGTACTGGTTGACTTATATTGTTGTTCCTCCTATGGGGCTGCAAACCTTTCAGCTCCTTCTGTCCTTTCTCTAGCTCCTCCATTGGGGACCCTGTGCTCAATCCAATTGTTAGCAGGAACATCCATCTCTGAATATGTCAGGCACTGGCAGAGCCTCTCAGGAGACAGCTATATCAGGATCCTTTCATCAAGCATTTGTTGGCATCCACAACAGTGTCTGAGTTTTGTAACTGTGTTTAGGTTAGATCCCCAGGTAAGGCAGTCTCTGGGTGGTCTCTACTTCTGTCTCTGCTCCACATTTTGTCTCTGTATCTCCTCCCATGGGTATTTTGTTTCCCCTTCTAAGAAGGACTGAAGTATCCACACTTTGACATTCCTTCTTTTGAGCTTCATGTGGTCTGTGAATTGTATCTTGGGTATTCCAAGCTTCTGGGCTAATATCCACTTATCAGTGAGGGCATACCATGTGCATTCTTTTGTGATTGGGTTACCCTACTCAGGATATTTTCTAGTTCCATCCACTCACCTAAAAATTTCATGAAGCCATTGTTTTTAATTTCTGAGTAGTATTCCATTATGTAAATGTAACCACATATTATGTATCCATTCATCTGTTGAGGGACATCTGGGTTCTTTCCAGCTTCTGGCTATTATGAATAAGGCTGCAAGTAACACAGTGAAGCATGTGTCCTTATTACATGTTGGAGCATCTTATGGGTATATGCCCAGGAATAGTATTAGTGGGTCCTCAGGTAGTACTATGTCCAATTTTCTAAGGAATCATCAGACTGATTTCCAGAGTATTGGAACCAGCTTGCAATCCCACCAGCAATGGAGGAATGTTCTTCCTACTCCACATCCTAGCCAGAGTCTGCTTTCACCTGAGGTTTTTGATCTTCGCCATTCTGACTGGTGTGATGTAGAATCTCAGGATTGTTATGATTTGCATTTCCCTGATGATTAAGGATGTTGAACATTCCTTTAGGTGCTTCTCAGCCTTTTAGTATTCCTCAGTTGAGAATTCTTTTTTTAGCTCTGTACCCCATTTTTAATAAGGTTATTTGCTTCTCTGGAGTCTAACGTTAAGTTCTTTATATATATTGGATATTAGCCCTGTATCAGATGTAAGGTTGGTAAAGATCTTTTCCCAGTCTTTTGGTTATCATTTTGTCCTACTGACAATGTCCTTTGCCTTACAGAAGCTATGCAATTTTATGAGGTCTCATGTGTCAATTCTTGATCTTAGAGCATAAGCTACAGTTGTTCTCTTCAGGAAATTTTCCCTGTGCCCTTGTGCTGGAGACTCTTTTGCATTTTTTTTCTATTAATTTCAGTGTCTCTGATTTTATGTGGAGGCTCTTGATCCACTCAGGGTTGAGCTTTGTACAAGGAGATAAAAATGGATTGATTTGCATTCTTCTACATGATAACTGCCAGTAGAAAGTATAGGTTCAGCTGGGCGTGGTGGCACACGCCTTTAATCCCAGCACTCAGGAGGTAGAGGCAGGTGGATTTCTGAGTTGGAGGCCAGCCTGGTCTACAAAGTGAGTTCCAGGACAGCCAGGGCTATGCAGAGAAACCCTGTATCAAAAACCAAAAACCAAAAAACAACAACAACAACAAAAATCAACAACAACAACAAAAAAGAAAGTATAGGTTCATGATCATTTGATTTGGCAAGGTGATAAGTGTAGTTTTCAGTTGTTATAATTTCCAGCTATCTCTCTTTCTACCTCTTGCATGGCAATATTTGGGGCCAATAATTGATCAATGGTCTGAAAACCAAGAATGAAATGTTAATCAAATAAATGTAGAATGAAGCCTAAATATGTCCTTGATTAACAATGCCCTTTATGGCTAGTAAGTAAGAGTAGAAAAGATTAAAAGCCTTTTTTTTTTTTTTTTTGGTTTTTCAAGACAGGGTTTCTCTGTATAGCCCTGGCTGTCCTGGAACTCACTTTGTAGACCAGGCTGGCCTAGAACTCAGAAATCAGCCTGCTTCTGCCTCCCAAGTGCTGGGATTAAAGGTGTGTGCTACCATACCTGGCTCTAAAAGACTTTTTTATGTGAATTTTTAAAATGTATTTTTTAACTAGAATCTATTGTAGGGTTCCTTTCTCACTTGCAGACAACCTAAACCTTCATATTTTTACTCTTCAGCAGCTCCTTGTTAGTAAAATTTCTAGGTATACAAAATAAATACCAGGTCTGTGCTAAGGAGAACAGATGCAGAAAACTAACTTATTGGTGGGTCTGATCTGGATAGAAGGCCCTAAACCTCTTATCAGATTAATATATATCATTGGATCAGTTACAAAATGATAGGAAAGTTGGGCATTCTTTTTTTTTTCAATTTTTATTAGATATTTTCTTCATTTACATTTCAAGTGTTATCCAGAAAGTTCCCTATACCCTCCCCTATCCCCGCCCTGCTCCCCTACCCACCCACTTCCACATCTTGGCCCTGGCGTTCCCCTGTACTGGGGCATATAAAGTTTGCATGACCAAGGGACCTCTCTTCACAATGATGGCCAACTAGGCCATCTTCTTCTATATATGCAGCTAGACACGAACTCAGTGGGTACTAGTTAGTTCATGTTATTCTTCCACCTATAGGGTTGAAGACCCCTTCAGCTCCTTGGGTACTTTCTCTAGCTCCTTCCTTGGGAGTCCTGTGTTCCATCTAATAGCTGACTGTGAGCATCCACTTCTGTGTTTGCCAGTCACTGGTATAGTCTCCCACGAGACAGCTATATCAGGGCCCTTTCAGTACTATCTTGCTGGCATATGCAATAGTTTCTATGTTTGGTGGCTGATTATGGGATGGATCCCTGGCAGCCACAGTCACTGGTTGGTCCATCCTTTTGATTCAGCTTCACACATGATTTTTTTCTTGTCTAATGTGGCTGTCAACGTGGGTTGGAAACAAAAGTATATTTAAGAGAGAAACAGAATAGTCAGAGAATTTGTTGCTCTGACACGATGATGTTGACATCTTTTTTTTATTAGATATTTTCTTTATTTACAGTTCAAATGCTATCCCAAAATTTCCCTATACCCTCCCCCGACCCTGCTCCCTACCCACCCACTCCCAATAAATAATTATACCTCTTTCCAGACTTGCATTGTCTTTGATTTATTTATGTAAATAAAATGCTGGAAAAAGGATACCTTAGTATTCTTTCAGCTTCTATATATCCAAGGGTCAGTGATATTTGTTCCCTATTTTTCCAGAATATATGATGCCTGAGTAGACTAATTTGGATTTTATTGCTGTGAAGAGACACCATGACCAAGGCAACTCTTATAAAGGCAAACATTTAATTGGGGCTGGTATACAGTTTCAGATTTTTAGCCCATTATCACCATGATGGAAAGCATGGCTGCATGCAGACATGTTGAAGGAGGCAAGAGTTTGACTTCTTAATCAAAAAGTAGCCTGGAGGAGACTGTGTTCCACATTGAGCTGAGCTTGAGAATAGGAGACTTCAAAGCCCACACTAACCTTGACATGTTTCCTTCAACAAATCCACATCTACTTCAAAAAGGCCACTAAGTTACACTCTCTGTGTGCCAAGCACTTAAACTCATGAATCGAGGGGCCAATCCTATCCAAACTACCACAGTGAGGAATAAGGCCTACTTATTCCTGACTTCTGTAAGCTCTTATTAAGCCACATGGATATTTAAGAAGCCACTAATGTCTTGCAATATAGGAAAAAAAAATTGGCATCAGCTTTCTGTTTTTCATTACCTCAAACACACACAATGAAACAAGATCTAATTTTTCCCCCTAAATTTACCTAATATTTTGTGAAAATGTGAACCCACTTGAACTTTAGCCATTCTGGGATGAGAGACCACCTTGATATAAGGTCCAACTTGCCAAGTTTCTGAACTCTGAGGCCAGTGATATCACTTCTACTGCATCTCTATCTGGAATTAGATACGGTCTTCTCCCTGACCTGTCAAACTCTAGTGATCCTTGCGTTTTTCTGTCTCTATCCCCATCACTGCAAGTATCCTCTTATACTAGTTGCCATATTCCTTTAGGAATACTTGCTTTTTAAAAATGACATTTTATTGATTTGCATGCAAAATTCAGGATAACCTTGTTCTTAATAGCTGAGTAGTATATTATCCTGAGTAAGGTAACTCAAACCCAAAAGGACATGCATAAGTGGATATTAGAAAAAAATGTACAAAATATTCAAGATATAGTCTGCAGAACTCAGAAAACTCAAGAAGCTTAAGTGCCCAAGTGAGGACAGCTTAGTTCCATTTGGAAGAGAGAAGAAAGCAAACACAAATGGGGAGGGAGGGATGGACTTGGGAGGGAAAGTGGATGGAGGTCGGGGTGTGGGGGAAGAGGGAACCATGATCTGGTATTAGGTGAGGGAAAAGGACTGATGCCCTGGAAGCCAGCAGAAAGAATGGAAACATGCAACCTCAGGAAATAGGAGGTTGGGGAAAAAAGAAACCAGAATGCAGCAGAGACCTGGAAGGTGAGAGACTCCTAAGACTCAAAGGGAGAGACCTTAGATGAAATGCCCAACAGTAGGGAGAGGGAACTTTTAGAAACCGCCTCCAGCATGAAAACAGGACATCAAATGATGGGGAGGCGGGCATCTGAGTCACACCTCTGACCCATAATTGTTCCTGTCTGAAGGAATTACAGAAGTGGAAATGGAGAAGAACCTGAGGAAAAGAAGGTCCAGAAACAGGCCCAAAGTGGCATCCAGCACAAGGGGAGATCCCAAGACCTGACACTAATTCTGAGGCTTTGGAGTGCTCACAAAAAGGGATCTCTCATGAATGCCCTCAGAATGGCCTAACAAGCAGCTGAAAGAATCAGATGTAGATATTTGCATCAAATCAATGGACAGAAGCAACTGACCCCTTTGTAATTAGAAAAGGCTGAAAGAAACGGAGGAGAAGGCCGATCCTGTAGGAGAACCAGTAGTCTCAGTTAATCTGGACCCTGGAGATCTCTCAAACACTGGATCACCAAATAGACAGCATAAACTAGATGATATGAGGCCCCTAACACATATACAGTAGAGGACTGCTGGTTCTGTGTTCATTCAGAGATGAAGCACCTCACCCTCAAGAGACTGGAGGCCCCAGGGAGTTTAGAGGTCAGGTGGGATAGGAGGTGGGAGCATCTACATGGAGTCAGGGTGGGGTGCGGAGGAGGTGTGGGATATAGAGCAGACAGAGGGTGGATGGAGGCAGGGAATGGAATATGGAGTGTAAAAATAAATTTAAAATTAAATTAAATTTTTAAAAAATGACATTTTATCTGGCTAAGAACAAATAGGAACATGAAAGACTTCCACTTGCAATTTCTGCACTGACTTCCCTAGAGATTTAGATTTGTTTCACTAGATTTGTTAGACAAATCACAAGAAGGAGTGCATTTTTGTGTAACAGGACCTTGAACACTGTCTACTGGGATGATGTCATCACTCTCCACTCTTGGCCCTCCCTTTCCATCTATCCATCATCTTGCCTTTAAATGCTAACTTTATATCTATATCCTTAGTAAACAAAGTTTTCAAGTAACGTTTTATACCATAAGTTAGCATAATATTCACATTGGTTTACTTGAGCTTAATTTGCATTTTCTGATTCTCCTTTAGCTGCATTTTGACCTATTACAATTTTCCAACTTTATCTTTAAAACTCTGATTTCACCTCTTTCTGTGTTCTAGTATATATTTGCATTGCTATCAATTTTCTTCTATATACTACTCAATTTTAATACTTTGCTTTCTTATCATATTTTAAAACATCCCTTGTTTTCTCTATTGATTTCTTTAATACATAAGAAGAATTTTATTTTATATTAAATATTTCTTTAATACATAAGAAGAATTTTATTTTATATTAAATATTGGAGACATTTGATTTGGATTTACTTCTACAGTTTTTTTTTTCTTGTTTGCTTCTGATAAAGAAAACTTTGAAGTGAGTTGAACACTTAAAAATATCTATTAGTACCTGATAGTGACCAAGTTAAGGAATATATATATATATATATATATATATATATATATATATATATATATATATATATTCATACATACATACATGCATATTCATGTATATATGCACACAATATATATTGATGTATATATACAATATTTATTCATGTATATATACTATATACATGTATGTATACTATATATATTCATATATACATCATATAAATGTTCATGATCCTTTTTCTTTCTGTATATTCTTAGAAAGCATGGATATTCTTTATTAGATGAGCACAAAGTGGTACCCTTTTTGTGGTAAGGCTGATGTTAAATGAATTCTATATTTTCATTGTCAAATTTTCTCTGTGGTGATAAGAGCATAGGAAACTATAAGAACATAGGAAATGGGAAGAAGTAGAACAACTTGGAATCTGGGGAAAATGACAGATGTCATGACTGAGATCAGTGCCTTGGTTTGCTGATAAAATAAATCTCAGCAACTTCTAAAGTGCATGATTTCTTAACTAGTGTTTAAACTATCATAAAGCTATACTCTTGGCAAAAGCCTATATAAGTCATTCTGATATATAAGGTATTCATCCTTATGTTAAAACTTTTATATCTAAACTGTCATTATACATAATGACAAATCAGAAGGTATCTGACTTTATGCTACAGTATAAAATGTGTATATGAAATTTAAACCTATAGAGACACATTAAAATAATTTACTTTCTCCTAAGATGTGTTCTTAAATGTGTAAGCTCTAATATAAAGCTTGTCCACCAACTCTGAATTTTAGAGATATAGAAATACAGTCTTCAAAAGTCTCATTCTTTTATGGAAACAGTTCATATTGCATATGATCTCTGAGGAAATAACATGTATAAAAACTAAATAACAAATCATGTTATCATGGTTCTGGGTTATGAGATATTATTAATTATTAGAATGTCAATGAAAAAATGGAACACACAGTTTTTGCTTCATTAATGCAAACATGTCATTTTCCTCAGGGGAGAATTTTATTGCTACTGTAATTCTCCTGCTGCTATTTTAAAAAGGACTAAAAGAAATACCCTAGCTCTAAGATTCTTACATGTGAAATTCCAGAGACTACTTTGATTTAAATGGGCCTTCTCATGAAAGGTCTGCTCACTCAAATCTGTACTAAAGATTCAGTGCAGCTCAACCTCCATAGCTATCATTCTTTGCAAAAAGATATTACAATAAAATTTCATCAGAGGTCTCTCAGTGAGCACACTGTTGCCATCACTGTTGGAGATGCAGTTGTAGGAGACAGGTTGCAGGTGAGGAAAATGTCTCAAAGCACAACAACAATAGATTCTAGATATGTTGTTTATTGAAAAAATAAACTTATGTATAAAAATAATAGAAATCATACATGAGAATTTAATAATAAGGATGCAGAAAAATACAAATTCTCTTCCAATGCCTTAAAATATTTTTCTAAAACAACATAGATTGTGTGCAACATTTCTGTTATCCAAGACATTCAGTCAAGTTAGTCCTTTTGACAGTAGACAGGAGAGCTATTACATCAGTCAAAGTACACTGTTTCCCTCTCTAAACTCATGTACTTAATAAAAATAGCTACAAAATTGTATGACTATTCAAATACATAAAAATTCCCAGAATTTGGGTATGCAAATACAAATTTATTGATCTATTCAGATGTTTAAATTCTTATTGAGGGGTTAGAGAGATGACTCAGCAGTTAAAAGTGCTAACTGTTCTCAAAGAAGACAAAGGTTCAATTTCCAGAAGCTGTATTGTAGCCACAGATAGCCTCTTCTGAACTTCTAGGGTTTCAGCATGTATGTAGTACATATACACACGCTCAGCACACACACACATCAAATAAAATGTAATGTGTAAATATCTAAAAGGAAAGGGAAAACTGCCTTCATCAGAAATGGGCAAGTGGATGTATCTGGAGGATATCATCCTGAGTGAGGTAACCCAATCAGAAAAGAAATCACTTGATATGTCACTCACTGATAAGTGGATGTTAGCCCAGAAACTTAGAATACCCAAGATACAATTTGCAAAACTCAAGAAAATCAAGAACAAGGAAGACCAACGTGTGGATACTTCATTCCTCCTTAGAATAGGGAGCAAAACACCCATGGAAGGAGTTATAGAGACAAAGTTTGGACCAAAGATGAAAGGATGGACTATCCAGAGACTACCCCACCAGGGAATCCTTCCCATAATCAGCCACCAAACCCAGACAAATTGCATATGACAGCAAGATTTTGCTGAAGGGACCCTGATATAGCTGTCTCATGTGAGGCTATGACTGTGCCTGCCTGGCAAACACAGAAGTGGATGCTCACAGTCAGCTATTAGATGGAACGTATGGCCCCCAATGGAGGAGCTAGAGAAAGAACCCAAGGAGCTGAAGGGGTCTGCAACTCTATAGGTAGAATAACAATATGAAATAACCAGTACCCTCAGAGCACATGTCTCTAGCTGCATATGTAGCAGAAGATGGCCTAGTAGGCTATGAATGGGAAGAGAGGCACCTTGGTCTTGCAAACTTTATATGCTTCAGCACAGGGGAATACCAGGGTCAAGAAGTGGGAGTGGGTGGGTAGGGAAGAAGGGTGGGGGGAAGGTATAGGGGACTTTCAGGATAGTATTTGAAATGTAAATGAAGAAAATATCTAATAAAAAATTGAAAAAAAAAAGAATTTCAGAATGAAAGTCTTCTGACCTGTTTTCTTCAGCATGATGCTTTTTTGTTCTTTTGTGTTCCAATTCTGTTAGAGTTTCCATATGAGTTGACTCTCTAGCTTTCTGAAAAATGTCTGGTTCCTAGCTGTTTCACTCTTGTGGGAGGTACAAGGACCTCAGAAAACTGGAATAAGTAATTAACTTGGGAAATTTTCCCATGGAGGCTGATTTTAACTTGTTCATTGATATCTGTTCTTTCTACTGTATTTCTCAGTCTTCTTATAGGACTGAACCCAACAGAGCCAGTTAACTGTGGACCAAACGGTATACACTTATGAGTCAGATTTAAAACAACTTCACACAAAGAAATACAAATGACCAAGGAATTCTGAGAGTCAGAAAAATAGTCTTCCTTCTGGAAGTGAACACCAATTGGTTATCCAATACCAATAAATGGGTCAGGCCTGAAAGCATATATGCAAGTAACATCATTCAGACTGAACAGGTATTGTTTAACAACACATGTTATTAGCAATTATCTAATATATAATATACATTTATATATCTATATCTATATTTATATCTATAGCTATATAACATATATTTGTATTTTAACAGCAATTAAGAACAAGAGGCCATAAATCTTCAAGAATACAAGAAGATAGGGTATATTGGAGAATTTGAGTGAGTTAGGGAAGGGGGAGTCAATGTAGTTATACTATATTCTCAAAAATAGAAGAAATAGAAAATAAGAAAAAGAAGAACAACAACAACAAAGAAAATTTTCTTTTCTCTGTTGAAGTTTTAACTGAAATACTTATGGTAATGGAAAGTCTGACTAAGGCAATTCCTAGGTATAATATCCACAACTTCAGAAATAAATAAATTTTTATGTCACATGAAAGCACATAACGCCTTCATATTTTCAGACCATTTCTATGTACTCATGAAGCAGCTATCTCAAAAGGGTTCTGAATATCACCTTTTCAACAAAAACTTTATCTGAGACAAATGCATACTGTCTTAGCTCAGAAAAATTACAATATTCTAGGTAAAATGTGCTACATTTTTATCAAATAGTAAGCATATTCTAAAGGCATACTTTCTGTTGAAGTTAGAATAACTATTTAAATATGTATACATATATATGTATATACACATGTGTATGTATAGGTGTGTGTGTATAACTATAGTTATGTATTCATTTCATATGTTAGCAGAGTATATTGGAAAACTCTCTATTTTTAGTACCCTACGGTGAGATTATTTTTTCCCTAAAAATAGAGATCTTGTAGAAAATAGGAAGATTTTACATTAAATTACTCATAGTTTTTCATCTTCAGTCAAATTATGATAGCTGAAATTATCTATATCTTAGAGAAAAGAAGAGGAAATAGTATCTTAATCCCTCAGTGTAAAATTATGATCCATTTTTAGGAAATTATAATAAAATGATATGAAGAAAATTATACTCCACGTCTCTTTATAAATATCTCATTTGCATATAAAGTTTTGTTAGAGACAGGATGATGATAGCTACTTAATTCCTTTAATACAATCTCAATATTTTCTGTATGTGGGGGGTGGTATTTACAATTTGGAATATAGTATACTTCTAATGTAATAGTAGATCATTACGAAAAAGTATCATTTTAATATTAACAATAAGCTTTGTTCCCTTCTAGTCCCTGACTTCATCAATTTTCTAATTGTTTAAAATAGGTAAAAAATTAAATTTTAATATCTCATAGTAATGTTTTTAGTTAAAAAGATAGACACACAAAGACACATATACTCTTTGAATTATTTACATATTTTGGATATTAGCCCTGTGCCAGATGTGAGTTACTGAAGATCATTTATAAATCTGTTGGCTGCTGTTCTATTCTACTGATGATGTCCATTGACACACAGGAGCTTTTCATTTTCATCAGGTTCCACTTATTAATATTGACCTTAAAGCCTAAACTGTTGGTATTCTGTCCATTCATTCTGTTGTCTCCTGTGCCAACAAATTTAAAGCTATTCCCCACTTTCTGTTCTGTTTGATTTAATATATATGGTTTTATATTGAGGTCTTTGATCCATTTGGACTTTAGTTTTATGCTGGATGATAAATATGGATCTATTTGCATTCTTCTACATGCAGATATCCAGTTAGACCAGCACCAATTGTTGAAAATGCTCTCCCTTTTCCATTGTATGGTTTTGGATTCTTTGTCAAAAACCAAGTGTCTGTTGTTAAGTGGGTTTATTTATGGGTCTTTGGTTTGATTCTATTCATCCACCTATCTGTTTCTATATAAATACCATGCAGTTTTTATTACCATTTCTCTGTAGTATAGTTTGAAGTCAGGAATATTGATACCTCTAGAAGTTCTTTTATTGTTCATGATCCTTTTAGCTATCCTGTTTTGTTGTTTGTTTGTTTGTTTGTTTGTTTCATATTAGGTGAAGAATTGTTCTTTCAAGATCTGTAGAGAATTGTGTTGGAATTTTGCTAGAGACTGCATTGAGAAATTATTACCAACAATACAAATAACCCAACTCAAAATGGGCTACAGGGCTAAATAGAGAATTCGTAACAGAGGAATGGCCTAGAAGAACCTGAAGAAATTTTCACTGTCCTTAGACATCAAGGAAATGCAAATCAAAATGACTCTGAGATTCCACCCATCAATACTGGATAAGATCAAAATTTAAAGAATAACACATGTTGGTAAGGTATGAAGCAAGGGGAAAGCTGTCAGTGGGAGTACAAACTTGTTCAACTGCTCTGAAAATCAATTTGGTGTTTTTTTTCAGATTGAGAATAGTTCTAGCTGAAGAGCCAGTTATACCACTCCTGGACATATACCAAAAGATGCTCCACAATCCCACAGGGACATGTGCTCAACTATATTTATAGCAGATTTATTCATAATAGACTCAAAATGGAAACAATAGATGTCTCTTACCTGAAGAATGGATAAAAAAAATGTACTTCTAGAAAATGGAATGCTGCTCAGCCAAAGAAACAAGGATGTCATGAATTTCAAAGGTGGATTGGACTAGAAAATATTATCCTGAGTAAGATAACCTAGACCCATAAGGACATGCATGATATATACTCACTTATAAGTGGGTACTAACCATAAAGTACAGGATAATCATGCTGTAATAAGCTGACACAATGAAGGCAAATAACAAGGAATCTTTCTCAGAAGGAAAAACAAAATAGCAATTAGATGAAAGAAGGAAACTGGATGGAAGAGTGTATGGGCAAAGTAGTGAAGTAGGAGAAATCATATGTAGAGAGAACAAGGGAGAGAAAATAGAGATGAGTAGGAAAATTTCTAGGAAATGCCAGAGACTTGTGATAGAGAGAGACCCCAGAGTTTGTATGGGGGCGACTCTAGCTGAGACTCCTAGCAATGTCTGATGTGGAGCCTGAGATGGCCACTTCCTTTAGCCATGCCTGACTCCTAGTGGAGTGACAAGGAGAGGGGCCCACCCAGAAAATATTTGATTCAAAGTGTGTCCTGCCTACATGATATGCTGGGACAAAGATAGAGCAGAGACTGAAGGAATGGTGAACCAATGTACCCCAAATTGAGACCTATCCCATTGGCAAGTACCAATACCTGACACTATTTATGATACTTGCAGACATTAATCTAGCCTAACTGTACTCTGAGAGGCCCCACCCAGAAGTCAACTGAAAGAAATGCAGAAACTGACACCCAAACATTAATTATAAATTGAAGATTCTTACAGAAGAGTTAAAAGAAGGATTGAGGGAAGCAGCGAGGACAGGGACTCCACACGAAGACCAACATAGTCTAACTTGGTCCCTTGGAGACTCCCAGAGACTAAATAATCGACCAAAGAGCATAAGCAGACTGGACCTAGTCATCTTACACATATCTAGCAGATGAGCAGCTTGGTTTTCATGTGATTCCTCCACCAACTATAACAAAGGCTGCCCCTAAGCCTGTTGCCTGCTTGCCTGTGTCTCCTGCATCCCTAAATGGATCACTTTGAATAACCTCAATGAAGAAGATGCACCTAGTACCTCAGACCCTTGATGGGAGTGAGGAGGTGGAGGAGATGGTAGAATTGAAGAGGATTGTGTGAGGATGTACTGAAAGGAGAGGAAGGGTCAATATTAGGTTATAAAGTGAATGAATAAATGCATTAAAAAGGTATCTAGATATCAAAGCATATAAAAACAAATAATAAACCCCAAAACAAAGCAAAATAAAAACCCAAAGAATATATATGTATATGTATATATACACATACATACATATGTGCCAACATATGCACATACAACTTCTAAAATGATAGTTTTTCAACATTTACAGAAATTGATTGATGATATCAAAGAAGGAAACATTTATATAATTATTAAGTAATTTCCATAGAAAAAATTACTAGAATTACTGTCTTAGAATTCTTAAAAGTTATCCTTATTTAGTGCATTTGTTGTTCTGATTATTATGTGTTGGCCTGGGGATCCATTCCATAATCAGCCACCAAACCCTGACACTATTGCATATGCCAGCAAGATTTTTCTGAAAGGACCCTGATATAGCTATCTCGAGAGAGGCTATACCAGCGCCTGGCAAATACAGAAGTGGATGCTTACAGTCATCTATAGGATGGAACACAGAGCCCCCAATGGAGGAGCTAGAGAAAGTAACCAAGGAACTGAAGGGGTCTGCAACCCTATAGGTGGAACAACAATAGGAACTAACCAGTACTCCCAGAGCTCGTGTCTCTAGATGCATATGTAGCAGAAGATGGCCTAGTAGGCCATCATTGGGAAGACAAGCCTCTTGATCTTGCAAACTTTATATACCCCAGTACAGAAGAACACCAGGGCCAAGAAGTAGAAGTGGGAGGGTAGGGGAGTAGGGCGGGAGGAGGGTATAGAATACTTTTGGGATAGCATTTGAAATGCAAATAAAGAAAATATCTAATTAAAAAAAAGAAAGAAAAATGGGAGTGGGCAGTGAGAAGGAGGTTTAATCTTACAAGGGTGCTGAGACATCTAAGTTAAGGGGAGATCAGTTCATTACAGTAAAAATTGTGCTGAGGAAGAAGCCACAGTTAGAAGAATGTCACATTCTATGGCCTCTGAACTCTCTTACTGGCATGAGGTGTTCCAATCAGTGCTAATTTCCATGTGACAGCTGACTAAATGCATGATGGAATGATAAAAGTTTGCACTGTCTTCTCAGCTGAGTCTCCTGAATGGAAAAGTAGCTCTCTCAGATGTAGCCTGTCTCTACCTCTAAGTATTCTATCATTTAGCCTCCAAATGTTATAATAGTAAATCTAATCATTAAGAAAAATTTGAGCACAACATGTACATACTAATTAAAAATTATATATCAATGCATACATTTTAAAGCAACAACAACAACAAAAAACTACTTTAAAAGCGTTTTTTTTTAAAAAAAAAAGATTTTTAAATACTTCTCACATTGTGTAGAGAGCAGTTCTGAACCCTGGACTACACCTTTGCTTGCTACCTGCATTCACATCCAGGCTGGATACTGCCTCCCATTGGCACTGCCTTCCAGCACAGCCTCAACTTGCTCTTCCTCCAAAGAAAGCAGATTCCCTGGTGAAGGCTGAGGCAAAGGAGACTTACATCTTGGAGACAGAAAGAGCCAGGGAGCTTGAAAGTGCTGTAGAATAGATGCCCCAGCCTCCATTAGCATACTGCTAATGCAGTTGAATGGGTTTTTATCTGTTCCAGTATCTAGGGGCCACCTGAGCAATGCTTCTCCTTAGCTACTGAGTACACCAGTCTTGGCCCCATTGTCACTCTCTGTTTCCAATGTGGAGGATAAAGGGCTAACAAAACTACTTAATGTGTACTTACTACACACATTTTTCTTTTTTCTGTTCTTAGTTCCTAAGCAATATAGTAAAGCAACTGTTCACAGAGTAGTTACACTATACTAGGCATTGTAATTCTGAGGTGATTCCAAAGTATATGGAGAGATATAGTTGATTATAAGTGACAGGGACTTGAGTACTTGTGGGGTCTGGCATTAGTGTGTGACACTGGCACCAAAAGTCCATATATGAGATTTTCATTCTCATATATGGCCCATAGGAATCTGTAGCACCATCATTAACATTTGATTTATGTAGTTTTGATGCTGAAGATCACTTTTTTCCAGTTAACATGTTAAAAGTAGATATCTATAATACACATCTATTATATAAAAATAAAAGGAAGATTCTTATGCATTGGAAAAAAAAGTTATCAATGATTTCCCTAGATGACTTAATTTATCATGACTTTATATAAATTCAGTAATTAATATACAGCAAGTATATTTCTCTGGATCATTACTCATGTCTGTTTACACCATTCTCTTCATTTAAAAAAAAACTGAATTGTCTATCAATTAAACAACAACTTCAAAATCTTTTTTTTTAACTTATACAGAATTTACGGATGCATTTTTATACCATCTTTTCTTTTTTTTTTCTATTGGATATTTTATTTATATACATTTCAAATGTTATCCCCTTTCCTCGTTGGAAGCTGCCTATGCCATCCCCCTCCTGCTGCTTCTATGAGGGTGCTCTCCTACCCACCCACCCACTCCTGCTTCCCTGCCCTGGCATTCCCCTACACTGGGGCATCAAGCCTTCACAGGACCAAGAGCCTTTTCTTCCATTGATGCTGGACAAGGCCTTCCTCTGCTACATATGCAGCTGGCTGGAGTCATGGGTCCCTCCATGTGTACTCTTTGGTTGGTGGTTTAGTCCCTGGGAGCTCTGGGGGGTATGGTTCATTCATATTTTTGTTCTTCCTATGAGGTTGCAAACACCTTCAGCTCCTTCTGTCCTTTCTCTAACTCCTCCATTGGGGTACCTGTGCTCAGTCCAATGGTTTGCTACAAGTTTCCTGCTCTGTCAGAGCCTCTCAGGAGACAGCTATAACAGGCTCTTGTCAGCAAACACTTCTTGGCATCTGTATGTGGGATGGATCACCAGGTGGGGTAGTCTCTGGATGGCCTTTCCTTCAATCTCTGCTCCACACTTTGTCTCTATATTCCCTTCTCTGAATATTTTGTTCCATCCATCTAAGAAGAACTGAGCATCCACACTTTGATCTTCCTTTTTCTTGAGCTTCATGTGATTTGTGAATTGTATCTTCAGAATCAGATAACTATTGTACTCTTTCTTTCTCCATGGCTTCTTCCTGTCAGTGAATAATAAAGTGTTTGTTTTTGTGATTGGCTCTTCTCATTTGACATGCTGTCCTCAAGGGCTGTTCATGCTTAGACATGGCATTATTCCTTCCTTTTGCAATATCTTTCTTGTTTTAAATTAAAATACAATTATATCACTTTCCTCTACTTTTTCCTAAGTCTGGTGCCTCCAGTGTCCCACCTCCCTTTCCCTCTCAAAATGATGGCTACTTTTTCTTTGGTTATAATTGTTTCATGTGTATGCATAAATATATAAAATAATCTGCTGAATATATCTTGATTGTTCTCCAGTTTATTGTTCCAGTACTAAACACTTGTCACTGAATAACCAATTAGGAGGATCTTTTCTGAAACCCTTGCCGGGTTTCAGACTATTCCTTCTTAGTCTTCAAATTCATGGTCCATTTATTCAGGACTGACCATTTGCAATTAGATAACAAGTTGGTGTGCTCTTCTGCAGAGATTATTATTTCTACCCCTCTCAGAATTTTTTAAATATTTGCAGTTCTTTGTGTAGGTTGAACTCTTCTGGTTTTCTACTTGTCCAATTTACATGTATAATATTTTATTTTCCTAAAAAAGGTAATTTTCATTTTATTTGTGTGTGTGTGTGTGTGTGTGTGTGTGCGCGTGCGTGTGTGTGTGTGTGTGTGTGTGTGTGTGTGTGTGTGTGTGTGTTTTATATGGCTAATATGTGGGTGCCTGTTGAGAACAAAGAATTACCTGATTTGGAAAAATTGGAATTAAAGGAATTTGTGCCTTGTAAAATGCTCTCAACCAAATTTGGCCATAGGAAGGTGAAGGAAAACTGTTAACTGCTAAGCCATCTCTGCAGTCCCATTTTCACAGTTTTAAATGCAGTCAATGGAAGAGTTGGAGAAGCAGCACATGCTTAAAATACTTGATGCATAGACAGAAAGTCCAGACTATACATCCCTACCTCCCAGGTAACAAACCCAGTAGGCAAAGCTGGCTTGTGATTCAAGCTTTCAGATGCTGATAGTTGAAATCATCAACACAAGGACAGTTACATGGCAGGACTCTGAATTTGACCTTGAAACCTCATGTCAGTGAAGAAGTTGGTGACTTATCAAGCACACATCTCATAATCAACCTCAGGTCATTTTTTGGGTGATCAGTTAATCTACTAGGACTTGTCAGACTGGTGAACTTGGGTGACAGCTATTGCAGATACTTTGTGAAGTCTACATAATGTCTCCCTCTTTACTTGAAACTCTATTTCATCTTCACTCAAATGTAGATGCTCACTTCTTATGAAAATATATGAGATTCTCCCCATGTACTTTTTGTTACTTCTAGATTAATAGAATTCGTGAACTTGTCGAGGTATGTAGTTGCATGAAATAAAGACTATTTCTGTCTTTCTTGAATGTGATTTTGTAAAGATTTGTTGCTGTTGTGTGTAAAACACAAAATATTTTCATTGAAACAATGAAGAATAACTCTTCCTTTCCCCTGTCCTATTCCATTCCCTGGCATATGAAACCTGTGATAGATGGAGTTGGATAGAATATCTTGAAAACAAATGGAAAGAGTTTCAATAAGAATCACACAGCAACAAAATCAGGTTAACCTTAGACCTCTTCATCTGTCATATTAGTCTTTCGCTATCTGTCTGAATTTAATTTACAAGAAATTACATTTTATTCTACAAAAAAGTTAGTAGTTTTACAATTTTGCCCTCTCTTGTTGGAATTTGTCTTAATTCATACAAGTGCTTGATTGAATAAGTATGAATAAGTTGAAATATGCAGATTTCAAAGAAAATGTTTCAACATTTTATTAGTTCAAATGCTAGATACATATGCATTAAATTCTATAGTACATCTGCGTTGATTGTTTGTACTGCTATGACAAATTATCTGAGGGAGCTTAAGAAAAAGATGGTTTGATTTTTGTTTATAGTTTTGGACTCTTCAAACCAGTGTTGTCTTGCTTTACTGCATTCAAAAGGCAGAGAAGCATGGTGCCCGAAGGAAATGGTAGAAGAAATCGGCTCACTTCTTCACAACCAGGAGGAAAGAAAAGGGCACAGGCATTGGGGTCAAGGTGTACCTTTTCAGTGAATGTCTACAGAGAAATACTCCCTCAATTAGAATCCTCCTCTTTGATTTTACCATCGCTCCAAATTCTATTGTTACTAGTTATCAGAGGATTATTTTATAGATTAAAAAAGCCATAATGATCTAATTACTTTCTTGAGGCCCTTTTGATAAAAAAAAATTCCCTTAAAGAGTTGGTGCTCTAAAATGTCAACAAAATTGACAAACATCTTTCAAAACTATCAGGAGGAAAGAAAGAGAAGACTCAAAGAAATAAAACTAAAGATGAAAATAAAATTGTTACAATATTTGTTCATATGACATTCAGATCATTAATGAATACTTTCCAACTTAAATTCCACAAAGCTGGAAAACCTAAAAGAAATGAATAAATTTATAAATAAATACAAACTACTGCAAATAAATTCCAGAAACATGAACAAGTTTGTGACCCAAATGTCATTTCATATTTATTTTCATCCCTACACACCATAAGTTTGCAGAGTCCTTATTCAGAATTCAGAAACTGATTTTTTTTATTCCTTGTTCTTCAGTAGTAGGAAGTCTTGTTTGCAAAGGAATTGCATCATCAATTTCTTCTCAAGTATGCAAAAGCTTTGGGAGCTTTTGAGTGATGGGTAGAATGTCTTACCATCCAGATAGCATTTATTGACCTAGTTTATTTGAGGCATATGGTTTAGATCTACCAAAGACAGATATAGATTCCAGTTTCAGTCTGTAGCCTCAAAGGAGAGAATAATAGCTTGGTCAATACAAGTTGAAATCCATGGTTCATTAATTACCATTTAGGGTTAAAAAGACAGCCTGAATATAAATTCATTCCCATGAAATAGAAGATAGTCCTCATGAGATGCAGCCCTTCATGTATAAGGATTCTGTCAGGAGAATCAGTCAATTTAAACCCAATTGAACTTGTCTACTTTTGCCCTAGAAATCAATGATTCAAATGAGAAAGCATCCTGAAATAAGATGGAAATGTGAGATCCTAGCTCATTCTTAGTGAGATAGCATTGTATTTGATGTGAGGAATCCTATTTAAACTTGTTAGGAATCTTCCTGGTGTTTGACAAAGTGTCTGGGTTCTGAATACAAAATATCCCATATTAATTGGCAAATGAGTATCAACTACAACACATATTGTTGTCCTGAGATGGCTCAGCACACAGTTCTCAGGAAGAACCCAGCATAGAACTTTGGTAAAATATTTAGTCACTAAAATTTTAATCTGAGCTCAGTTAACCTCAGGCTCCTATCTAATTGTAAATACATATTTTATGTTAAATTAATCATATCTATCTGTCTAATGGATTCAAAATTGCCTTATTACTGTAATGAGATTTAGAGTAATGATTTCAATATTATTTATTTACTTTATTTGTGGTACTGATAAACTAATTTACTGGTATATAAATAAACATTTATCAGTAAATAAATATTTGTTCTGTTTTGACAGAAGTATAAAAGTTTTCTGTCACTTTGAGATATGAATGTAAATTATACATAGTTCCTCCTCTATACTAAAGATGAAACACTGCAGACACATGGGCATATAATGAAAGACAGTGAGATGCAGTGAACTAAGTCCCTCAGTGGAGAAGGACCTCATCTTGGGGTTAACTGATTACATAATTGCTTTATAATTGTTTGTTCTCTGAAACTAAGTCTTTTCTTGGCATTTTTCTTTTCTTTTAAAGCTTTTCTTTTTTCATGTTTTGGTGTGTGTGTGTGTGTGTGTGTGTGTGTGTGTGTGTGTGTGTTCATACATGTGCACATGCATACAGTGCCCTTAGAGGAGAGAAAGAAGCATCAGATCTAAGCATTAAGACACTGTTGGTGGGGCTGGTGAGATGGCTCAGCGGGTGAGAGCACCCGTCTGCTCTTCCGAAGGTGATAAGTTCAAATCCCAGCATCCACATGGTGGCTCACAACCATCCGTAACGAGATCTGGTGCCCTCTTCTGGAGCGTCTGAGGACAGCTACAGTGTACTTACATATAATAAATAAAATAAATCTTAAAAAAAAAAAAAAAAAAAAAAAAAAAAAAAAAAAAAAAAAGAAAAAAAAAAGACACTGTTGGTAGGAACAAAACTCAGGTTCCGTGGAAGAGCAATAAGCATTTGACCAATGAGATCAATGAGATGTGTGTGTGTGTAAATTTATATATATATATATATATGTGTGTGTGTGTGTGTGTGTGTGTGTGTGTGTG